>VDFB02271358.1:659316372-659702439 GCA_007258455.2 Sequoia sempervirens
TCATATCCTGTTCTCAAATCTCCTAATTTGGCGTAGGCAGTGAGGATATTGTCAAAGATTCTTTGGCTTTACACCTGCGTATTGCCTTTGCTTGAAAGTTTCTAAAGAATTCTTCAACAAAACCACCATGGTGCATGCATCATGCAAACATTGCATTCTATAAACCAATTTCTTTGAGGCGCCTCTGTCAAACTGTTCATACGCCTGCAAAATGTTGTAAAATTTATCTTTTGAAGAAAACCATTTTAATGTGTTGGCAGGAAACCATATTTCTTTGAGGCTTATTGTCAAGCATATTAAAATAATATTTATTATTTAATTAATGCTCAATAGTGTATGATATTATAATCTTCATGATAAGATCGTTTTATTGATCTTCTTCAGTTTCTTTTAGAAACTTGCTATTCTTGTAAATCTTTGTAAATTATTTATTGAGCTTTTTGCTCCAATGTAAATATATCGATTTTTTACCATCTCGTCTTTTGTAATATGGTAGCAGAGCAAAAATCGATTTTGGTGCCATTTGTGATTTAAAAAAAAATAAAATCATCTGTGTTCTGAAAAAAATCGTTTTTTTTTTCCTTATTTGAAAATCACGATTTCGCTTTTTTCGTCGGATTCAAAATGCGTTTTTCTGTCAACCACTCGATTTCTTCTGTAGTCTTGGCTGCACGAAGGGTTTCTAGATCGAGTATTTCTGACGTTATTCTCTGCGACGGATTTCCCTTTTGAATCGTGTGACTTTTCTTTGGTTTCTTAAGGATTCGTGGGCATCTCTTTCTGCGTCGGGATTTCCTAAGTAAATCTTCATATATTTGGACGCGTTTTTGGATACGTTTTAGGACACGTTTCTCTGCCTAGTTCATGATTTCCTTGGCGCGATTTATTCCAATTTTTCATGAGCTTCAATCTCTGTATTTTTGGGCTCGGTTTTTGCACGGTCTGGCCGCGATTCTTCTTCTTTTTGGGCGCGTTTTTTTTTTTGTTGAAAAATTCCCCGTATCTTTCTTAGTTTTTGATGCGTTTTTTTTTATGGAGTATTTTCTGCAAGAAGAAATTGATCCTCTGTTGAAATTTCTAAGTAGAAAAAAAAAGTGTCTGGTGGCTAGGGTTTTGAAAAACCCTTTGTTTTCCAAGTCAAAATTTTTTTCTAATCACAAATTTTTTGTGGGTTTTTCGAGAAGATTTTTGGGTAATCATTAGAATTTTCTGGGTGCCTTGAAATTCGTGCTTTGGGATTTGTGCAACTGGGTTTGCCTCATTTTGTGCCTGAAACTACCTCTATTTTAAGTGCATTGGAATTCGTGTCTTGGGTTTTGTGCATTCAGCTTTTTGAACCTCTTTCGTATATCTTGCTTTTCGTGCCTTGAAAAGCGTGCAAGATGGCGAGCTTGACCAACATTATGTTGGAAGGTAGTTAGCGATTCAATGGCAAAAATTATAGCAGCGAATGATGACTATCTTTGAATATCGTTGCCTTGATCAGATTGTTTTAGGTAATGCAACTCGTCCCACAACGGCGAGTAAAGACCAGGAAAAGTTTGCTAAGAAAAATCGTGAAGCGGTGATGCTTATTAAGCTTTTAGTTACCGGTGATCAGCTTCCACAAGTACCATCTGGAAAATCAGTTGCTGAGATTTGGGTTCCGTGTATTCAACTTTTTGAACCTCTTGTGTATATCTCGTTTTTTGTGCCTCAAAAAGCGTGCAAGATGGTGAGTTTGACCAACATTATGTTGGAAGGTAGTCAACAATTCAATGGTAGAAATTATAATACCTGTGTTACATCCCTCACATTGAGATTGTATGTTTGGTTATGTATTTCAAATATAATGTCAGTTGCAAATAACTGCTTTCAAGTGATTATGACGTTGAGAATGCAATAGTCGTTCTTTTATCGTAACTGAAATGTTAACGAACTCTTTATTTTGCAAGTGAAATTATTGTTCGTGTGAAATTGAAAGAGATCATGATATTTAATTCAAATCCATATTATTTAGCCGTTGAGAACGATCTAACCCTAATCCTTGTCAGTGGATGCAGGATTGTTGACGCCAGGAGAGAAAGGGAAATATCGTCAGGGAGAGGATGTGGTTAATTATGGATCAATTTTATCATTAGTCTAGAGTCAGTGTAAGACAGTTGAGTCAACTTCACTACCTTGGCCATAGGTAAATTAATATAATAATCGATAATGAAAGTCAATTAAAATATAAATTATTAATCACCTATTAAGGAGATTTCTAATGGTGATTAAAGAGTTAATTTAAATAATAAATATAATGTAAAATATTCATTAATAATATCGTCGTGAAGTTTGAGCGACCAATTCATATGTATATATATTTATATATACTTGCAAGAAGTTATTAAGTATTAAATTGAAAATAAAAGATATAAATTATTTGCCATCGATTTTTATTGGAAAAACCATTGTTAGATTTAGTTTGGAAAATTAAATGAATTGAGTTTTGTGTCGCCGATGGTTTTGAGGGCGGAATTCTAGGAGCCACCATTTCGTCATGATGAAACGACCAAGATGGAAGACAAGCAGTCGTGGGGGGGGGGGTTACTTCCTCTGCTCTTCATTACTTCCTGTTTTTGGGGGGGGCTCGTCATTTCCGGGAAAAATGTTTTTTGAGCACTGCGGTAACGCAATCTCTTTCCCTTCTAATAAAAGGAAACATTCACCGCTTCCGCATTTTTGGGGAGTTCTGTGCCCGCACCATCTTCCATCTCTTCCATTTTTTGTAAGCGACCTCATCTGCAAGCAATTCTGGATAGTCTCCTGTAGAAGTTGAACATGGTTGTGTCCGGTATCAAATTGTGCCTTCAATCTTTCAGGTGATGGTAGCTAGTTCTTGAATTCTCCGACACCAACTCTTTTGCTTGGTAAATTTCGGTGGTCATTTTAATTCCGTCCTACTCCCATTCATCAGCGAACTTCTTGGGTTTCCATTTTTCATATATATCATTTGGAGTTAGCCACGCTCGGGGGTAGAGAGTCTTGTTGCTTCCATTCAATCCTTATTTCAGTGGCGAAAGTTCCCTACCTGATTGCGTCTTCAGCTACGGCGTAAGGCTAGCGAGTTTTATTGTTAGAATTTGGAGGCTAAAGCTTTCAGAATTGAAGAACTCTTCAGGCATGTATGAATCTTTGTACACCAGCTTTAGTTGCGTATTATCTCCAATGAATCCGTTGGTAATAACTTTCTTTAGTGAAACCCGTGTCTGTAGAATTTGTGATATCATTTCTATTATTTGAACCTTAAAGGAAAATATGAGAACGAAGTTTTCTTCTTCTTGACCTGGAATCAATATCAACTTAGGACTTACCTTGTTCAAACTCTGTATTTCTTTAACCTCATCTGCAAGCAATTCTGGATAGTCTCCTGTAGAAGTTGAACATGGTTGTGTCTGGTATCAAATTGTGCCTTCAATCTTTCAGGTGATGGTAGCTAGTTCTTGAATTCTCCCACACCAACTCTTTTGCTTGGTAAATTTCGGTGGGAAAAATGTTTTTTGAGCGCTGCGGTAACGCAATCTCTTTCCCTTCTAATAAAAGGAAACATTCACCGCTTCCGCATTTTTGGGGAGTTCTGTGCCCGCACCATCTTCCATCTCTTCCATTTTTTGTAAGCGACCTCATCTGCAAGCAATTCTGGATAGTCTCCTGTAGAAGTTGAACATGGTTGTGTCCGGTATCAAATTGTGCCTTCAATCTTTCAGGTGATGGTAGCTAGTTCTTGAATTCTCCGACACCAACTCTTTTGCTTGGTAAATTTCGGTGGTCATTTTAATTCCGTCCTACTCCCATTCATCAGCGAACTTCTTGGGTTTCCATTTTTCATATATATCATTTGGAGTTAGCCACGCTCGGGGGTAGAGAGTCTTGTTGCTTCCATTCAATCCTTATTTCAGTGGCGAAAGTTCCCTACCTGATTGCGTCTTCAGCTACGGCGTAAGGCTAGCGAGTTTTATTGTTAGAATTTGGAGGCTAAAGCTTTCAGAATTGAAGAACTCTTCAGGCATGTATGAATCTTTGTACACCAGCTTTAGTTGCGTATTATCTCCAATGAATCCGTTGGTAATAACTTTCTTTAGTGAAACCCGTGTCTGTAGAATTTGTGATATCATTTCTATTATTTGAACCTTAAAGGAAAATATGAGAACGAAGTTTTCTTCTTCTTGACCTGGAATCAATATCAACTTAGGACTTACCTTGTTCAAACTCTGTATTTCTTTAAGACGAGTCTAAGCTTCTTGAAATTCTTCTTAATCTGTCTTGAGTTGGTAAATGAAGATTTGTTTGGTAGTTAATCTGAAAAAGGATTTCAACTGATCAATCTGATCTGTTGTTGAACTTGGGCTTTCCCATGTTCTTCAAACCTTGAGAGAATATTAAAAATGGTCTTTAAAACTCCTCATCATTTAAAACTCTTAATTATGCACGAATTTTGAGGATGTGATTCAACCTGGAACTAAAAGGGAAATTATTCATAAAGTGAAAATTAAACTTGCTGAATTATTAAATGTTTGAGATTATGTGTTCATGACGACCCTGAAGTCAATTTTTTTTCAACCATCTATATTTTATTACCCTCTGTTGGTTGTGGCCTTAATTTTGGAACCTCGATCCTTTGTTGAGGAAACTGAAATGGTTTTCTTAGAATTCTTAATCCTTACTTTGCTGAGATCAACCTTGTCTGATTATTTCCAGATTTGCTAAGTTTAAATTTAAATAATTTGAATTAATGGAAACTTGGAAAACAGTTTCAATTTCCCAGTCAATCTCAATCTAAACTGCAGAATGATTCTTGACCTGTTGCTGGTCTCTGGACATTCCATGCTCACCCGAATCTTTATGAGATATAGAAGTGAGTCCTTGGAATTTCACATCGAATAACCCTTCTTATAAGTATAATCCCGTGAATTTAATGCACTCTGGAACTATGAAGGAATGTCAAGTTAACCTGACATCGTAATCTAACGTGAGACCAAAATATGAGGTTGATTGATAAGATTTGGCTAAACCTCAATGTTGAACTAGCCTCTTTTTGCCACTCTCTGCATGAGAGATTAGTAGATTATAATTAAAAAAATAAAAGAAGGAAGTTTATGAGCTTTGTCTCTTTTTCCTCTTAAATGATATTAGTACAATCCCAAAATAAGATGTTCATACAAACCTAGTTATGGTAATAATGAACCCTAGGTTAATTTTAACCTCGAATCAAGAAAAGATTGGTAACCCAACTGGTTGTTGAAGAAATAAGAAACTTGATTGGAGACTTGTCATGCCGAGCAAAGGTGAGAGTGCTGACGACACATTACTGCTAAAGATGTCGGCACAGTAGTGCCAGAGACATCGGCACAGGAGTGCCAGAAAATATTAAAATCCTTGGCCAAGGTACGATGCGAGATTGAGCATCTGTCAGCTATCAAGTACCAGATATACCACTGATCAGAGAGGCCTTTCTAGTTGGGAGGTACCCTTAGTTAGGTCGATCAGGAGGTATAGGTCCTTGACACCAGGCTCAGAGACATGATGATAATTTGATCCATGTTGATTACCCTCGTGAAGGGCGGGTTCTTCAGTTGAAGAAACTCGGGAGACCAGTAGGTCTTGGTTGGGCGGTAAAGCCCCTGATGATAATTCTCTTTCCCTCATCGCTGAAGAAGCCAAGTATAAGAACAAGATGATGATGTCAAATGTATTTCTTCCTCACTCGTAAGTCCAGGTACATGCAATGCTATTTAAGCTTATTTTCTTTTATGCAATGAACGATGTTCTTGTACGTTAAATGTACGTAGTAAGAATTTACAAATTAATTAGTTAGACAGTTACTTGTATCATTCAGCTGAAATGAAAGATCTAAAATTAGTTAATGAATAAAGAGAAGCTATTTCCTTTCCTTAGTTCATATATTGGCTAAATGGGAACCCTAGTTTGATAGTTATTTAGTTTTAATCTTTTGTGTGACGATTGATGGAAACAGTTAGATGTTACCTTTCAGCTGAAACTGAAAACTTGGAAGTTAGTTGGAAATTTAAAATGAACAGTTGAAACGTTTTGGAAACCCTAGAATGAAAATAAGTTAGTTGTTCTTCGGCTGAAACCGATTAATGGTTGAATTTTTAAAACCGTAGTCTGGATAGGTTGTTACAACCTGGAAGCAGCGAATGATGACTATCTTTGAATATCGCTGCCTTGATGAGATTGTTCTAGGCAATGCTACTCGTCCCACAACGGTAGGTAAAGACTAGGAAAAGTTTGATGAGCAAAATCGTGAAGTGGTGATGTTTATTAAGCTTTCAGTTATTGATGATCAGCTTCCACAGGTACCATCCGACAAATCAATTGCTGAGATTTGGGAGCATTTGAAAACCTTGCATGAGACCTTCAATAAGAGCCGTGGGTTCTTTTTAAAGAACCAACTGTTCTCCATCATGATGGATGAGAGAATGTCCTTACAAGAGCATCTGACAAAGATTCAGGACATCCGTGATCAGTTGGAGGCGATTGGTTAGAATATGGAGGAAGAAGACATGGTAGTAATCACCTTGAAAAGTCTACTAAAGTCTTATGAGCACTTTGTTGAAACCCTCAACATTACATCGACTAATGTTGATTTGAAGTTTCCAAGGCTTTGTACCATCCTTTTGCAGCAGGAACATTGGAAACAATAGTTTGGTAGTAGTGCCTCTTCATCCTCTATAGAGCAAGCTTTTGCAGCTAAGTCTCAGCCTAAGAACAAAGGGAAAGGTCAGCCTTCGCAGTAGAAAGGCTTAGGTCAACCTCAAGGTAGCCCTAAGAAAAAGAACATTCAGTGTAATTACTGCCACAAATGTGGTCATATGAAGGAGGATTGTCGTCAGCGCTTGGCTTTTGAACAGAAGAAGCAGGGAGGGTCTCAGCAGAAAGCAAATGTTGCTGAGCACACTAAGCAAAAGGAATCAACCTTTTACGCTTTTATGGCTAAAAGACCTACAAATCATGTGAAGTCCTCGGTCTGGTACATTGATTTAGGTGCTTTGCGACACTTCACCCATTAGCGTGATTGGTTCACAAACTTCTCTCCCTTTAGTGACTTAGTTATTTTTGGAGGAGGTGAAGAGTATATCTTTGTTGGTAAGGACACTGTTCATATTCAGTCTGGTGGGAGGAATCTCATCTTCCTCAATGTATACTACGTTCCTGGCATGGAACTGAACCTTCTCTCTGTAAGTCAGATTATGCGGCACTCTCCTCAGTTGGACGTGGTATTCAGTGCGCACAAATGTTTGATTGTTGATCGGGAGACTCACATCATTGTGGCTATTGGTATTGAGGATCATGTCTATATAGATTTGTAGATACAGGGGATTCTCTAGAGTAAGCCATGGCAGCCAAAAACTCTTCTATCACCAGTCTTTGGCATCAGTGGTATGGGCACTTAAATGTGCACTATCTCTCTCAGCTAGCTCGGGAGGGACTTGTAGCTGGTTTACCTAAGATCCAAACTCAGCATCATGGAGTTTGTGGAGCTTGTCAGGCTGGGAAGTAGCACAAGACACCATTCATGAATGGTGACTCATGGCGAGCCTCGAAGGTACTACAGTTGGTTCATGCTGATGTATGTGGGCCAATGGATACACCTTCTGTTACTGGTTGCAGGTATTTCTTGCTTTTTGTCGATGATTTCAATCGTAAAATGTGGGTGTACTTTCTTAGACAGAAATCAGATGTGTTTACTGTATTTCAGAAGTTTAAGGCCTTAGTAGAGAAAGAGTTTGGTTGTTGCATAATCACTCTTAGGTCAGATAATGGGGGGGAATTTTGTTCCACTACTTTCTCCAACTTCTGTGATACACATGGCATCAAACGCCAGTTAACCACACCCTACACTCCTCAGCAAAACGGTGTTGTAGCGCGACGCAACCGCACAATCACTGAGATGGCCCGCTCTATGTTACAACAGAGGAGTGTTCCAAATTAATATTAGGCAGAAGCAGTCTACACTGCTGTCTATCTCCTTAATCGGTCTCCGACACAAGTTAAGGGGAAGACTCCCGAGGAAGCTTGAACTGGTCGAAAACCTAAGATCAATCATCTAAAAATCTTTGGCTCTTTCTCATATGTATGGATTCCAGATGCCAAGCACTCAAAGTTGGATTCTAGGAGTCAAAAGCTTATGTTCACAGGGTACAGTGACAACCATAAGGCTTATCAGTTGATTGATGTAGGGACTGATCGTCTCATCTTTAATTGGGATGTTGTCTTTGATGAAGAACGAGGACCTTTTCACCTTTCCTCATCTGTACAGCATTTGGGGGATCAACCTTTCAAGGCTTTTGATTTGGGTGTCCATCTTCCGTTAGGTCTACCTGATGGGAGGGATGATGCAGATTCTGTTTTTGATGGCTCAACCTGATTTTCCTTCGGATGATGATGATCTTCCACCTGATGAACTTGTTTAAGATCCAGTTCCAACTCCTCCTGTTGTATCGGATGTTGGCACTTCTACTCTCCGGCCTAAATGGTGGGCTAAGACTATTGGTGATCTTCATGATGATGAGCTCATTGAGGGTAGGTCATCTAGAAACAAGAGCAAACAACAACATACAGTTAATTTTGCTCTCATGGCCAACATTCACAGTGTTTATGAGCCTCAGACATATTCAGAGGCTAAAGGAATTCCTAAGTGGGAAAAGGCTATGGAGGCTAAATGTCATAGTCTTATGAAAAATCACACTTGGGTCCTTTTTGATCTTCCTCCAAGGAAGAAGCCCATTAGCTGCAAATGGGTGTATAAGGTTAAATACAAAGCTGATGGAGCCCTTGACAAGTACAAAACTCATCTCGTTGCTACGGGGTTCTCACATAAGGAAGGCATTGACTACGAGGAGACTTTTGCTCCTACAACCAAGATGAGTACCATTCAACTCGTCCTTGCCTTAGCAGCTTAGTTTGGTTGGAAAGTCCATCAGATGGACGTTAAGAGTGCTTTCCTCAACGGAGAGTTGAAGGAAGAAGTCTACATGACCTAGCCTCCAAGGTTCAAGGTTGCCGGTAAAGAACACAAGGTGTGCAGACTGGTGAAAGCACTCTATGGCCTGAAACAGGCTCCTCGGGCTTGGTACATCAAGATTGACAAGTACCTCACAGATCATGGCTTTCAAAGGAGTCCATCTGACTCTAATCTGTATGTCAAACACACTGGTAGTGATATTCTTATTCTTGTTGTCTATGTGGATGACTTGATCATTATTGGTAGCTTGGCACATTTGATTGATGGGATCAAACAAGATTTGTGCAACACATTTGACATGACAGATTTGGGACTTCTACGTTATTGCTTAGGTGTTGAGGTTTGGCAGACAAAGAGCGGTATCTTCATCTCTCAGTCCAAATATGCTCGAAGTCTACTGGATAAGTTTCGAATGTAGGATTGCAAACCTACCTCCACACCCATAGAAAAAGGGCTAAAGTTGTCAGCTAAATCAAACTCACTTGTAGTGGATGAATCCTTGTTCAAGCAACTAGTGGGCAGCCTCATCTATCTCACTGCCACTAGACCTGACCTCAGTTTTGCAGTAAGCTACATTTCACACTTCATGACAGCCCCCAAGGTTGATCATTGGGTAGCAGCGAAGCGTGTGCTGCGTTATGTGAAGGACACTTTTGATTATGGACTTCTTTACACTAGGAGTCACGATCCTAAACTCATTGGTTTCAAAGACTCAGATTGGGCAGGATCAGTTGATGACAAAAAATCAACATCTAGGTATGTTTTCAGTTTGGGATCTGGTGCAATCACTTGGTCTAGTAAAAAGCAGCAGGTAGTGGCTCTCTCGTCGACAAAAGCAGAGTATCGAGGAGTAGCTAAGGCGGCTTGTGAGGCAGTTTGGCTTTGTCGGATGCTTGCGGATATGCAAATATCTCAAGCAGGTCCAACTCCCTTGTTTTGTGACAATCAGGGAGTTCTCAAACTTGCCAAAAATCCAGTCTTCCATGAAAGAACCAAGCATGTGGAAACTCATTGTCACTTCATTTGGAAGCTTGTTGAAGACGGATCAGTTCAGTTGTTGTATGTTCCGACAAAGGAGCAGACAACAGATATTCTCACCAAGTCGCTTAGTCCAGATAAGTTTGTAAAATTCAGGGGGCATTTTGGTGTAGTTGGCAGATTGAGCATTAAGGGAGGGTATTAAAATAATATTTATTATTTAGTTAATGCTCAATAGTGTATGATATTATAATCTTCATGATAAGATCGTTTTATCGATTTTCTTCAATTTCTTTTAGAAACTTGCTATTCTTGTAAATTTTTGTAAATTATTTATTGAGCTTTTGCTCCAATGTAAATATATCGATTTTTTACCATCTCGTCTCTTGTAATAAAGCAGCTCACGTCCTTTACATATGCTCCTACATTTGGCATTTATCCATGTTTAACAAATCCATTTTGTGCATATTCAGTCACAATGGCATTTTATCAAATCACATTATTTCGAGGTTATTTATCAAACAAGCCGGGTGTTTGTGCTTACCCATTTTGCATACTTTTCTGCCAAAGAATTGCAACTCTTACATCTGACAAAATCTTTATTTCTTTATGCTTAGATGAATGCCCATACCTTATTTCAGTGCACCCACTAGGCACAGGCATGGTATGTTGGTCAGGGTGTGGGATTTAGAATTACATCTGCAGATACATTTGCTTGGAAGATTTTTTAAAATGTTTTCAACAAAACCTATTATGCTGCAAACCCTGCGATCATCACAGTCTGCAAGAACAAATTATTTCTAAAACTCTGTCACACACTTCCAGCGCATTGTCTATACTTTCACTTTCTGCATGCTTTATCTTCAAAAGTATTTGCAACTATAACTTCTGACGAAAAGTCTATATTCCATTCTGCTGTGATGAATGGATATCCAGAACTTGGTCTAAAGCTCCAATTTTTTCATACACAGGCTCCAATGGTTATTTTCTGTGGGAAAGTAGTAGCAACTTTGGGTTGTGAGTTATGAGTTGTGAATTTTCACAACCTCTAACTTTTGGGTTATGAGTTGTGAATTTTCACAACCTCTAACTTTTGGGTTGTGAGTTGTGAATTTTCACAACCTTTAAATTCATAACCTTTAAATTCACAACTTCTTTTCAATTCACAAGTTCTGAGTTATAATTATTCATTTATTTTAAAACAAATAATTTAAAACCTTTGTATTTATTTGATAACGAAGCTCTTCTTAACCACAAACTTGCTGATATTGACTTGAGATTAGAAACCATCTACTGAGACTCACAGGTGGAGTTATTTTTAATGTTTTTGATATGTACCAATGCAGATTTTAACATGTGAAATATCCAATTTCATTCATGAAAATACTTGCAAAACTCATCTGCCAAACCTGCGAACTCATTGAAGGAGAAACTGACATAACTTTTGACTGGCTTGATATTTTTACCAAAAACTTGCCACATCATTAATAATACCATCATAACACTACCCATTAAGCCATTTTTCTCCAGCTTTAATAAAACCTTTGATTTAATCGTTTTCGTAAACCAGTCGTTGTAAACTCGAACTTTTAATATCTCGCAAACTGGGAGGTGTTTGAGTATAAAAACTTGCCACAATGAGCAAAATACTACCAGGAACATTCCCATAAAAGGATTTTCCACCAGCTCTTACAGATTTTCAAATTTAATTGTTTTTGTAATTCGCTGCATTATGTGGCTGCTCCCAAGAATTCGACTGAAATGAAGGATAGTTCTTCTTCAAATTGGCATACCTTTCAACATGAATCTAATCAACCATGAAACTCCAAAGATGGATGAAGACAATGACAAGCATATAAAACATGTGGCACTATCATTTCACAACTAGTATTGACTCAACAAAGGTTTTGAACTTTCAAAGCCTGAAAACACTTATCGTTTTGACAAAAAAAGTTTAAATTTTGTGGTGTCAAAATGAGGCTAACACCTCTCAACTTTGCTGGGGGCATTTCCCCCATACCCTTGCAAGGGGCGTTGCTCCACAACCTCATTGGGGGCTTTTCCCCTAGACCCCCACGAGGGGTGCCGCCCCTAAACCTTGTTGGGGCCTCTGCCCTCAAACCCCCATGAGGGATGTTGTCTCTAAATCGTGTTGGGGTCTCTTCCCCCAAACCTCAACTGGACGCCACCCCACCACTGTCCCCCAAATATAGGCCCTTGGTCCTTGTCCCCAAGACCCTCCCCTGTGTCCCCCATGTCCCTGCATCCCTTGTCTCAAACTCCATGAAACATAGCTTTTTACCTTCCTCTTTAAAATGCTTCTGTGTATAGATTATGCACATTAATATATGGTATTATGAACTTGATGTTGCTGTCTTGGAATTTACTTGAAAATATTATCAAGCATAAAGCTTGCTTGTAGTGATCAAAACTGAACTTGAAGTCAATATAGCATTCATAGCTAGAAATCAGCGAGAAACTGAAAAAGATGCTAAGTGGTATTTGAATCATCCTATCACACAGAGTGTATTTTGTGACACCATTAGTACAGCCATAGTTATTTATTTCAATTATATCATATGCTTTCCAACAATACTTCAGCCATAGAATAGCTCTGTTGTGCAGATTGAATTTCCTCATTGGCGAATTGCAGAATGCAGAGATTGGATAGATTGGGCTTTAAAAGAACCGATGACAGTTTCCACCCTGAAACCAGTACTGGAATGTTTCCTTAAGTGAATCTCAACCGGCTATGCACAAAATTCTAACAATGAATAAACATGTATCATATCATTATTCATTTCGCTTGTAAACTATTTTGGCCATATGATAATTACATAGTGTTCATATTTTAGTTATTGATATTAATCAGTATACTATGTTGCCATCCCAGAAATTATGCTATGAGAAGAAAAATAGAATTTAAGAGTTTAGGGTATGCTATTGAAGGGAAAGCACATATTAAATGACTATGTCTGTATATTCCTAATAACTTTATGGAAGGTTGACATCATTTTATCAGTATTATTGGTTTTTCTCTTTGTCGATAAAAGAATAGCATGGATGAGGTTACATGTAAGCCATCACTTTTGATGACAAAATTAGGAAGCATCAATTATGCATATCAATACTATTTTGTTTTTGTTCAATAGTTAGTGGAAGTTATAAAGCTATGATCCTTTGAGTCAATTACGTGTTTATAAATGGAATAAGATAATTATGTACATGTAACAAGCTTTTATTTTCGACTGATGTTGCTGGTTACAATCCCCTATGCAATTTTTATCTCACTTGATTTCCTTGGCATCTTTAGGAGCTAATTATAGACAACTCAGCTTCCCTGTTGTAACCAAAGCTGGTAGATATCTATGGCAGAGAGCAATTCGTGTCTAGATGGTGGTTTAGAAAATCAATCCTTTTCAAGGCCTATGCTAGATGATGGTGTGATTAACAGTAGCAGTGACGAACAAACTTCTTTCAGTTTGAACAAACAAGGCTCAAGTCAAAATGTGTCTGCAGGAGACCAGTCTAATAATGCGAATCTACAGCTCACCTGTTTTACTGAGGAGGCTCATGATGCTACCCTACATTTTCAGATCATAAGCCTTTCTAAACAGGTATTGTCTTCCATCTTGAAGCAAAATTTAGAAGCAGGGCCTGTTATGTTTTTTCTCATCCTATTGTTGGCAAGGATCCTTCCTGCCTACTACCTAGCATAGATTTATGGCATCATGGAAAAATGGATTTGTGTTATAATTTTTTTTGCTTTAAATTGGAAACCAGAGAAGCAAATTTTCTTTAGAATGCATTTTAAATTTCTGTTTAGACATCTCATTTGACACACTAGTCAGCTCACATTTGAGTGGAAAAACAATGTTCAATTAAAAATGAGAATAAAACACAAGTTGTTAAATAAAATGGAAAAACATATGAATAAAACACAAGTTGTTGAAAAACCAAATCCTTTTTCTGCAATTCTTTAGTAATTATCTTTTGCCTTGTGGTTGCATTTTCCTACTTTAACCTGAATATTTGAAGACCACTCACACCATGGCCATGCAGTGCCATTGCTTTGCAAGTGTCATGCTACTATGTTTGAAGTCATGCAAATGGCTGCATATATAGGGAAAACACAGTATAAGATGAAAGAGATAATGATTATGCCAATGTGCAACTATGACGAGCAATGATCTATGTGATCGGTACAAGCAAATATGTCATAATATTACAAATGTTTAATGCCTACAGTATTTCAGGTTTAAGCTTTATGACGTTATAAATCAAATAAAAGGAAAAGAAGGAGAAGATAAAAGTGCTAAATTACTTTAATGGTACATATGAATTTTAAGGAATCATCTTTAAAATAATTAGTCCAATGTAACACTAATGGAGGCAGAGTCCAGCAAATAAAAGATGACTGCTTATTAGAGTTTAAAAAACATTGCTCTCTTGCCTCAACAATCTATGTCTACGATCAGATGTTTTGGAAGCATTGTCTCAAAACTATGACAATCCTAGTTTTCCTCTTCCTGATGATGAGATCATGGAGTGTGATCTGGAATGTTGATGCAAAAAGCTACTATAAAGTTATATCTATAAGCACTCCCTATCACTATTGTGCATTGTGCAAAGATTGTGTCTCTTATTCTTCATTAGTGCCTTAGACATGAATCTTGAAAAACATCCCCTGGCAACACCTACTGATCAGCATTGTCTTTTGTGATATTGTTTGCTTTAGGGCAAAGAACATTAGTGAACACACTATCTGAACCATTGTGGTCCTTATCATCATGTAATTGATTGCAAGGGAGATGCTTATATATTTGTTTGGCCTTGTACGGTATTGGCTTGTCTTTCCATCTGTTTCTACCCTTATGGACTTGAATCAGCCTTCTCATTTGATCACCATGGGATTCGTATAGTCTCTTAGTTAAAATATGTACCTCTGATTTTTGAGTGTTGTATATGGCCTTCATTTATTCGTCTTCTTGATATTGTGTCTATCACATTCCTTGCTTCGTGTTAGTATGAAGAATATCAGATATTAGTTTATAGTTCTCTTCCTGATTGTATATCAGTTGTATTACATAGGATATTGACACTGTTAAATTATATTGCCTCATTACATATTTCTAGCATATATATCTTCTTGATTGCATATCATTTATATTACACAGGATATTGGCACTAATTATGTTACCTCACACGCTACATTTTTATATAGTAGTATGTTGTTTATGTATCATTTTATCATTTTGCATCAATATCAGATATGAAACTGCCAATTTTCCCAAGGTATGATTGTCTCATATAATCACATGTTTATATAGTAGTATTTTCTTAATGTATCATTCTGCATCAATATCACATATGAATCTGCCAATTTTCCCAAGGTATGATTTTCTCATATTATCTAATAATTCTACATGCTTTTTGCAGCTTAGTGGAGCTTTGTCTCCTCTTGTAAGCTAAGATTTATGCCTTAGAATAATTGAAAAGTTGCAAGGCGGAAGTCTTCAACATATTTTTCCACTTAGACTCTTTTGAACTTCTGCAAGCTATTGATTGTCTAGCAGTAATATGTCACAATTGCAGAATTCTGGAGAGGCCTTTGCACTGACAAGATCCAAAACTTACGATTGTCATTGTTCTTCAAAGCTATTTTACATTCTAAGGCTAATTGAACTCCAAACCTATATAGCTTTATGATGCCAGTGTGAACCACAAAAGCACTTTACACATGGCATTTGAGAGAAAATAAAAAAATCTCATCAAAGGTCGTGAGCCCTCAAATTTCTGAACACCATTTTGAATGTTTGCTTATCTCATCAAAGGTCGTGAGCTCTCAAATTTCTGAACACCATTTTGAATGTTTGCTCATTCTACATTCCACGCCATCCATTTCAAAAAGGGCTTCTGAGGAGAATCTTCCCTCAAGCTATGCACAATCATGGAATATCAAGCTAAGCTGTTGGTGGGAAGGAAAAGACAAACCAGTCGTTTGAGTCTTCAATATGCCTGACTTATCGGCAGATCAAGTCATTGACAAAAAATATGCTTCATTGTTGCTTTCAAATAATCATTAATAATTAAAGCCCCCAAAAGCTGCCTAAAGGAGAATTGTGTATTCTGCAAGGAATAAGTTATCGCCAGGTTCTCTTCCAAAAAAAAAAAAATGATTATCTGGCCATGTGATCAGGGCATCTGTTGATCATCTGTATTGTTTAGCTTAGGATTTTGATGCCACTAGTAAGTTAATAGATCCATCTTTTGATACATGTCATGTTTTGGTGCCTCAACTGTACACTTATTGTAATAACTAATAAAGAAGAGCCTTGTGTTCTATGTTTGGGATTTTTTGGCTTGATAATGATAGCATCAGACTCAACATTTTCTTTGTGTAAGCTCTGAGCCTTTAGCCTGAATGTAACTGTTATACTTTGAAGAGTAAAAGTTATGGACGAGAGCCCTATACTTTACACACTAGTTCCATCTGCCACATCAGTACCCCTTCGCCTCTTGCCTTTAATCTTCCTTTTGATACAATGGTTCAACCTAGACAAGAGCCTTTTACTGCTTGGAATGACATCCCTGCTTTAGCATTAAAGGCTTTGTCATCCTTTACCTGGGATAGCTTCACAAATAGAATAAACCGCATATAGGATGTAGCTAATTTATGCACAAAGGCCAATACACCATATTACTGCTCTACATGTTGCCCCTGCTAGTTTCAAAGCTTGGAAACTGGTACAATTTATAATTTCTCTAGGGTTTTGTTATTATATGCTAACCAGTCTAAAAAAAAAATCAATCTTCACGAGGCAATCACACAGTGAAATAACAATAACAACTTCTGCTTGTTTCAGATCTAACAATTGATTCCAATAAAAATTCTCAATCATAGGAAATTGCATAGTTGGTAATGAAATTGGAAAATTAACGATTCAGTTCTGAGTTTAAACAAATTCTGGACCTGGACTTGTTTCTAGGAAAATTCACGGTTCTGGTAGGATGTTACTGTTGAGCATAGGTTGTTGTCATTGATGTCAAACTGATGTCAGCAGGTCATTTTGTTTGACAGTGGTTATCAAAGGGTGTCAAAGCTGTCAGATGCGAAGGTTGTCAAGATGAAGAAAGATTGTAGGAGTACAAGTATTGACAGCATTCTGAAGGTTCCAGTAGTGTGTTGTTTGACAGTGTGTAGGCTGTCTAATGTATCATATCTTGTATCACATCAGTTGTGGCGTGACTGCTTTCAGATAGTTCATGTATTCATTATACCATGCTGGGTATGCAATTAGAAATGTGTGTGGTGGTCCGGAAGGATATCTTTTGGGCAAAGAGATTATTTAATATGGATGGCATTTCTTTCAGAAATACGTTGTAGCTCTACGGTTTGGAAGGAGAGTATATCTATACTAGTTCTATCAGTTTCCGGAGTTTCTAGTGGCGCGGCTCAGTGTGCGAGGAGTTTGAATTATCAGAAGCTTCATCAAGCTATTCCAAGTTCGAGGTATGTGCAGTAATGGCTACAAGCGTGCGGAATTCAATTCAAGTGTGTGGAGTGAGGATAGGACCTGTTTAACGTTCCCTTGGTGGTGCAAGGTGTCAAGTGTTTTTGGCGGCAAGACTGGACCTTTGTATTACACATTTCATGTAATTTGAATTTAGGTCTATCCTATGTTGTCTAGGTTGGTGCAGATCCCTGGCCGACATAGTAGAGTGTTAATGTAGTGTCATGCATAGATTTCAAATGTTCAGATGCATTGGAACTAAATTGAGTGACTGTGTAATGTAATTTATCTAAGAAACAGAGTGCATCCAATGTAATTAATGATTACAGTGAAAGTACAAGGAGTGGGATGTATAGTTGTGTCACAGTGTGAAGAAAAGAGAGTGTGCCAGTGTTAGAGTGTCTGCTGGTGTCATATCTCAAATCCGCCATTATTTTTGTTCCGTTAGGATTGGTGTTCTACTTGTATTGTTCTGGTAGGGATTGGTGTCTTTGTTCCGGTGGGGATTGGTGTCTCCTGTAGGTTGGTGCCTATTGAATCTTTTGGGGATTGGTGTCTCCGGTAGGTTGGTGCCTACTTCTTATCGTAAAAGTTCCTTATTATTACATTTCTGCTTGTGAGAGCTTCTCACCGTGGTTTTTCCCATTCCGGGTTTCCACATAAAAATCTTGTGTTATGTGTTATCTTGTGTTGTGCTTTAATTTCTTAACTTACTAGCTTGTATGGTTCAGTGCTCTTCATATTGAAAATCTATAAAGTAATTGTGAAGGTTTCTGGAATTGTTGTAATTGTTTGGATCTACTGATTCACCACCCCCATCTCAGTAGATTGTGTGCCCTTCAGTTACAAATGCTGGTTAATAGCAGATCTGTTACGAGTGCTGGTTATGAGAAGTGGATTTGGTCTGATTGGTGTACTTAGAAAATACCCGATTTCAAGGGTTTATGTGAGGTGATTGGTTAGCCAACACTGCCCTAAGCTAGTCCAGATCTAAAATGTCAATCTGCTAGGGATTAAATGGGGTCCTGATTTGATGTTTGTCATTTCTTATTGCCCAACTGCTGATAGAAAAGCTAGGATTAGAGCTGTAGCGCCACAGCTGAGGGTTTGCTTCAGTCTTTAGACAAGGATGGCACTCTAGCCTTCCACCTATTAAGATTATGCCCAGCTAATGCCCAGATGGTTATTTGAGGCATGTAACCCTCAAATGATCAGCAACCTAGTGATGAGGATCTTTAGATGTTGTGCTGAGGGTGCCTTTGTCTGCTTGCATAGTGCTAGGTTCAGGATCAGATCTGAATGTGTAAATGAGTTGTCTCTGATTTGCTGCACAGCGCTTACCATAATGAACTTTGAATTTACTACTTTCTTGGTTTTGCGCAGTTCAAGAACAGGTAGTTGCTAATACTCCTGGTCAGCATCAAATGTGGACATGACTCAGGTCCTTGGGACCTTTTTTACTTTATATTTGAATAATTATTTTATTTTATATTTATTATTATATTATTTATATTTTATATTTAAATATTCATTAATCAATACATATTTAAGTGGTATTAAGAAACACTGTTTAGGAGGGTGCTATTAGATGACTTCAAAAATGAGGAGACATGATGCTATTTCCCATAGTTACAAGACTTGGACTTGACTCATACTCGATAAGCTGATTTTTGACTCGGACTTGAGGCTTAGACTTAGTTAGGACCCTACAAATTGAAAAAACCATGAAATATAGAGATTTTTAAGGATTTAAAACTTATATCATGAACCCTTCAATAAATAGAATTTAAAGACACAATAAACTAATCAAATAGAAGCCACTTTGATCACATACACAAGTATAAATTGATCACATGAGTTTAAAAGCAGATTTTAGTTTAAGGAAACAACATTTTAAATATATATTATAAATATTGTTAGGTGTATACAAAACTCATGGATTATGAAATCCATGGCATCAATTAGTCTATGGTTCAGAAAGGCCTACATCACTTGTCCCAAATCTATAGGTGTATGGTAAGTCCTACACGGGCATCTAGGATAGGTCCTCGATGACGATGCAACCATGATATCTACCTGTGTATTAATGACACCAACATCCAAGGGGTTAGTTGGTTCTTTATCCTCCTCCTCTACCATGGTTACTTCCTTTGCTTGATCAACCCATGCAATGTCTTCCTTGTTGAAGATGGGATCATTAACCTCAATGATCCAATTTGACTGTGGATCAACCTCTTCTAAAGTGATGGGAGATAAGTTTGAAGATTTGTTTGAGATAGAGGTGAAGTTGTAATGAACATAAATAATATCATTCAACTTTTGGTATTGTGCTTCTTGGAGTGAATGTGCTCAAACATACTCCAGTTACACTCACATTACACTTGCATCTTGAAGTGTTGTGTGGTTGGCTTAAAACATAAATTGCAAACCTTTGAAGATTTGATACCTTAGTACCAAAACTTTCCCACCATGCATTTAAAATGAGTAAAAACAAAGTGATTTTCATTGTCCGATGTTGAATTTCAATGTTAAAGTAAAAGGAGGGAAAAAAAAAAAATTTTTAAATTTAAATTACACCAGTAATAGACTTACTAGATTGTAATATCATCTGAGTTGCCTTGCATATGTCTCATGCAAAGAGGTCACCTTGTGCAAGTATGTAGATCTCAACTTTAGAGATTATCTTCACTCCAAGCTGAGGATTAGGTACCATCCATTCTATGACTATGTAGAGCCCATTCAAAACCTCCTTATTGGCTTTTAAATCTTGGCAGAATTGGAATTATGAATTTAAGAAATAGGCAGCTGCATTCAAGGGTTTGTGAAACTAAAAGTGCCATCATATATCAATGATGTCCCATATGGGATGATATTTATTTTCAACCCTAACATAAGTGAATCTAATGGCTTCCTTGGCCTTATCCATACCTTCATATATATAGCCCATTGCAGGCTTCTGCCCATCAACAACTCAAAAGAGAACAATTAAAGGCTTTGTGAATTGCAATTATTATTAAACATTAACCTAAATAAGTGTGAACAAAAATAAATAAATAGAATGGAAATACAAACAAACATGTGCTTCAATGCAGCCTTCGATTGAAGCAAAGATTGCAATTGGATAAAATTTGTTGCAAAGCAGGTTACCAACTTTTTTGTGTTTGTATATTTCCTCATTAAGTTGAGGACCAAGCATGGTTGTGTATATATTTGCAAATATTTTTACTATGCTGCACACATGCTTTGATTCATAGGATTTTGCCAAGATCCTCTAACATGAGATTAAGGCAATGAGCAACACAAAGAGTCTAGAATAAGGATGGGTGCCTTCCATGAGAAGTCTACCTATAGCAACATAATTTGTAACTATTTGCACAAAAATTTCCTTGCCCACTTTGGCCAAGATTCTCTCCAAAACATCACTAAGAATTCAACATTTTTTGCATTTTTGAAGCATCAATGGAATTTAGGGAGATTGTGCCACTTGAGAAAGAAACAATGAAATTTGAAATGCTAATGTTAATCAGTAAAGTAAAATTTAAAAATCTTAATCACTAAATCAATGAGTTTCAAAAAGTACAATCACTTGAGGAAGAAGGAAATTTAGCAATGTTCTATTTCATCTAGCTATCCAACCATTGATCATGGTTGCAACTCTTCTTCCATATCTCACTTTGTAATCATGCAACTAATATATGAGGTTGCTATAATATATTCATATATCTTGTAATGGTTCGTTAACTATTTTTGAGTTCTAGTTTTATATAAATTGTGATTGATTTTTATGAGTTAGATTCTAGAGCTTCTCAAAAAGAGGACCCTTGTAATACATTTTGGTGTGGCCTTGCTGAGTATTAATTTCCTACCCCTATGCCTCCTCCGGTGTCTCTAACAAGCTATCTTATTTGCCCCTATTGTATATGTACATTGTAGGGAATCTCAACAATGAAACAATTGCCATAACACTCATACTATTGTCTTTTACCTTGCCCACCCATGAAATTGTCTACTCACCATGCCTTTGGTCGTCACCTCCTCTTAGATCTGCAAGCAAAATGCAAAGTGATTTTGAATTTTGGGTTTGCATTTGCCTTATTAGTATATCAGATTGCTATAATATATTCATATATTTTATAATGGTTCATTAACTATTTTGTATTTCTAGTTTTATATAAATTTTGATTGATTTTTTAAAGTTATATTCTAGAGTGTCTCGATAAGAAGACCCTTAAAATGAAGACCAGAACTGGATTTAGTTGGGCATAGCATTGACAAAACTAGATTTACATTAAATTGAAAACCAGAGATTACATCAAATGTGATGGACATATCTAATAATCCATCTCATAACTACACCAACCCATATGCAATAGGAGAAAGATCATTACAAAGCATTCATAATGCATTAGAAGCTGTCACACTTCATTTAACCCTATTACATTTGCACCAACAAATGTGGTGAAAGAAAGTGCACAACTATGACTATACACTTCCCTCAATCATTGCTAACCACCATGAAGACTGTAGCTTAGGAAAATCAGAAAGTTAGCAAACGTCAATCAATAGAATCAAACCCAAAAGTTCCTAAGCATCAATGAAGCACAATCCTATTATGAAAAATCAGAATAACTCAACAAAGTTACCTAAATCCTCACATCATGGTTGAATCACCTTCATTGGTATTCTCCATTTTGCTATTAAATAATCAATGCCCTCAGAATTATAATTCTTTATGCACTTAACTAGCCTATGACAAAGCAAAATATCGAAGAATCTAATTATCTCAACAGCACAATAGCCTATTCAAATTCTAGATGATGAAAATGATGAATGACAAAGGCATTTATAGAGAGGCGAATGGCAAATGGACGGTTGAGATTAGAAGATTTTTATTTTGATCAATGGATGAAATTGAACGTGACAACACAGGATAAGATCGAAATTGAAAGAGCAAGAGGAAGTTAACCGTTTGAATAGTTGAGTTGTTTTGGAAATTACCTCAAACGGAGTGAGATGAAGTGGTGGATTCATTTAGTTAATGGAGGAAAAGCGGTAGTTAGAATAAGAAATTTTGAAGAAGATAAGCATTCGATTTAATTAATTAATTAAATTTAGAAAGTGGATGGATTAAATAATTAATTCAAATTAATTATTTAATATAGTGGAAGAGGATTTTTGGTTAAATAATTTGGAATAATTATTTAATTATAATCCAAAGCGATATGTATAATTAAACAAATTTGAATTTATTTAATTATAAAGATGGAAGAATCAATTAATGTTGTAATGTAATTTAACTAATCAAAAGAGGAATTAGGGAAATGAAGGTGAATTAATTAAATAATTAGAATTATTTAATTAATAAAGGAAAAATGATGTTCATAGGTTTAGGACATTTTTCAGTGTCTACATTTGCCCCTCTTTGATACAATGCAGTTTATCGCGTTGTGTCAAAGAAAAAGATATGCCCCAATGAGAAGAAGAATGAGGAAGGATGACGAGAAGGTAGTGGTATGCCCCCTCGAGAGGACAGGTAGGTTCAAAGAACACGAGTGTGCTCTCGAAATGGATGAGAGGATTAGAGGATAGAGAAAAATAATGAAGGATAATGAAGATGCAAAATAGAAGAAATGTTAGAGCGGAAAAGATGAATGTTAGCATGAAAAAAATGGATGTTAGCAATGAAGACGTGGATAGTGAGATAGTGCTAGTTAAGATAATTTGCAGATATATATTTTTCAATGCAAGGCTTTTGCATTTAATCATCATTGGGCGGTAAATATGACAAATGGACAACAAACACCCTGGTATGACATAGACCAAGGTGTGCAAGGTCATCCATTTGTAAAATAGACAGTCATAGACAAAGAATGTCCTAACTCATACTAAAGGTCATGTTGCCCTAGTCTTTTTTTCAAGACAAACCGCAGACAACAATCAAGTCAAAGACGAGTCATGAGACATCATCGCTCCTCTAAATCCTTCGTCTTCGTGGGACATCCTCAAGGTGGCTAGTAACATGACCGAAGAAAATCCAAAAGGTAAGACAAAATAAACCAACAAGGTCAATAGTCATTTAGATTATTTGTCCATAAGCGTTTGCCAGTGTGTGTAAGGGACGAAGTGAGCGACGGGTGGACTGTTTTGACAAGGCCTGGTTTTAGGAAAGAAAACATGTCGTATAAGACGTCAAGTCTGGTTTCGATCATGTAACTACCTGTATAAGGCAAATGACAAAGTGTGATAGTGATGAGGTTTGGTTTCAAGAAGGACACATCTTGTATAAGACCACTGGTTTTGATCGATTTAACTGGTTTGATTGATTTGACAAATGACTGATATGACTTGGAGACATGTTGGCTTGCTTGTCTTGTTGATTCAGGATTTGTGTTGAAGTTTAGATGATAATGTCATGTTTGAGTGGACAGTGTCTGATTTATTTTGACTGACTCGATTAACCCTAAAAGATTGACCTAGGGGGCCTCAGGGGCTCATCGACAGATGGCCTTGCCTACGTAGCAATGCGCAGAGACCTCATAGTTCGATATGACTATTGAATTTTGTGTCAATGACAAAGGACCAAATCATGATTTTAGTTGAAAACACCTAAAGGGACTGACCTAATGCCTCAGGGGCACATCGATAGATGGCCTTGACTACGTCCAGTCGCAGAGGCAACATAGTTCAACAATGACAAAGACTGACATGACTGACTCTGACTCTATTTTTGGGATTTGTGAAAGTTATTTGAATGTTTTTGGGTTTTGACATGTTTTGATTTTTTTGTCTTTTTAAGGTTTTATGATGTTTATGGATTTTGTCGTTTTATGATTTTTTTTGTGTTTTTTGGCAATTTTGATTTTTTTGTCCTTTTTTGGGAATATTTGATTTTTTTTGTTTGTTTTCGAATGTTTTGACCTCCAATGACAAGTATAGAATCCAATGAAGCCAGGTGTTTAGGAAATTGCCCCAGTCGGGTATAAGACTAACCAATAGGGAGGGGATGGGACAGGGGTTTATTATTGTTGGAAGATGGAGGATAAAGGACGCAAGACGTCAACCGCTTGGGAGTCATGATAAAGATGACAAGGTTGGGTGATGGATGTCAAATGGGGGATGATGGAAGGTAAAGGCATCATTATGGATTAAGGTGGAAGAGCAGATAGAATAATAGTAGATGGCAGAGCAAAGACTTACACATGGCACCTGTTTGCTAGGTTTTCACCATGGTAATTATCCAATGCGCCACTAACGTGGTTTTCACTATTGGATGATTTTTTTGATATATATATTTTTTTTCAGGACTTTTTCTATTTTTTTAAAATTTTTTTAGGACTTTTTTCTCATTTTTTTGTATTTTTTTTAGAACGTTTTCTCATATTTTTGTATTTTTTAAGGACTTTTTTTGACAAGAGCTCTCTGAAGCTAGGTATAGAACTTGCGTAGGTGCAAGCTATTGATGGGCTCAGACAAAGGTTCCCCTTCGGGCGTGGACAACTTGTAGGCGCTGGAACCAAAGGATGCTGTTATGACATATGGACCCAGCCAGTTGGGCTCAAATTTGCCAGGTTTCTCACGTTTTGCTTGATTTTTCGGATTCTGCATCAACACTAAGTCTCCAATGTTGAACGTCTGACCAAAACCCTTTTGTTGTAACTATGACAAAGACGGTTATGATATGTTTGTAGGTGAGTCAATGCCTTCTGTCTGCGTTCATCGAGCAACTCTAATTCATGCAGTCCGGATATTCGGTACTCCTCATCATCAATGAGCCCTTTCATGGAGACTAGTAGGGAGGGGACTTCGACCTCTATAGGAAGGATAGCCTTTGTACCAAAGACTAGGGCGAATGGAGTGGCACCAGTGGGTGTGCGAATGCTTGTGCGATATGCCCATGGGGCGGGGTTAAGCTGAATGTGCCAGTCATGGCTAGCGTTGTTGATAGTCTTTTTAAGGATCCTGATTATGGTCTTATTTGATGCCTCAGCTTGGTCGTTACCTTGCGGGTAATAGGGTATGGAAAAGCGGTGGTGGATGTGGAACTTCTCACATAACTCACGGACATCCTGATTTTTGAAGGGACAACCGTTGTCAGTGATGATGGATTGTGGGACATCATATTGGCATATGATGTAATTGAGGATGAACTTGGTGATTTGTTTACCGGTTATGTATGTCAAGGGAATGGCTTCAATCCACTTCGTGAAATATTCAGTTGTAGTGATAATGAATTTATGGCCATTAGATGAGGTGGGATGGATTTTCCCTACGAGGTCGAGTCCCCATTGGGCGAAGGGCCATGGCGAAGTGATCAACTGCAGGTGCATGGATGAGGTTGCTGTGTATCTGGCACTGTCGACATTTCTTCACAAAGTGATATGCATCTTGCTCCATTGTAGGTCAGTAATATCCCATTGAATGATCTTTTTAACTAGAGTCGGCCCACTAGAATGGGCTCTGCATATACCTTCGTGTACTTCACATAAGGTAGTTTGTGCTTCGTTAGTGTCAAGACATCTTAGTAAGGTATTGTCTAGGTCACGTCTATATAGGGTATCACCGATGATGGCGTAGCGAGCAACTTTACGAAGGAAGGACTTTCGTTGGTTACTAGATAGGTCAGGTGGTAACGTTTGGGAATGCAGATAGTCATAAATGTTCTGATACCATGGGGAATCAGGACCAACAAGTTCACACACCATTTTAGATTATGGGACATCAAAGGTAGGGAGCAACAACTTTCCACTAAGAACTCGAACTGCGACATATTGTTGGGAATGTCCAAAAGAGATCCAATGGTGGCTATGGCATCAACTGCTTTGTTTTGAATTCCCGAGATCTAGCAAAAGGTAATATTTGCAAAATATAGTTTAAAACTGTCAACCATTCTTTTGTATGGGGTCAATTTCTCGTCTTTAGTGTCATAGTCATCGTTGACCTGTCGGATGACCAATTGGGAATCGCCAAAGACTTGCAGACTTGTAATTTTCCATTTTATAGCCATGCACAATCTTGTGAGTAAGGCCTCATATTCTGCAATGTTGTTCGTACATGGAAAGGCTATTATGAAGGATTTAGGAATAGTATCACCATGAGGGGTGACAAATAGTAGTCTTGCGCCTGATCCATGACTAGTGTATGAGCCATCAAATTATAACTTCCATGTTGCGCCAGTGTCTAGTGCAAATATTGACTCATCGGGGAAATCAAAAATCAAAGGGTCATTAGCTTTTGTGGGTGCATCAGCAAGTTGGTTTGCGATAACCTGTCCTTTTATTGCTTTTCGTTCCACATATTGTATGTCATATTCACTGAGTATCATGACCCACTTAGCTAACTGTCCTGTCAATGCTGCCTTGCCGAGTAGGTATTTGAGAGGGTCTATCTTAGCCACTAGTCTTGTCTGATGATTTAGCATGTAATGTCTTAGCTTTTGAGCAGCGAAAACCACGGCGAGACAAGCACGTTCAATATGACTATAGTTGAGTTCATACCCAACCAGTGTGCGGCTAATGTAATAGATCGTTCGTTCTTTCTCATCATGATCATTTTGTGCAAGCAATGCCCCAGTGCAGAAGTGGTAGCTGATATGTAAAGGATTAGGGGCTTACCATCTATTGGTGGCATCAAAACAGGAGGCATCAAGAGGTATTCTTAAATCTGTTGAAAGGCTGTCTCACACTTGTCTGTCCGTATAAAAGGAATTCCCTTGCGTAACAAATACTGCTGACATTTATCTGCAAGCTGTGCAATGAAGCGTCTAATGGACTGAAGTCGGCCTTGCAATGTTCTGAGTTGACTGATTCTTGTTGGGGGAGACATATCTAATATAGCTTTTACTTTTGCTGGATCCACTTCAATGCCTCTACGGGAAACTATGTATCCTAAGAGCTTTCCCGATGTCACGCCGAAGACACATTTCTTAGGACTTAGACGGACTTTATATTCTTTGAGCATTTTAAATTTTTTATCAAGGACTCTCAAATGATCACAACGTGTCAAGGATTTCGCCAAAAGGTCATCAACATAGTCTTCCATTAAAGTGTGCATGAGATCATGAAATATGGTGGTCATAGCTCTCTGATATGTTGCGCTTGCATTTTTAAGTCCGAAGGGCATGACATTCCAACAATATGTACTCCATGGGCAAGTGAACGCCGTCTTATGCTGATCTTTAGGGGCGATATGGATCTGATTATACCTCGAGAAGCCATCCTTGAGGGATAACATCTCATAGCCTGCCGTTAGATCTACTATGATGTCTATATTAGGAAGTGGGAAGTCATCCTTCGGACATGCTTTGTTTAAGTCACGAAAATCTGTGCAGATATGGATTTGTCCATTCGGTTTGTTCACTGGTACTAGGTTTGAGATCCAGTTTGCATGGTCAATAGGTCTTATGAAACCAACATCCAATAGTTTCTTGAGTTCAACTTTGACCAGTAGAGCTATTTGAGGATGCATTTTTCTAAGCTTTTGTTTGACAAGCTTTGCATTTGGAAGCGATGGTAAATGATGTAGAACCAATGCGGGTTCCAACCCAGGCATATCAGCATAAGACCATTCAAAATTGATTTGATGTTCTCTGAAAAAGTCTTGAAATTCTGGTTTTTCTTCATCTATTAGGGATGCTGCAAAGAGAACAATCTTAGGATTCTTTGTTGTACTTATATTGACTTCTATTACTTCTTTGATCAGCATCGGGGATCTCTCTTGATTAACGGGGAGAAAGTCCAACCTTCCATCCTCGGGTGCTTCAGAGGTTTTCCCCCTTGAATACGTCCTTTATTTTTACTTTTCCCTGGTCAAAAGGCGCCTTGCGGTTTTCACCTAAAGACCTTTCATTTTATTTTTGTCATTTTTGTGACTAGAGGGTGAAACAGTCTCACCGAAATATGCCACAGTGTCAAGATCTATAGTGAAACCAGCCTTATGGTCTCCATGTGGTATGCCTTCTCGCAGTCCCATGAATTCAGTGATGGCTTCATCGTTTTCAAATATGTCCAAGGTGGGTGGATCTTGCTGGTCCCAATCGACCAATTGTGGGTAAACGAGGGGAAGGCCATCATTGGTGTTACTAAAGGATGGGGAAGTGGAAGATAGGGTAAAGATAGATGTATTATCAGGGTCCCAAAAGGAATCAACATGGATATTAATATCCATGAGGTTGGTAAAGGATGGGCGGGGTGTATCAGACTCATGAAAGTCATGGTCGAGTTCATAGTCACTAGTGGTACAAGAATCCCACTCATATTCATTAGAGTCAGTGTCGCTATACTAAATGTCGGTAGGATTTTCAAATGTCTCAACGTCTTCCGAAGCACTTACATCCTTATTTGAAAGCACCTTAGTACTTGAAGTGCCAATCCTAATCGGTACAAACCCTAGCCCTAAATTCTTTGGTCGCTTAAGAGGCATCAAGGGTTCTCTCATTCCATTTTTATGTATGCCAAGTCCACTGGTTCCATCATAACCCTTTTGTTTCATGAGTTGAAAGCCTTTACCATATTGTTCTGTCAGTAGCGGTTGCAAATCTTCTTCATCTTTGTAGATCCAATCTGAAATATCATCAATGTCTTCTTTGTTTAACTCTCCCCAGTTTGTGAAGGTGGTGGCGGGAGGAACTTTAATGACAACTTTAGGTTCCATCTTGTAGACCATCTTGCCATAGGATTGTGGAGACTGTGGTAACTTAGTGATGCAGTAGGAAGTGTTCATATGATACTCCCCACACCCCTTGTCCTGGATTCAAATTTTGGGATTGGTGAATGGAATGGTAGACGTGGAGGATTTAGTTAGAGTGGATGGGTCAATGTAATTGGATGGAGCGGACGTTGTAGCTTCACGATTTATAGGCACTTGGTTTTCAGGGACCCCCCTCAAGTTGGTGCAATATTGAAAGGGGTCAGGATCACCAATGATTGTGATTTTGGTGCCATTGTAAGGAAACTTCAGACATTGATGGTATGTGGATGGAACAACTTTCATGGCGTGAATCCATGGTTGGCTGAGGATTAGGTTGTATGGTAGTTCAAGATCCAGGACATGGAATGTGGTATCTAGTATTGCCAGTCCAACTTTGATAGGTAGTATGATAACGCCCTCATAAGAACATTCTTCGTCATCATAGGCTTTGATGACAATGCTCTTAGTCGTATCCACACATGTTTCAGAGAGGCCCAATGCCTTCACCAGTTTTAAAGTGCAAATGTTCAATCCAGCTCCGCCATCTACTAGGACTCGTTTGACCTTGTTTTTGTGGATGAAGACCTCAAGATGTAATGGGTTGTTATGACTTGACTTGGATGTAGAGTAATCTTTGTTAGAAAAGGAAACATGGTGGGAGTTGGCCAAATATCCAACCATGGCTTCAAATCAATTGACGTCCAGGTCGATAGGGACAAAGGTTTCTTTCAGAGCCTTGTCGAGGATAGCTTTGTGTTCAGGTGATATGCGCAAAAGCTCAAGGATAGAAATATGTGCAGGTGTCTTGCCCAATTGGCCAACAAGATTGTATTGGGCTTTGGATTGTGGTTGCTTTGGAGTAGGACCGGATATGGTAATCTTTGCCCTGCGGGTAGTAATGGCGCATTCAAGATGCTTCTTAATGGTGATCGTGTTAATATGATCGTCAACAACTTGGAGATGGTTAATAATTTTGTAGTCAAAAGAGGCCTTGGTATAATTGGCATGGTTGTCTGTCCTTTGACCCGAACTGGAGGGTTTTCCGGAACCATGGTCTTGCAAGGGATTCTTGAAAATCATATGGTCTTTATTAGAAGTATGTTGTTGTCCCTCGACCTCTATGGTACTGTTTTCAATTAGGTCTTGAATCATGTTCTTCAACTAACGACATGACGAGGTCTTATGCCCTTTGATGCGATGGTAATCATAGAAGGCATTGTCATCCCACCAAGAGGGTTTGAATTGTCCTAGGTCATATGGTTTGGGCTCTTGGAGTTGTATGATATTTGATTGTACCAGTTTCTTCAGGACGGTTTCAATTGGTTCGGGTAAAGGAGTGTATTGTCTCCGTGGGTATTGTCGTGGTTGTCTTGGGGTTCCTCGTTCTTGATTATTTTGAACCACGTTAGCTGCTTGGTTGGGGACATATGATGGGTTATTGTTCGTGTTGGATGTTGTGAGAGTTAATGCAGGACCTGTCCTATTCACAGATTTGGCGTCTATGACTCCATCATTTGTCACATTCTTGTTACAAGACCAAAACTTGTTTTTATCATTTGACGTTCCTTGGGCATTTTGTGTTTTGGTGTAAGGTTTAATTTCCCTTTTAGCGATAAGGGTTTTCTCAAGGATTGCCCCTTTTTCAACGAGGTTGGTAAATGTGGAACAACAATGGGCTTCCAAGGCATACTTTAAGTTTGTGTTCAGGTTTTGCATGAACATGATAATTTTCTGTTTTTCAGGAATTTCAACAGGACAATGGCTAGCTAAACTTCTCCATCTCTGGAAGAATGTTATAAAAGTTGCACCCTTTTCTTGTTTAGTTTGACATAAAGTTGCAATAGTGATGTCATTTTCGATATTGACGGCAAAGTGGGTGATAAACTTATCGGCTAGCTCGTTGAAGGTTCGAATACCCGTATGTAGGTGGGAAAACCAGTCTAAAGCAGGTCCTGTGAGACTTCTAGGAAATAGTTGCATTAAGTATGTTTGTTTCAAAGCAATGTCAATCAAGGCCGTATGAAATTCCCTCACATGCTCAATGGGGTTTCCTCTTCCTTTGTATTTAGGTAAAGTTGGCATGACATAATTTGGAGGAAGAGGAGGCATGTATAATGTCCTATCAAATGGGTAAGGACATAACTCTTCGATAGAGTAAGTCTTCTTGTTTGTCAATGTCATGGTTTCTACTTGCTTTTGCAAAGCCAACATTTGATTGGCTAAGACATCGTATGGTGTGAGGGTTGTGCCTATGGCATTTTCAACTACATTTTGGTAAGGTCCTAAACTTGTGTTTTGCGAACCAATGTTTGCGTGGGATGCTATGTTGGTGTTGATATGGGGTATGGATGTTTGAGTTGTGTTTGGAATTTGGATTTGTGGTTTGAATGTTTGAGTTGGAATTGGAACTTTTTTTTGAGGGATGTGTGTGGCATGAGTTGGAATGTATGAAGTGTTAATATTGGATTGCATTGGGAGAGGATTGGAAATGTTTGGACCTTGTGTGTATTGACTATTGACTTGGAAGGACCCTTGTGTATTTACTTGTTGGGGAATCTTTATACTAGGACCTTGTGGCACATTGGTATTTGTGTTGGTTACTTGAATATAAGACCTAGTCCGTTTATTTGTGCCAAAAAGATTTGATAACATGGTGTTTAAGACTCTAGATGATCCAAATGGAGTTGATGATGTAGTGTTTGTGGCATTTGAGGTTCCAAATGAATTTGAAGATATGTTGACTGTGTTAAATGGATTAGTTGCGGAACCAAGAGGTTGTGACATGGATTGTGTTAGGGACTGTGTCATTGTTTGCGTTGTGGATTGTGTCCCTGATTGTATTATTGATTGCGTTCCAAATAAGGGTGTGGAAATTGAGGTGGAAGTTTGAGTTGGAACCCCTTGTGGCATAAAAGCATTTATTTGTGGGGTCTTGGAACCACTAGGTGTAGACATGCTAAGTCCTTGGTTTTGTTGGTGTGGGGTGGGTGCTGCTTGAAGTGTGTTTACATCAAAGCCCTGAGGTAGTTTAGCATCACTATGCAAAAGTTTGGCCAAGAACCTTTGGGGGTCTAATAGTACTATCTCATCTACAAGTGATGCAACCTCTGGGTCTTGGGCAGCTGCTTCAACTTCCTCTATAACTACTTGTACATGTGGGTCTCTTATGAGGAATTTTTCAAAAGGATTGTTGGATGTCTTGGGTGGTTCACTAAAAGAGGTGCCAAAGTTTAAGTTGCTTCTGTGGTTATAAAGGTCATCGCCATCATGAAAAAGATCCATTGCTTGACGTTTCTTTTGCAATCTAGTTTCAACCATATAAGGCTTGCTCAAGATGAAGGTGGAAAGTATGCAACTAAGACTTATGTTTTTGGTAATATATATATATATATATATATATTTTTTTTTGAAATAGGGTATGCCTAAATGCAATGCAATTATTTTTTTGGATTTTTGAATATATAGGGATGTCTAATGATGATGTCTAGATTAAGAGTCAAGGTGATGATAGCGTGGAATGAAGAGATGGAATAGTATGACCTAGTATGAAGGGTAAAACTTCTAGAAAACCTAAGATATGGTTGCTAATCAAACTAAGGTACTTATAGCAACTAATCTGATTATCAATGACCTTGGGTATAATGAAGATTGATAGGATATGTTGACAAGGTGGTCTCAAACTGGACTGATGAGCTGAGGAACCAACCTAAATGACAGGAACTAGGATAAATGTTGTTTGAAAGATAAGGTCAAGAGATTACAGATTTGAGGCTATGGTCTAGTCTAAGTTTGATGAGTTTCCAAACCAAGAGGTTTATGCAAGCTAAAAGGATGACCTAAGGTTTAATCTATGGGGAATGTTTAATGCAAAAGATGAGGTGATGGATGAATGAATGAGCAAGTCCTTGGTCTAGATAAATTTAAACATCAAGCTTGTTTCAGATGTGTTGACCTAGTTTGTTTGAATGTCGTAAGTTTCAAGTGTGGTGTTTGATTGAGATTTGTTTTAAACACACACGTAAGACACAATAGACAGGATGTTTTTGAGTTTGTTCTTGTGAAAAAATTGGATTTCAAGATGAAAACAATCATGCACAATCCTAGGGTTGGCAAGGACAATATTTACTGGGTTCCCACTTGGATTAACCAGCTGCGCTTATTCTTAGTGGATGACTTTGAAGCTTGGCCACACTGACTCCCTCCACGACACTCACTTCTCCAGGTCAACCAAGCTTCGAGTTCTCATGAATCGCCCATGACAAACTCTTCATCTCTACTAAGAACCGCGAGTATGTGGGATGGCTTCAGAGGTCCGATCTCCTGCGCGAGCACATAGAAGGATTTTGGCTACAAAAATAGTGGTTCTTAGTGAATACTCAGGGACATGGCACCTCGCGAGCGTCCAACAAGCCCCTTAAGGCTTTAATCACTCTACTAGGGTCTCTTATACCTTTAAAAGAAAAGGTAGGTACCTTGTTTTGAATGACACTGCACGGCTAAGGCCTACATACCATGAGGACTTGACATTTTAGTCTTATCCATTTATATACTGGCCCAAGCGAAAAACCGGTTGGAGTCGTTCCCTCTTTTGAGGCAGGCCCCTCTAAGGGATTAACACAGAAAAAGATGGGTCTGGCTTTTTGATCATCGAGTTTGCACAAGGTGAGAGCATAATACCTACCATCTTTACAAGCACAACAGACAGTGGTTTATTAACCCCCTAGTTAAATCTACGTGGAAAGAAGATAGTTGTTCTTTTTAAGCACCAAACAAAATGTTTTCTAATCTAAAAGACAATCGGTTTCAAAATCAAGTCTTCGACGAACGTCTTGCATCAAATGTCATTAGTAATTTCAAGTTTAAGTCTTTGACAAACGAGATTTTTAAATTCTTCGAGTATTGGACAAACGATCACAACCATGACTTTGTTATTCATAAAAGCTCGGAATTAAGGAAAACACAATGAAATTCCCATCATCGAGTAAAGCTGAGTGCAAAGAATGTTTTACAGGATCACATCATCTACATTGTTTTATATCCAAATGATAAACTAAATGAGAAACGCTAAACTAAAGATGATAAACTAAAATGATCCTATTTAAATGATAAACTAAAGATGATAAAAATCTTTATGCTGAATAGCCATAGGAACTATGCTGAATGGCCATGGGAACTACGTGTTTGCTGCCATGCGGTTTACTCTTGAATGAGAAGAAGATTGAGGCGTTGGCTATATTGGATGCAAAATAGCCGATACCTGCAAAATCAAAACTCTCTAGGCAACTAAAATTGTCAGGTTCACGTTGGGTTCACTATCTGTAGCTTGGGAAAATCAAAAAGTTAGCAAACGTTAATCAATAGAATCAAACCCAAAAGTTCCTAAGCATCAATGAAGCACAATCCTATTATGAAAAATCAGAATAACACAACAAATTTACCTAAATCCTCACATCATGGTTGAATCACCTTCATTGTTCTTCTCCATTTTGCTACTAAATAATCAATGCTCTCCGAATTATAATTCTTTATGCACTTAACTAGCCTATGACAAAGCAAAATATCGAATAATCTAATTATCTCAACAACACGATAGCCTATTCAAATTCTAGATGAGCAAAAGGATGAATGACAGAGGCATTTATAGAGAGGCGGATGGCAAATGGACGGTTGAGATCAGAAGATTTTAATTTTGATCAATGGATGAAATTGAACGAGACAAGACGGGATAAGATCGAAACTGAAAGAGCAAGAGGAAGTTAACCGTTCGAATAGTTGAGTTGTTTTGGAAATTACCTCAAACAAAGTGAGATGAAGTGGTGGATCCATTTAATTAATGGAGGAAAAGTGGTAGTTAGAATAAGAAATTTTGAAGAAGATAAGCATTCGATTTAATTAATTATTTAAATTTAGAAAGTGGACGGATTAAATAATTAATTCAAATTAATTATTTAATAGAGTGGAAGAGGATTTTTGGTTAAATAATTTGGAATAATTATTTAATTATAATCCAAAGCGATATGAATAATTGAACAAATATGAATTTATTTAATTATAAAGATGGAAGAATCAATTAATGTCGTAATGTAATTTAACTAATCAAAAGAGGAATTAGGGAAATGAAGGTGAATTAATTAAATAATTAGATTTATTTAATTAATAGAGGAAAAATGATGTTCATAGGTTTAGGACATTTTTCAGTGTCTACAAAGACATACCATTACAAACAGATGTGCAATACAAAACCCTTCTGAAGCTATGCAGGACACATTTGTTTATTTACAATTTAGAATACACTCGAAGCAAAACAAACTCAAGAAATTGGCTCAACAACCAACTTGTAATATGTCAAATGTACATATATTTATAGAACCCTTTTTTGGCAACAAAAAATAAGCAGGTAATCGACTCATGAGCATGGGCAATTAATGAAGTGTACTATTCAAGCTCGATCCACAAAATCCATTGCAAAATGACATCCTAGGGATGCCCAACTCTTCAAATGTGTCCTCAAAAGCATGGGTGGGGTCTCCTCAATCCAACAAGCCATTCTGCAATAATGATGTTCTCTTTAACGAGCTAGAGTGTTGGATGAGGCTGGAAAAGTGATTACAGTGGATGTTGTTAATTCTTGTTAGGTAAAACGTTTTTTTGATGGCGCTAGGTAGGTGAAGTGGCTTATCATGGGCTACCAAAGTGCTTTTTCAACTTATGTGGGAAAACAAATTTGAATTTGAATGGAAATGTAGTAGGGGGTTGAGTTTCTGCCAAGTGAAGTGCAAGTGGTAAGATGCGGGAAATTGAAGTGGTGGTGGAGGCAGAAAAATGCATTGGAAGTGAAGCTTAGAGTGAAGTCTGATTGGGGATTGAAGTTTTGGTAGGTGCAATGGGTGGAAAAATGGGTTGGAAGTGTAGCAGGTGGGAAAATGGTGCTGAAGTGGAGTTAGGTGAGGATTCACAAGTGAATTGAAGTTACAAATTGAAGTGAAGTGAACTGTAGTAGGAAGGGAAAATCCCACCCCTAAGGCCAAAATCACATAGAAAACACCTAGAAATGCTCAGACTTAGACATTTTAATGGATTATTGCATCTTCTAGTACCAAGGGGACCCAATTAGGATATCTTAGATTGATTATAAACAATGAGTCAAAAGGAACTAACATACACAAAAAGGAAGGGACTAAAGAAAAAATTGACAATGCAAATTTGAGTCCCAACAAGCTCCAATTGGGGATGTGGGTCTCTTGCAAGCATAACGAGAGTCTAGCTCTCTGTGCAGCAGACCAAAAATGGGGAACAAAAGGAATTGAAACTAACATACACTTTATCATGACTAAATTGGAATCATGACTGCACAAGCACAACATGGCACTCACAAGACAAGAGACAAACAAGACAATACAATATGTACAAGGCAAGTCACAACATGTAGCCAATGATGTGGAAGCTTATGAAATTGAGAGTATGGCTACAAATAAGTGTTTAAACAAAAATTTTGTAGGTCAAATCTTGCAGGAATACCCATGGCACATGGCCATGGGCAAACTGCTGCAATTACTTGCCCCTGGCAAAGACAAGTTTGTTGAAGGAGCTGATCTCCCTGATCTCCCTCAAACCCATTTTGCTTTTATCTCCCAGTTTTAGTGAATGTTGTCTTTTGCATGCATGCACATGTAAACTGACAATAATTTGATCATCATGCTATAGGTGAAAATGACAATTATTTGAGCATGGCAACCACAAAAATTAGGAGTCATCCTTTAACCTCATCCGCAAGATGAGATACAAATGCAACCTCCTTGGGAGCATGATGCAAAACCAGATCTGTACACTAATCAGTATGGGGAAGAATATCTTCTTAAATACCAAGCTGAAAAGTGTTGTATGCAAGTGCAACCTCAAGTTGGGCTGAATCACGTAATTGCTTTGGTTCATTCAAAGCTTGCAACCCAACAGCACCACAAATGCTGACACACTCATCCGTGATTTAATCATAAACCTGATTCAAATCCAATTTATCATCCTCAGCATATAGTTCAGAAATTTGGAGCACTTCAGGTGAAGGCTTACAATCTTCAAGTTGCTCCTCTGTTTTATATTCTTCACAATTACTTGCTGTATAAAAATTGCTGCTAAGAAAATCATCAATAATTCGTTCTTCTTCTTCCCTCTGTAGGCAAGAAACCGGATCCACTTGATGACACATAACTTCAGTATTTGTATGCTCAACTAATGAGCTAAAAAATGTATGCTCAATGCAATCCTTATCAGCAAAAGGCAGTTGCTCCAAAGCAAGTTCTAAACATTCATTCATATCAAATTCTTCACGGCTGGAAGCAATTAACTCATGCGCACCTCCATATTCACCTTTCTCATTTGCAACACAGAGAGTGTAAGCCTCGTCATCCTTAGGATCAACAAAGCAAGGAAGGACATCAAGTTGGGCTGAATCAAGTAATTGCTTTGGTTCATTCAAAGCTTGCAACCCAACTGCACCACAAATGCTGACACACTTATCCATGATTGAATCATAAACCTGATTCAAATCCAATTTATCATCCTCAGAATATAGTTCAGAAATTTGGAGCACTTTAGGTGAAGCCTTACAATCTTCAAGTTGCTCCTCTGTTTTATATTCTTCACAATTACTTGCTGTATAAAAATTGCTGCTATTAAATCATCAATGATTCGTTCTTCTTCTTCCCTCTGTAGGCAAGCAACCGGATCCACTCGAGGACACATAACTTCAGTATTTGTATGCTCAACCAATGAGCTAAAAAATGTGTGCTCAATGCAATCCTTATCAGCAAAAGCCAGTTGCTCCAAAGCAAGTTCTAAAAATTCATTCATATCAAGTTCTTCACGGCTGGAAGCAATTAACTCATGCACACCTCCATATTCACCTTTCTCATTTGCAACACAGAGAGTGTAAGCCTCATCATCCTTAGGATCGACAAAGCAAGGAAGGACATCAACTGAAAAATAAAGTTGTTACTTTTCAACTTCCTTACCTACATCCATAATAACATCGCTATTGCTCTCCAGAATTGGCCCACCAACTTGACTATTAGGGACAGGCATATCCCCATCAGCACTAAGAGATGGAATATCTATTGCTAGTGCTGATTAAACACAACTGGCCCACCCAATCAACATGTTCAAATTCTTTGGTTTTTAATCAAGGGGAAAAAAACCTGTAGTAGGATAGAATGCCTCACAATACATGTCTATGCATGAAATTTCAGCAGGTTTGCACTCATATGGAAGACTGTTAAAAGCAGCAGCATACCTGTTGTGAAAATTAGAAATTGATTCTCCATCCTCCCTTCTAAGATGTTCTAGATTTCAGTAAGAAATGGCAAGGTCACGGACATGTGCATCCAACTTGTTGAAACCAGCAATAGTTATTTTGTTAGGTAGATGCAAATTGATTATGGAGCAGCACACTATCAAGGTCAAGGGTGCATATGTGGCTTACTAGATCAACAAGCTCTTGTGTGGAGGGGTTAGAGGAACAAGCAACATGCTTAACATTTTGACTTCATGTGCACAATCATTTGTACACTTGGATGAGGTATCATCAAAGTAACCAAAACAATCCACAGCTATAGAACATAACTTATGCTGAAACAGGAGTTCACTCCATTGACAAAGAGATATCTTTGCATAACAAAATGGTGCTTCAGAACAGGAAGAAGGAAAACACCTTTATGTACCTTGACCAATAACAGCACCAAAATGGAAAGATACTTATAACATTACTAACAAGCATAGGTCAGCAATAAAACTTGTTTTAAGACAAAAGAGTTGCCACCTCATAAAATGAGGGAATCTTTGGAGCAAACAGAATCACCGAGGCTAAAATTTTCTGTCTTCTCGACATCAGAGTTGTCAAATCAATCTCAACTCATTAATGTCTTCTTGAGTTGGCAGATTGCCAACTTATGGAACAAGATTCTCCTTGGCAACAATGCCATTTGTTAGGTCCTAAATCAACATTCCTAAAACCTAGATCTTTTTCCCAAGTTTAAAGACTAGGTATTCTAAAAGTAGGTTGATTTCTAGAGCTTTCTGATCACTCCTTCTTGGAAATTTCTTCCTCTATTCTTTGTTTTTCCAAGTATAGCTGATGAAGCTGTTGGCATTGTTTCTGCCAGGTTCCTTGTCCCATCATCATACCTTTACGTTCTTTTTCTAGTTGAACAATCTTCTGATTGATGTCTTCGAGCTGCAAGGGCAAAGATCTTAAGAAATTCTGATGTTTCATCATTCTACACATGAAGGAAAATTTCTGAAGCATCAGAATAGTGGGTGCCATCAGAGTCACCTGATTCACTTTTTATTTCATCTGTTTCTTCGTCCTCTTTTGCAGAAAGATCATCTTCTGTGGATGAAAGAGGAACATCATCATCATCAGTGGGGTAATCATAAATATGATCATATTCTTCTTCTTTTATTCCCAATTCTTTGACTGCCCTAACTTTAGCTTTTCCTTTGACACTTTTTCTGTCAGGGCATTTATTTGCATAGTGATCTCCTTTGCATATGTAACAAGTTGGCTTCCAATCACTTTTCTTTTTGTGCCATTTCTTGTTTCTAAAAAACCCTTTACCAAATGTTCAGAATGTTTTTTTCTTTTTATTGAAATGCCTCTTAGGTGTCTGTAAATTGCATTCAAAACATTTATGTTTTCTCTATTTTCTTGATTTCTTTGGCAGGTTACTGCAGCCAAAATCCTGTGAAAGTTGTTTACAAACAGCAGCAGAAATAATGAGCTTAACTTGTTTAACCATTTTCCTATTTCTATAGGATTCACAAGTTTCTTCATTGACTTCTTTTATGAAGGTGCACATCTGCGGAAAGGATATTTCCTTTAATTCCTTGCCTGTACTAACTAGAGTTTCCATGACTCTATTCAAATAATAATCTCCAACAGGCGGGAAGCTTTTAAGAAATTTGTAATACATTCCTTCATAATCTTGCTCATGCCCACTATAGTAGAAATTGAAATACTGCTCCTGAAAGTATTCATCTAGTTTACTCAGATCACAACATTTATTGTGAGTAAACCTATGATAAGCCATTCTTTCTATAGCATCTGTATGGCCTACAAACATTATGATCAGTTGGTTGCATACTGTATCAAGACCTGCATTGACAAGGTCTTCTCTGTACTGGGCATCAAGGCAATCCCAAGTTCGCCGGCCTATGCCAGTCATGGCATTCAAGGCTTGTAATATCACATTTCTCTGATCAATTCCAGTAGAAGTACTAATATAATTTTGGATCCATGCCCTCATTGCTTCAATACTCCTTAGATTAGTAACTGGATCAAACGTATCAAAGTTTGTCCAAGGAGGCGTTTCAGCTCTAAAAGTCTGAAGATGATTGAAAGGATTAGAGGGACCAAAAGGAGGTGGATTACCATTTGCCCATATGGATTTGTCCTTTAATCCTTTTATATTGACCTGTTGAAGGATCCCATGACTTCTCAATTTTAGGCTCTTTCAGAGTTGGATCTAGTATTCCTTTAGATCTAGCTTGAATGTTTTGAAAACAAGTATGGCTGACTGGAAAATTAAGAACCTTAGGGGCTGGAGTAGGAAGCCGTTGTTCTACATGATCAATATTCTGAAGCAGAGTATCTTGATAAGAATCCTGTTTCTGCTGGATTAGTGTGATAAGGAGTTCTGAAAGAAGTTGTTGATAATCGTGAAGAAGTGGTACGCTATGTTTCCGGCAGCTTCAAAGGAAGTGAACTCAACTATCACAGCACTCACAAAGAAATTCTTGCTGTGGTCAATGTCTTAAAGGCATTTTATTTGTTTATAGCTGATTAACTGTTCTTGTTAAGATCAGATTTGCAGAATTTTCCTGGCTTCTTCAAACGAGAATCTAAGGATAAGGTAAAACGAGGAAGATTGTTATGATGGGCACAGCTTTTGGATACCTTTGATTTCCAAATAGAATAGCTTCCTGGTCATAAGAATGTATTTGCAATTTCCTCCCCAACTATGCTCACTAGCATCTGTTTCTACTATCTTGCGACCAGATCCTGGCAGTCGCAATGGTGGCAATTGAGAACATTTATCTTTGATTCTTTGAATAGCAGCATTGTGAACTTCTGTCCATGTAGGAGGATTCTTTCTGAGAAGTTTGTTCAAGACTGTCCTATCCTCGGCTATATTCTGATAAATTGGCTTCCAATGCAACCCCTTTACTTTTAACTTGGACAGTTAAAGGCTAACTCTGAGAGTGGGTAGACTCTTCTTCACTTCAGGCTAAACTTAAACTTGTAAATCCAATAGGATATGACATTACTATAATAAACAACTTTACCCAATTGTACACTTGATCCTAATTGTTGTCACTAGATCAATTATAACTAACTGCATTATGACCTCTATATAGCTTATGACACCTTGCACATGCACATACAAATAACAGCAGTGTTAATTCTCTTAGATAACTTCATTCTAATAACTTACACAATGGCGAGGTGCAAACATTGCATGTTTGAGTTCCCTAATGATACAACAATTCTAGTTTGCTCAAGATATTTCCTTAGTTTGTAATAACGAACCATAAACAACATGCATATTCTAAATTACTCCTACTCTATTCCTACAACTAACAGGATGGAGGGTGATTAAATGATGGATTGATTGGTATCTCACTAATATGGACTAGTGCCTACTCCATTGGGCAACAACGTTGTGAACAACAAAAAGGAAAGAAATGTAGTCGGGCATAGAATCAACAAAACCAAATTTACATTAAAATGAATATCAAAGATAACATCAAATGTGATTGAACATACTTAATAATTTGCCTTAGAACTACAACAATCCATATGCAATAGTAGAAAGATCATTACAAAGCATTTGTCATGCATTAGAAGCTATTGCACTTCATCTAACCCTATTACCTTCACATCAACAAATGTGGTGAAAGAAAGTGCACAACCATAACTTTACACTTCCTTGAATCATTGCAAACTGCCACAGAGACATACCATTACAAACATATGTGCAATACAAAACCCTTCCTACGCTATGCAAGACACATTAGCTCATTTACACTTCAAACTTTGAAAGTTTGTTGCCCTAGAATACACTTTAAGCACAACAGACCCAAAAAATTGGCTTAGCAACTAACCTGTAATATATCAAATGTACATATATTTATAGAAACCTTTTTTGGCAACCAAAAATGAGTGGGAAATCAACTCACGAGCATGGGCAATTAATGCAGCGTGTTATTCAAGCTTAGATCTGCAAAATCTGTTGGAAAATGACATCTTGGGGATGGCCAACTCTTCCGATGTGTCCTCAAAAGCATGGGTGGGGTCTCCTCTATCCAAGAACTCATCCTTTTGCAATAATGATGGTGCTCCCTTTGACGAGTTGGAGTGTTGGATGAGGTTGAAAAAGACTAAAGTGATTACAGTGGGCACCATTAATTCTTGGTAGGTGAAAAGCTTTTCCAATGGCGTTGGGTAGGTGAAATGGCTTATCATGGGCTACCAAAGTGCTTTTGCAGCTTAGGTAGGAAAACACATTTGAATTTGAATGGAAATGTGGTACGGGGTTGGGTTTTTGCCAAGTGAAGTGCAAGTGTAAAGATGCAGGAAATTGAGGTGTTGGTGGAGGCAAAAAAATGCATTGGAAGTGAAGCTCAGAGTGAAGTTTGGTTGAGGGTCAAAGTTTTGCTAGGTGTAGTAGGTGGAAAAATGGGTTGGAAGTGAAGCAGGTGGGAAAATGGTGCTGAAGTGGACTTAGGCGGGGATTTGCAAGTGAACTAAAGTGAAGTGAACTGTAGTAGGAAGGAGAAATTCTGCCTAAGGCCAAGAACACATAGAAAACACCTGGAAACACCCAAACTTAGGCATTTTAATGGATTATTGCATCTTCTAGCACACAAGGGACCCAATTAGGATATCTTAGATTGGTTATAAACAATGGGTCAAAAGGATTTAATTAACACACACAAAGGAAGGGACTTAAGCAAAATTTGACAATATGAATTTGAGTCCCAGCATAAATAATCTGCCATAACACTCATGCTATCGTCTTTCACCTTGCCCACCATGAATTTATTGGCTCACCTTGCCTTTGGTTGTCATCTCCCCCTAGACTTGCAAGAAAAATGTAAAATGACTTTGAGTTTTGGGTTTGTATTTGCCTTATTAATATATAAGGTTGCTATAATATATTTATATATTTTGTAATGGTTCATTAAATATATTTGAGTTCTAGTTTTATATAAATTGTGATTGGTTTTTATAAGTTAGATTGTAGAACTTCTTGATAAGATAATACATATACGAGGTTGCTATGATATATTCATATATCTTGTAACGGTTCATTAACTATTTTTGAGTTCTAGTTTTATATAAATTGTGATTGATTTTTATAAGTTAGGTTCCAAAGCTTCACGATAAGAAGACCCTTATATATATATATACATATATATTATTCTTTTGAATGAAGATAACGAATTTGAAGTTTTAGATTAATAAGGTTTAAAATATAAATAGTTTATATAAAATTAAATCCAAAATTTGATTTGGGTTGTATAAGATTTTATATAGATGATACTATATACGACTTTTTATATCTTGCTAATTACAATTTGGGTTTTGGGTTTTGATTAGTTAAATAGTTTTGTTGTACATGCATATATATGTTATCATATATAACGATTTTTATCATGTATGATATAAAATAAATTGTAATTTGATAAATCAATTAGAGTATTAAATTGTGCCCCTTTTTCATTATAAAATATTTGTTGACCAATATATCATTATAATTTAATTATTATATATAGTAATGCGGTCATGTTATTCATCATAACATTGCAAAACAAGTATTAGACATATTAAACATGCAACCGTATTGTTGTTGTAGCTAGAGTAAATTGGAAAGAGCATTATTTTAATTGCAAAAATTGCATTTTTATTTAGCTTTCATTAGTTATAAGTAGCTTGAATTGCAAGACAAAAATTCAATGCTCATGCTAATGTTAATTGCAAGTTAAGGAAATAGAACATAGAGGAATGCCTAGGCATGTGCATTAAGTCATTGTTTAAGAGAATGAATGGTGTAGTTTATAAATATATGTAATGGTTTATTTTGTTATTTTAGTGTTAGATAGTGCATCTTAATCATTGTTCAATTTAATTATTCAAGCACTTTGTATTATTTAATATTGGGGTGAAGCATAGCCTTCTTCCATCCCACTTAAGAATGAGTATGCCATTCCCTTATGGCGCTAAATACATTGACATGTTATCATCTCCATAGCATTCCCATCATCACATAGGGTGTGTCACATGGGAATATTCCCACCCAATTGTGCATCTTGTTCCATTGTCCTCCCTTCATTCCTCCCACATTACCAACACATGCCTCCTATGAAATGTTGGTTTCATGTGATGTCACACGTGGCGATGACACATGTGTGCCCTTGTTGCATTGCCTTTGAGTAGTGCGTTTATGTTTCAAAAAAAAAAAATGTTGGTTGCATTTTGTGTGTTTTTCCTGAGTTAGATTTTGGGCATTAAAAGATCATTCATCAGTTAGAGCTCAAATGCAATGACACTATGATAATGTGATCGGTAGAACTACTAAAGGTGAAAGAACAAAGAGAGCAAGTCCATAATAAGCTTGCAGAGCACTAGATGATCAAGTGATGGTTTGACACTGGAAAAGCTAGTCAACAAGACTTCAGGTTGGTGACTTTAAAGTGGGATAAACATTGAGCTTAGCTCACTACCATTTTAAACTCGATACATTGACAGTTTGTCTTATGCTATTTTTTAGGTGACAATAGATCTATGACAACATGCATTTGCGCAAAAAGATCTGCCATGTCTATGTTGGTTTGGTAAGTTGTTGGCTTGGGTCATGGGAAAGGAATGGAGAGAACAAGGAAAATGAGGGATCAAGGAAGGAGGAAACAAGAGCATTGGAAATAGGGGAATCAAGTATTAGTTGTTGAGAAGTAGCAGAGGAGGAGTAATAGTATAGATTAAATCATGCTTGTTATGATTAAAAGTATATATTTATCAATGCTCAAACTTACATATATGATATGTCAAAAATCAAACTACAAACTACAACATAGTGATAGTTTTTCTAGGTTTAAACAACTCTTATAATACTAATTTTTTACTTTTTGGATTACATTCTAAACCCTTTTATTGAAAAGGGTGTGCAGGTTGTGCACACTTCATGAATGGGAAACACTAACCAGGTTTTGGAGTTTTCCCTAGATGCAAAATATCTAATTGGGTGTATTTTAGAGGATAGTGCATGTAGTGGGTGTGGTTGTGTGGCCAATGTAGCTAATATTTGGCTGGGTGCAAGCACTTGTATAACTTTGTTTTCTAGTGTTTTGTTCTCCATGAATCTGGTACAGATAGATATGTCTCCATGGACCTTATTTTATTCTTTTAAAGTCCCTTGAGCTTTGATCCTACAATTGTTGTATCTATCAATTTTTCAATCACTTGATGATTAGAAGATTTGGATATTGTCTTGTTGTCAGCCAAGAATGTCCCAAAATCGCTGCTCACACTTCTAGAGGGATCAATTTATCTAAAGGCTAAGGATATGTCATTCCTAAAGGTGGATAAACTAGTTCATCAACAAAATGTGAGTGATGACAGGTCAATTGTTAAGAGTGGATAAAGTCTCCTTCACTTTGGGCTCATCTAAACCCAAGAGAGTGTTCCTATGGATAATCTTTAACAAGATTTAATTACAATTGAAGATATGCAATGTGGACAAACTACAATAGTATCCAAATGTTCATTTTGATCTCAAATTCTGTCACTATGTCAAAGATTAACTTATTGCAATGACCTACATTAAGCTAATGAAAACATCAGTGCAAGGCTGCAAGATGTGGGTATATATGACATGATTCCCGTAAGGTGCAATATTTCAAGGCTCATTGGAGATGTTTTCTTGGTTTCAATGCTAAACCATGGAATGCATACAACTGTACTTCCTACTCCTACACTACTGGTTAAAGATATTGCTCATTTTAAGGTGCATGGATGGTCAAACACTTTTAAGAGCAGTGCCTTATAATGGGTTATAGAGGTGCACAATCACTAGAAGATAACATAGAATTAACAAAAGAGATACAATATTAACAACATGGCATGCTTAATAATCCCTCTCTGAACTTATAGAAATTCACATGCAATAAGGAAAAGACTATTACAAATGATTCGCAATCCATTCAAGTGTTGACACTTATTAAATTCTTATGACATTCACACCAGCCAAAAGTGGTGAGAGAAAACCCTAAACTAGGAAGAACTTGTCACTCTTCTTTGCCTATAAATCTTCTTGAGGATTTACAATTGGCCAAGGAGACATCTAGTTACAAATATTTTCTACACAATAGCCACCTCTTTGTGACTTGCAAAATGAGTTGCTCTAATGGCAACTAGACATGCAAGTATTGAAACCCTAGATTTGGCTCGATGTTATAGTCGTGTGAAAATGGAGAAAATGATCAACACTCATTTTGGAAAATGAATTGATATATATAGCACTTTGTTTGGTCACTCAATCCTTAGGATATTGACTTAGGATTTTGATGTCATTAATGTTGCATGTGGAATGAGTTGGGGTATTACAAAATTTGCAAAAATGGTGCTCAAAGTTGCGTGAAAATTATCCACATTAGAGATATAACCACCACATTAATGGAAAAATGGTGCTTCAATACTCTATTGTTTGAAATGTGAGTAAATTTGCACTCCTTAGATGAGACATTTATTTTTAGGTGGGAAAACACCTTTGGAGTAGTTCTAGCATCAAATTTGGTCATTAATGGTGAGTTGGGATGTAGAAGCAGGTAGGTTGAAGTAAATGGTGCAAAATGTGGGAGTTTTTGAGTTTCGAAAAGGATTAGGAGTTAGGGATACCTCATAACGAATGCCATTGTTGGGGAGTCAGGTTTTAGGAGTAAGGCATACTTCATGCTCAAATCAAACAAATAAGGGTATATTCGAATCTCTAACTCCAAAATTGGTGGTACCAAGGAATTCATCCCTTAAGGCATGCAAATAAGGATAAGTCTGAACCTACGATCCCAATGAAATATATAGTGAAAAGTGTTGGGGATCGAGGATACCAAGGAAAAAGTGCTTGGGTAAATGGATGGTTGAAACTTTGGCTTTGGAAGGTAACTTGGTTAAGAAGTCGGGAGTTGAGGTTCCGATGAAAGGTATGCTAGATGCGATACGCCAACAAAGGCAAGGGAAAGTGGAGGCTGGAGGAAATGGATGCGGGGAAGGAAGAATTCAAATTTTGATATGAAAAGCATATGAAGGCTGGGAATAAATGAAAGATATGGTCAGATGGGAAAGTTCGATATCCTAATAGGGACAAAGGAAAAGGTGGAGTTGGGAGGAAAGTTATACTAGGAAGGGAAACTCCAAAACTCGAACATGAGTACAATCCTCAAAAATTTGAAACTAGAACCTCCACAATTAGATTTTTTTGGGATTTTAGCAACATCCAACACGTGATAGGCACATGGGAAACGATGGAGAATAACGCTTATACAAATTTTGATCAAGGGTGACTCATTAGGGAAGCTTCTCAGATTGGTTATTTATGGTGGGAAAAATAAGGCCAAAAAAGCCTTTGGTTACGTAATGGAACACTTCATATTACTTTGGTCTACAGACATGCCCCATTTAATTCACATTACCTCCATATTCAGAACCCTAGACCTATCTAGTGGAGTCTGAAATAATTGTTTGTTGATTTTTTCTTCTTCTCTATTATCAGCTGCACCATAGTCAATTGTACTTCATGAGATTTATCAGCTGTGGATTATTAGGGTCTAGGTGACCAACTACATAGTTGATTCATGATTTCTTTTATGTCTTTTCCATTATGAAAATAACATATATTTGGAACTGTAACATATGTATTGCATGTCTAAGGTACAAACTGTAACCTTATTACATAGCTTAGAACTTCCATACATGAAGTTAAGAGTTAATTCAGCCAGAAGCTTATTTGTCATTAAAAAGCATAGCTTTACTTTATCTTCTAACCCTACAAATAATGAATCTATATGTTGATCTGATTGCAGTGGAGATAACTGGGCATTGCTTATGCTCAAATTTATTCAGTTTGCTATGTATGGCTGTCACAACATAAGCTCAATCCCTTTTATCCGTTTCTATCATAGTTTTTGAAATGAAAAAATATACCTTGTGCCTTTCAGCTTCTGTGGCAATTAGTTGTTGTTGTATTAAATACTTTAGCAGTATATATATATTAAATTTATATTATATACTTAATTCGTAGATATATTCTTTAGAACTGTCATGCTTATTTTATATTTGATTCACTGTGTTGTACAGATATATATTTGGATTGGGTGTAATTCAGCAAAGCTTGGTCACTTGTATGCAGGTGCACCTACTCGACCTGTAAGAAACTTGTCTTTGCTAGCCTTGAATCCAGCTAGTTAAAATATTTGTGTGAATTGAAATAAAATTGTTGAGGAAAAGATAACTGATAGAAGCTTATACAGTATAGGGGGGATTCAAGGTTTGTTCTCTGTTGGTTTGAAGTTTATCTATGCTGATTGTATTTTTAGTTATTTGTCTTTCTAACTTAATCTTTACTTGTTTGTTGTAGATATTTACTTGCATCTTCTTGTTGTAAAAGTTACACAATAGACTCAAGCTGTCAGGATCGCCTAAAACCAAAAACAACTTTTCACAAGAGAGTAGTAAAAAATGAATGCTGGAGTATACTATGAATACAAGATAGATAATTTACAAGAGGAACCTTGTTTATATAGGCAAGGTGAAAGATAGGACAATATAGGATTATGACAAATGTCACAATCATATGACATAAGACACAAAAAGTAAATGACCTAATGTTCCCTAAGTAAATTAAGTGTGAATAGGACCTAGATGTGAACCACTTAGGTAATATACTCTGTTGACACTAACACTTGTCTTTGGTGCATGTTTAGCATGGGGCTCTAGAGATATTGTTGTTGTCTTTTTTTTTTTTCTATTGCCAAGCTTTTAACTTAATGTCATGATCATTAATTTCCTTCTTAGAGCTGTTTAGTTGGCCAGAAGATTTGGGTTTGCTCCCCGTGGTCGTAGGGTCGACTCACGCAATTACCAGGTTTGCTTGATGGGTATGGACTGCGGTGTTGATGTTATATAGCCGCGGGCCTCATACTTCCAGCGGCGACTTATTTAATAAACAATAAATTAAATATAGCCTATGGCTATTTATTTATTGAGGTCGATTTATGAAGAGTTACTTCTATTCATTTGTAATTATGTTCGCCACCTTTCAAAGAGCCACATTGTTTTGTTAAGAAGCCGACGTATCTTGGAGAAAGAATCACACCTTTTATGGAGAGGCCGACCTCTTGTGTAGAGACACATCCCTTGGGAGAAGTCATTCTTATGTTGTATATATAGGCGCTGCTCTCTCCCTCATTTCATTCATTCATAGTCATTTTTGTTCAAGTTTGCACAAGCAAGAAGTTGAGTTTCATCTACAGTAGATCGATCCAAGTAGAGGTTCAATGCTCTTTGAGTGTGGTGCCATTATTATCTATACAGATCGGCCTTGTGTTGGGCCTCATTGTAAAGCAAATTGCTGTTCTTTATTCAATACATAAGTGATATATTGTTGCTGGGTTTTTCTCCCTCAAGTTGGAGGGTTTTCCCAGGGTATATGCTGTGTTAAATTGTTCTATTTCTACTTATTTAAATTCTGATCCTAAAACTAACATGGTATTAGAGCAGGTTTAAGCAAGATCGTGATCAGATTTCTACAAGCAGTGTGATCTGCCTATCTTATTCTCATCTTAGTGTGTCTATCTTATCTTCGAAAATGGTGAGCGGTCTCAAGGTTGAAGATAGACTCGAAGGTACCTCTAACTTCACCTCTTGGAAGTTTAGAGTTCTTATTGCATTGGAAGAAAATGAGATTCTCGAGTTCGTGGAGAGTGAAGTACCCAAGCCTTCCGATGAGAATGAAAAGACACAATGGAGGAAGAATGGCACAAAAGCCAAGAAGATATTGATTGATTCTGTGAAGGATCACCTTGTGCCTATTATCTCCAAATTGAAGACAGCTAGAGAGATGTTCAAGACTCTGGAGGGATTGTATGAGATCAATAACACCAACCGAGCTCTTGCATTGAGGCAACAACTACATCACATCAAGATGGCAAAAGGAGATTCAATCATCTCCTTCATTATGAAGATCATTGAGTTGAAGGATCAACTCTATGCCATTGGAGACATAATTGATGATCGAGACTTAGTCATGTTGGCGCTTAACGGTCCTCTTCAATCTTGGGAGCCTTTTATCCAAAGTATAAGTGGAAGATCTAAGCTACCTAAGTTTGATCATCTTAGGGAAGATTGCATTCAAGAGGAATCAAGGTTGGCAGCAAGGGGTAATGGATGAAGTTCTCACAATGAAGACAATCATGTTCTTGCTGCTCAAACTTCAAAGAAGAAAGGAAGAGAAGGGAGAAAAGGTAACTTCAAGAGGAATAGAGACAGGAAATCAGATGCTGCTCCTGAATCAAAGAAGAAGAAGGATCTCTCCCATATACAGTGCTTTAGATGTGACAAGTTTGGCCACTATGCTAGAGATTGTGCAACAAGACCAAAGCAGCATGCTTCTATTGCGGATGTGGATGATGTCTCTCCTCAGAAGGATTCAAGAGATAATTCAAGTGGATTTCTATTTATCTCAGCCCTATCAAGCAATGTTCCAACCGATAGCAGCACATGGTTGATTGATAGTGGCACTTCTAGACACATTACCGGATTTAGAGAGCATCTTTCAGATTTGGTGGAGAGAGAAACCAACATTCAAGTAATAATTGGAGATGATGCTTGCTATTCAGTGAAGGGTGCTGGAGCCTCCTCTCTTCACCTAGATTCCGACATCTCTCTTCATTTGAGTGATGTCTTGTTTGTACCAGGTATCAAGAGGAACCTTGTATCAATTTCAGCTTTGGAGGAAAAACGATATCAAGTTGCATTTTCTGAGGGAAAAGTTCTTGCTTGGCCAAAGAACTCTAGCATCAAGACAACCCGTGTGATTGGTGTTTGGCAAGAGAGTCTTTATAGACTTTCTATTCGTCCAATGCAGGCATTGTTGCATGACTCCACTAGTTCAAGCGAGCTTTGGCATAGAAGACTTGCTCACCTCCATTTTAGAGCTCTTCCATCCATGGAGAAGATGGTCATTGGCCTTCCAAACTCAGTCAGGAGCATGATGGTACTTGCAGAGGATGTGCATTGGGTAAGAATACTAAAGGTCCTTTTCATAGTAGTGAAAATAGATCAAAATGTATTCTAGATCTTGTTCATTCTGATTTGTGTGGTCCAACGTCTGTTGCATCTTTGAGTGGTTTTTGGTATTATGTAATTTTCATTGATGACTACACTAGAAAGACTTGGATTTATTTCTTAAAGATTAAGGAATCTGATGAAGTATTTGAGAAATTCAAAGAATTTAAGGCTCAAGTAGAGAATTTCTTCGGAAAGAGAATCAAAGTTCTGAGATCTGACAACGGAGGAGAATACACCTCTGGAGGCTTTCTTAACTTTTGTATTGAAGTAGGGATTAAGAGGGAGTTTTGCGTTCCTTACAATCCACAGCAAAACACAGTTGTAGATAGGAAGAATAGATCCGTAGTTGAGGCAGCTAAAGCTATGATCCATGATCAAGACTTGCAAACCTTCCTTTGGGCAGAAGCATCTAGAACTGTAGTGTATGTTCAGAATTGGAGTCCTCATCGTATTTTGGAGAATATGACTCTTGAAGAAGCCTTCACAGGTGTGAAGCTTGAGGTTAGTCACTTGAGAATCTTTGGTTGTCCTGTTTATATTCATGTGCCTAAAGATAAGAGAACTAAGTTAGAACCATCTGGCAAGAAAGGAATATTTGTGGGCTACAGTGAATCCTCAAAAGCCTACAGGATTTACATTCCAGGACATAAACAGATAGAGATTAGCAGAGGTGTCACTTTTGAAGAAGATGTTGCATTCAAAAGATCTAAAGGTTCATACATGGAGATAGATAATGAAGACCAGGAGACTCCTCAGGACATGGACGTTGATCATACTCCTGAGATTTAGAGGGAGTCTACTGAACCAGAAGAGGATGGTGATCTAGTTGAGCCTTTGGAACCAACTGATGGGCCCAGAGATATTGTCATAGGTCAAAGAGACCTCTATGGGCTAGGCAAACTATGCAGGAGGCAAAAAAGTTTGCAACACCTAGAGGCACATTCAGAGAAAGCAAAACACCACAGAAATTTCCAAGCTATGTTGCATTAATGAGTCATATCATTGAATCTGAGCCTTCTAGTGTTGAGGAAGCTTCAAGTCGGCAAGTATGGAGAGATGCTATGGCTGAAGAATATCAATCTATCATTAAGAATGATGTTTGGGATATTGTACCAAGACCTGAAGGGAAATCAATTGTATCTTCTAAATGGCTTTTCAAGATCAAGCATGCGGCTGATGGAAGCATTGAGAAGTATAAAGCTAGATTTGTGGCTAGAGGATTCTCTCAGAAAGAGGGAATAGATTATGAAGAAACCTTTTCTCTGGTTGCTCGTTATACGTCCATCAGGACTATTATTGCTATTGCAACAGCTAAGGGATGGAAGTTACATTAGATGGATGTGAAGATAACATTCCTTAATGGTGTAATTGAAGAAGAAGTATACATTGAGCAACCTGATGGCTTTGAGATTCATGGGAAGGAATCTCATGTCTTTAAATTGAAGAAGGCTTTGTATGGCCTTAAGCAGGCTCCTCGTGCTTGGTATGAGAGGATTGATCGATACTTGATGAGCTTGGGCTTCTCCAAGAATGATGCTGATTCAAATCTTTACTTCAAGGTAGTTGATGGTGAGGCATTAATCTTGGTTTTTTATGTTGATGATCTATTTCTTACTGGAGCAGAATATCTCATTATCAAATGCAAGAAGGAGTTAGCTTTTGAATTTGAGATGAAGGATCTAGGATTTATGCATTACTTTCTAGGATTGGAAGTATGGCAGAGACCCAATGAAATTATTCTGAGTCAAGGGAAGTATACTATAGACATCTTGAAGAGATTTGGGATGATGGATTACAAATCCATGTCTACACCGATGGAAACCAATTTGAAGAAGTTAAGTGAGTTTGCAGCTAGTTCAGATTTGGTAGATCCCACTATTTACAAGCAGGTGATTGGATCGTTGATGTATCTAGTCAATACTAGACTAGATATTTGCTATGCAGTGAGTGCACTTAGTCAGTTCATGTGTGAACCAAGGAAAATTCATCTAGTTGCAGCTAAGCATATCTTGAGATACTTGCGTGGCACAGTTGGATATGGCTTGAAATATACTTCCAGTGTAGACCTAAAGTTGCAAGGATATTCTGATTCTAATTGGGCCGAAAATGTAGCTGATTGGAAGAGCACCTCTGGATGTTGCTTTAGCTTGGGGTCTGCGATGATTTCTTGGTGTAGCAAGAAGTAGTCTTCAGTGGCATTAAGCACTGCAAAGGCCGAGTATAATGCAGCATGTGTAGCAACTCGAGAAGCAGTGTAGCTTCGAAAGCTCCTTGTAGGATTGTTTGGACAATCATTGGAGCCGACTGTTATTTATTGTGATAATCAAAGCTGTGTGAAGCTTTCTGTCAATCCAGTGTTTCATGATAGAACAAAACATGTTGAGATCAAATACCACTACATCAAAGATATGGTATTGAGAAAAGCTATTCAGTTGAGATATATTTGCACTGATGATCAGACAACTGATATTCTCACTAAGCCTCTCTCCAGAGTGAAGTTTGTGCACTTTCGAGACAAGCTTGGAGTGGTGGAGAATGAAGCCCTAGCTGAGAGGGAGATTCGACATCAGTGATCTTTTGTGATTTGCTATAATGAATCTTCTCTGTGATAGAGAAATTTGAGGTGAAAGCCCTTGTTAATGCATCTTTCTCTGATGGAGAAATTTGAGGTGAAAGCCCTTGTTTCCACCTTTTGGGAGTAGCCATGGTGGATGTCATGTTGAGAGACTTTGTCATGATTCCCTTGTACTTGTGTTTATCCACCCTCTGGGAGTAGCCATGGTGGATGTCATGTTGAGAGACTCCATGACGACATCACGTTGAGTGACTCTGTGATGGGCAGTTGTACACATGTTCCTTCCACACATGGGAGTAGCCATGGTGGACATCACGTTGAGTGACTCTGTGATGAGCGCTTTTCCACAAATGGGCATAGCCATTGTGGATGTCATGTTGAGAGACTCCGTGACTTGGATATTTGGAAGTATTCCTCCCTAGCTAAGAGGGAGTGTTGATGTTATATAGCCGCGGGCCTCATACTTCCAACGGCGACTTATTTAATAAACAATAAATTAAATATAGCCTATGGCTATTTATTTATTGAGGCCGATTTATGAAGAGTTACTTCTATTCATTTGTAATTATGTTCGCCACCTTTCAAAGAGCTACATTGTTTTGTTAAGAAGCCGACTTATCTTGGAGAAAGAATCGCACCTTTTATGGAGAGGCTGACCTCTTGTGTAAAGACGCATCCTTTGGGAGAAGTCATTCTTATGTTGTATATATAGGCGCTGCTCTCTCCCTCATTTCATTCATTCATATTCATTTTTGTTCAAGTTTGCACAAGGAAGAAGTCGAGTTTCATCTACAGCAGATTGATCCAAGTAGAGGTTCGATACTCTTTGAGTGTGGTGCCATTATTATCTATACAGATCGGCCTTGTGTTGGGCCTCATTTTAAAGCAAATTGCTGTTCATTATTCAATAAATAAGTGATATATTGTTGCTGGGTTTTTCTCCCTCAAGTTGGAGGGTTTTCCCAACGTATATGCTATGTTAAATTGTTTGAAATTGTTCTATTTCTGCTTATTTAAATTCTAATCCTAAACCTAACATGCGGGTGTTTGTGCCTATCCCTAGAGGATTAGTCTTGCTTCAGCTCGCCCCCTCCTGAACCCCAACTTGGCAATAAAGTAAGCCCAAGGTAAGGTGAGGGGGGTCGCTGGGCTGAGTCGCGGGGATAGAGTTACAAAAAAAATAAAATTTAAATCCTTGGCGCAGGACCCAAGGTATCATCTACACTATTGAACCACTTTTTTTTATTTATGGCAAGGTACTCTTGGTCGAATTGGATTGGAAGTTGAGCCTGATAAAAAAAAGAAAAAAAGAAAAAGGAATACGTTTGCCTTAAAAAAAAAAGGGTTCCACTTCTAGAAATTATTGCAAATACTGCAAAAATGGACGTATTTTTTGCCAAATGCTGTAAATTAAATCCCAAACTTCAACCTTGCAATCAAATTACGAAGCAGTTAAAGAAGAATATGATCTCCAAGATATAGGTGTGAAGTAGACTGCAATTTAGATGTTGAAGAGAAGTTAGTATGCACCTCCATGCAAATGGTGGTGGTAAAATAGGATGCATTATGGCTCAATGAAGATTGTGAGAAGCCTTTCCACATTAAAGCCCAAGTGAAGACCACAACATAAATTATCTTTCTGATCTCAGTTTTAATAAGAAATTGATTTCCAAAGTGTTGGTGTGCTTTGGATTAAGGCATGTAAGCATCCACAATCATACCCCTTGGTTTGGTTGCATAACAATAAAGAATAACAGGTCACTTGTCAATGCAAATTCAAGTTTGCCATAACAACTAACTATATTGATGAAATCAAACATGATGTGGTACCACTTGATGTGTGTCAGGTGGTGTTTGGAAATTGGAAGTCCTTACATCTGGGATAGAGAATGCAATTTTCTAAAAGGAAAACAAAAAAAAAATCTTTCCTGCTCAACCCATATAGAAGTAGGCAAAAATTTATCTTATGATCTGTTAAAGCAAAACAGGAGTTGCAAGAACTAGTGGGCCAAAGTGTGATTATGACATGTACATTCGCTAGGTGGACCACCTATAGTCTTGGTTCCCAAGAAGAATGGATTATGAGGATTAGCATTAATTATAGAGGCCTCAATAATTTAACTGTTAATAATCGAGGTCTTCTAACTAGTATTGTTGATTTACACAATTAATTAGAGGATGCCAAATACTTTACAAAACTGGATTTAAAATCTGGCTATCATCAAGTTGTAGAGGATATATGTAGAATTGAATTCAAGAGGAAGCAAAAGTGTTTAAATGTGTGGCTTGTACCTACTTTTGGGTTGTGTAATGCACTTTTTACTTACATGAGAGTGATGAATGATGTGCTTCTCCCATTCGTTGTTTCTTTTTTGATAGTGTAGGTGAATAACATTCCAGTTATCAGCAGGATATGCAAAGAACATATGCAATATTTGTAACAGGTATTAGATACTCTGAAAGAACAACCTACTGCTCCATTTGAAAAATACGATGTGAGGCAGTTGTTGCCAGTTGGTATATTTGGAAAATATGATTCTCTGAGGAAAGTTGTGGACAGACCCAAAATAGATAAAAATGATCTTAAAGTGGTCAAAATGTTCCAATGTGATTGGAGTAAGAAGCTTTGTAGGTGCTGTCCAATATCTTAGCAAACTAGTAGCTGTTGCCAACACAAGGACAACTGAGAGGGGGGGTGGGGGAGTGAATCAGTTGTCACATAAATTATACAAATTAAACTTATTCTCAAATCTGATATATAAACATGAAAGCATAAACACTCACCACATCAAAAACACACATAACACCAAGATTTTTTACATGGAAACCCTGCTAGGGGAAAAACCACGGTGGAGGTTAATCCACAAGATTATACTCTGTTAAAAGTATAAAAATATTATAAATGGGGAACACACATGCATTCAGGTACACTGCCTAGAGCTCACTACTCAAATACAAAAGGCTTACTGCCCAAGGAAGACACACTATCTTACAGTCACATTCGGATTACATCCGAAAGATTTTGAACTGAGAAAATAGCATCTGCTAATGCCTAATTACAGTTCCGGTTAAGCACATAAACTCTTCTTCACACTTTTCTTCTGCCTTCGAAAGATTAGAACATTATTCGCACACAACACTCAACATACTTCACACACCACGCCTTCAAATGGTATAAACAATCGATCATATATATCCACAACTAGAGATTAGAACAACTACATGTCAGCCCAACAAAATATAAAATGAGTACAAATTGTCGGCCCAAATCAATAAACAATTATCAATGCACACCAAACAATGTCGGCCAAAACATAGTAAGGACCCAAAACAACATCCTTGAACACAAAACACCTTAAATAATTATGCCTTGAAGATCCGCAACATGCTACAATCACCCTGTTGGTCATGATCATGAAAAACATGAACTCACAAAAGAAAATCACCAATCACGAACACAACGATCAATGCGGATCAACAACATGGATAGAGCATGATCTAGAAACATCCACAAGTAGCATGAATCACCACAGAAGCATCCGCAACAACTCAAATTACTAGAATCACATTATCTTCTTTCAGGAACACCAATCGAAGCAACATAACAACTGTCAGAACACAGCTACTCATAACTCAATCAAATCTTCATGCGAGCCTTTGAAAGTTCATGTGGATAAACTAGATGTACTTGTTAACAAACCCTTTAATCCACAACCTCTTATCATCAATATACTGTGCTAGCCACCATACTGAACTTCACTGCATCACCGACAACCTGCAACTTATTTTATTACAATTTTCTCAATATCCTCGACATATACAGCCTTAAAGACATTAATGCCAATAGTGTTGACATCAATGACAACCACATATCAACAATATCCAACAATCTCCCCCTTTGGTATTGATGGCAACACATGATGTGAAAAAAAAACACCATCAATGCAACTTTCTCTTAGCACTTTCTCCCCCTTAGATTTTGACTCTTTTCTCCTTAACTCTTTTACAGTTTTTCACATGACTCTTCTCCCCCTTTGACATCAATGACAAAGATACACATTATCTTTCTCCACACAAGCTCTGAACCACATTTCTAAACATCTGACTACTCCCCCTAAGTAGCAGCCACCACATCATCAATCCGGATCACAAGATATGACTATGAAATGCACTGATTAGGAGGGGTAATCACCCCTAGCTTTCCTCTGAGATACTCAAAAGTATCCTTAAATCCAAGCTTCAACAAATACTTTTCCAATCTGGCATACCATGCTCTTGGGGCTTGCTTAAGTCCATACAATGCTTTCTTCAACTAGCAAACCATATCTCCCTGATCAGTCAATTGAAATCCATTAGGTTGCTCAATATACACTTCTTCTAGTTCACCATTTAGAAATGCTGACTTGACATCCATTTGATAAACCTTGAAGTTTTGTAAGCAGCATAAGCAAGAAATAGTCTCACAGCTTCAATCCTAGCAATAGGAGCAAAAGTTTTTTCAAAGTCAATTCCTTCCATATGAGAATATCCTTCACACAAGTATTGCTTTGTTTCTAACAACTTCACCTTGCTCATTCAGTTTGTTCCGAAAGACCCATTTAGTTCCAATTACATTTTTGTCCTTAGGTCTAGGAACAAGAATCCATGTATCATTCTTCTCAATTTGCAGTAGTTCTTCTTTCATTGCTTCCACCCAATGTTCATCTTTGCATGCTTCATTGACACTATTAGGCTTAATCTTTGAGATCAAACAATATTCTTCTGCAATTCTTCTCCTAGTTTGAACACCTTTGTTCTTATCACCAATAATCTGATCTTCTGAATGATTTAGTCTTACATACCTTGGAGTCTTAGGGTGTTTTTGAATTTCAGGCTCTTGTGATCTCACTTCTGCACTTTCACTAGTTCCTGCCTCTTGATTTTCCTTATTCACCGGAATGATCTGAACTTGATTTGGAGTCTAAGCTTTCTTTCCTTTATCTGAACTGTCATTTTGATCGTCTGAATCATATCCATAGGTTCTAGATGGTCTAACTGTGTCTTCATCAACCTTGACATTAGCACTTTCAATTACTTTCCTCAATCTCTTATTATAGCACCGGTAGGCTTTACTTTTAGTAGAATAACCAAGAAAGATTCCTTCATCACTTCTAGCATCAAACTTTCCTATATCTTCATCTCTTTTATATAGCATTTACTCCCAATGATTTTGAAGTATCTAACAGTAGGCTTATGACCATACCATAGCTCATAAGGAGTCTTATCGATATCACCTTTGACATGTACTCGGTTGAGAGTGTAAACAACAGTACTCACAGCTTCTCTCTAGTAGATATGCGGAACATTTCCTTCCAACATCATAGTCCTAGCAGCTTCTTGAATTGTCTTGTTCTTCCTTTTCCACAACTCAAGTTTGTTGAGGGGTCTGCGAGGCAGATAATTGTCTCTTCATCCCATGCTCTTCGCAAAAAGAATTAAACTCACCAGAAGTGAATTCACCACCTCTATCTGATCTCAAACATTTAATCTTCAGACCTGTCTCTGTCTCAACCATAGTAACGAGAGTCGCCAGGACTCGCCAAGACTCAGCGAGTCCTGAGTCGAGTCACCCTGGCCGAGTCCTGGGGGCTCGGACTCGGACTCGGCTGAGTCCTGCCGAATCTTGGCTAGACTCGCCGAGTTTGGTGGACTCGCCAAACTCGCTGAGTCTAGGAGAGTCTTGTCAGCAGGACTTGGCAACAGGCAAGGTTTGAAAAGTACAAAAAATTACTTGAAATTTAAAGTTAAAACTTGTTTTTTTCTTACGTATTGTGAATGCAAAATGATGTATGCCATGAAGGTTTGTATGGTTTTGGAGGTCTTAATTTTGGCTCGGTGGAGGGGGTGCTGCCCCCAAACCCCTGCAAGGGACGTTGCCCCTTGACCCTGCTGGGGGCGCTGCCCCTTGAGCTGGGGGCGCTACCCCTTGACCCCGCTTGGGGCGCTGCCCTCAGAACCCCACAAGGGGCGCTGCCCCCAGACCCTTGCAATGGGCATTGCCCTTGGCCCCGCGAGGGGGGTGCTGCCCCTAGACCCCCGCGAGGGGCGCTGCCCCTCGATCCCACTAAAGGGCACTATGCCTACACCCCCACAAAGGGCACTACCCCTCAACCCCATTAGGGCAATTTCCCGAATACTTGATATTATGGCTACTGCATCATCCGTGACCTATCTTAGGCACATTCGTAGGAAGGATGCAGGCTCCTTTGAGCCATAGACTTCTAGTTATTGTTTTGAATCTTTTGATATTTCATATTTGTTTGGAACATTTGATGTCATGGATTTCATAGTCGATGTTTTTTGTATACATTTGAGTCTTTGACTATATATCTAAGTGTGCTATTTCCTTGGGCAACTCAACTACAATTTGTGTTTATACTTATATGATCGATGTATACTTGTGTTAGTGACGAGGACCTTGATTGGGTTGACCAGGCAAATAGAGAGGCTGAGGCTATAGCCATGGCAGAGGAGGAGGCTAAAGCATGAGCAAACACATCCACAACTAATGTTGGTGAGGGTGGCATGGAGTCACAAGCAGAGACTATGGTTGTAGTTGCTATATCATCTAGGACCCACATTAGATGCCTTCATAGGAAGGATGCAAACTCCTTTGAGCCATAGACTTGTAGTTATTGTTTTGATATTTCATATTTGTTTGGAACATTTAATGTCATGGATTTCATATTCCATGAGTTTTGTATACATTTGACTAATTTTATATATCTAAGTATGCTATTTCCTTTAGCAGCGCAACTACAATTTGTGTACTTTATACTTATGTGATCATTGTATACTTGTGCATGTGATCAAATTTGCTTTTATTTGTGTTGTATTCAATAAAGGGTGCTTGAAACAAGTTTTAAATCCTTAAAAATATCTAAATTTCTAGGGTTTTTTCAACTTTTTTTCATTTTGCCGAGTCTGCGCCGAGTCCGAGTCCCGAGTCACCGAGTTGCCGAGTCACCCTTGCCGAGTCCGAGCCGAGTTCAAGTCTCGTAACTATGGTCTCAACCATAGCCTTAAAAATCTTGAATTTCTCTAGAGCTTTAGATTTTTCCCTTAAGAAAGTAACCCATATCAATCTAGAATAATCATCAATAAGTAGCATGAAATACCGGTCTCCTTGTAAACCTCTGACTCTAGAAGGACCACACAAGTCAGTATGCACAAGCTCCAACACTTCATTTGAACAATGTTGTTTGCTTTGGAATGAAACTCCAGTTTGCTTCCCTAACTAACATTCCTTGCATATAGTATTAGTAGGTTTTATCAACTTAGGAAGATCTCTCAGTGCCTGAGTAGAACTTATCTTGATAATATTGTCAAAGTTTACATGACACATTCTCTTATGCCACAACCAACTTTCATCAACTTGAGCAATCAGACAACTTTTACTAGTAGCACTTAGGTGAAAGATATTACCTTTTGTTTTTGTACCAGATGCAATCACATTTCCGGAACTCCCCAATATTCTACACTTTCCATCCTTGAATTGAAGATTATATCCCTTGTCAACCATCTGTCCAACACTTAAGAGATTATGCTTCAAACCTTCCACATATAGAACATCATCAATATTATGCTTACCATAAAGAGAAATGGATCCTCTGCCACAGATTACACCAGCTTTGTCATCACCAAATCTTACAGCACCACCATCATACTTTTCCAAGCTCACAAATTTACTTTTATCACCTGTCATGTGATGGGAGCATCCACTGTCAATCGCCCATTCATCTTTTCTTCAACTCTGGTAGCTAGAGTTTTCTCCACATTTGTGCAACTAATAGATTCAGTAGGTACTAGATCATTTTCCTTGATAGCAATAAATACCCATTCATCCTCACTTAAATTCCCTTTATCAGATTCATCATCTGTCACACCTTCATCAGCAACATAATAACACTTTCTTTGGAATCTAGGCTTGTTAGGTCTTGGCTTAGGAACTCTTTCCGGACACCTTGAGGCAAAATGACCTATCTTATTGCAAGAAAAACATTTAAGAGACAATTTCCCTTTATACTTACCTTCTCCTCTGGGTACCCTCTTGACAATAAGTGCTTCAAGTTCATCTAGTTTTCTCTCTTCTTCAATCTCTATCATTTCCTGCTCATACTTGGACATTTTTCTAGAAGAACTTTCTCCCGGATCATATCTCTACTTATCTTTTCCGGAGATAGTAGCTTTGAATGCAGATTTTGTCTTAGGAAGAGAATCACCAAACTCACTTAACTCAAAAGCAGTAAGCTTACCAATCAACATGTCTTTGGTTACATTTGTCACAGTATGGATCTCCTCAATAGCAGTAGCTTTGTGTTTGTATGCAACAGGCAAGGATCTGAGCACTTTATTATCAATCTTTGATTCTTCCAATGTTCCACCAGCACATCTGATACTGCACACAAGTTCATTCACTCTCTGCATAAAAGAAGTGATGTTCTCATCTTCACCCATTCTCAACATTTCATATTTCCCTTTCAAGCTTTGCAGCTTAGCAATCTTCACATGGGTATCACCTTCATACAAAGTTTCCAACTTTTTCCAGATCTCATAAGTAGTCTTCAGCTCCATTACATTTGTCATCTCGAAATCAGTCAGAGCACTCAACAATGCTTCCTTAGCCTTGGTATTGTACTCGGCTTCCTTAATATCACCTACAGTAGAAGGACCATTCTGTGGGATGATATACCTATTCTTTGTAGTTGTCCAGTAGCGTTCACCAATGCATTTCAGATGACACTCCATTCGAGTCTTCCACAGAGAATAATTAGTTCCATCAAATCTTAGACTATCCTTCTTATATTTCGCCATCCCGGATCACCTCAACCTATTAAACTTCTTCCGAGGAACTTGCTCTGATACCAATTGTTGGTAACACAAGGACAACTGAGAGGGGGGAGGATGGGGGATGAATCAGTTATCACATAAATTATACAAATTAAACTTATTCTCAGATTTGATATATAAACATGAAAGCATAAACAATCACCACATCAAAAACACACATAACACCAAGATTTTTTACGTGGAAACCCTGTTAGGGGAAAAACCATGGTGGAGGTTAATCCACAAGATTATACTCTGTTAAAAGTATAAAAATATTATAAATGGGGAATGCACATGCATTTAGGCACACTACTTAGAGCTCACTGCTCAAATACAAAAGGCTTACTGCCCAAAGGAAGACACTGTCTTACAGTCACATTCGGAAGATTTTGAACTGAGAAAATAGCATCTGCTAATGCCTAATTATAGTTCCGGTTAAGCACATAAACTCTTCTTCACACTTTTCTTCTGCCTTCGAAAGATTAGAACATTATTCGTACACCACGCCTTCAAATGGTATAAACAATCGATCATATATATCCGCAACTAGAGATTATAACAACTACATATCGGCCCAACAAAATGTAAAATGAGTACAAACTGTCGGCCCAAATCAATAAACAATTATCAATGCACACCAAACAATGTTGGCCAAAACATAGTAATGACCCAAAACAACATCCTCAAACACGAAACACCTTAAACAAATATGCCTCGAAGATCCACAACATGCTGCAATCACCCTGTCGGCCATGATCATGAAAAACATGAACTCACAAAAGAAAATCACCAATTGCGAACACAATGATCAATGCGGATCAACAACACAGATAGAGAACGATCTAGAAACATCCACAAGCATCATGAATCACCACAGAAGCATCCGCAACAACTCAAATTACTAGAATCACATTATCTTCTTTCAGGAACACCAACTGAAGCAACAAAACAACTGTCAGAACACAGATACTCATAACTCAATCAAATCTTCATGTGAACCTCTGAAACTTCATGTGGATAAACTAGATGTACTTGTCAACAAACCCTTTAATCCACAACCTCTTATCATCAATATACTGAGCTAGCCACCATACTAAACTTCACTGCATCACCGACAACCTGCAACTTATTTTATTACAATTTTCTCAATATCCTTGACATATACAGCCTTAAAGACATTAATGCCAATAGTGTTGATATCAATGACAACCATATATCAGCAATATCCAACAGTAGCATCTTTATCCAAAATTTTATCAACTTTACATGCCTTGAGGACAAGCGATAAGTCATTTAGTTAGGTTATGAAACAGCAAATTTCATTTGGTAAGTTCAAGCAAAAAGTCAACAATCCTCAAGATTTGGCTCTACCTGACTTATAGCAACTGATTTGAGAATGAGTTTGATGTGTCGGGGCATGCAAACAGAGCATCATTTTAGTAAGGAGGAAAGCAATGTTACTACCATTTTGGGACATTTACTAGGGAAATTTGAGATCCCATGTCTATCAAGGATTTGTATTCATTGGTACAAGTATTGAATAAGTGGAAGCACTATTTGATGAGCAAGGAAACCATGGTGCACACTGATCATTAACTGTTGCGATAGTTGAATGATTACATATAACAGAATGTGCCAATCTTCTCATTTCTAATGAATAGTTTCTCTTTGATAATTCCGCTTGGTGATTAAGCACGAGAAAGGAACAATTAATATGATAGAGCATATGTTGTCTAGTCCTATTCTACAGATTGCAGAAAAGGGCACCATTATGCTGTTTGAACTATTGAGCTATTAGGTGTATGAGTAGTAGTGTTGTGACCTTTTTCACACATCGCCCCATTGCAAGAGGGGACCCCCTAATTTTGGCTTTGCTTTTGGGTCGTTTTGTTGTCTCTCTTTTCTACAGTCTGTCTTTCCGGGATGTGCCCGCCTGTGAGCTTAACGTGAAATTTTGGCCAAGTCTGAAAATTAGGGTTTGTACTTGCCTGGTCAATCTAGGGTCAAACGAAGTGAATAAATTTAAAACTGAGACTGACGTTGTTGTCATTATGCTTCCTGCAGACTCTCAGCTAAATTTCATCAAATTTTGACAACTTACTATTTTTAGTAAGTGTGTAATTCGAGGTGTTCCTTCAACATTCTTGAAGTTTTAACAGTCACACTGCATTCAGAGCACATCAAGCTGCTCACTGGCAAAATTTGAGCTGAAACAGACAACTTACTATTTTTAGCAGTTCAGCTTCTAGAGCAAATTTCAGGGGTTATATGAAGAATTTTTCAATGCATGTCTAAGGATTCCTTCTGGGTTTTCAAAGACCTTCGCGATGGTGTAACATGCAAAGTGAGATAACGACTTTCAGAGTTCAGCCTTTTGAGGCTATTTTTAGGGTTTGCATGTTTGCATATTCCTTATGGGTTTTTCGAGAGCTTCGCGATGGTGTGACATGCAAAGCAAGATAATCACTTGTTCAACAACTTACTATTTTTAGCAAATGCATCCCGGCAGTCGCCTCCCAGCACTTCATAATCACGAACTGATCGCAATGCAACAGAAACGAGGACAAACGGAGATCGTTTGATATGCATGCAAGATGAATTAGGGTTTCCAGCTTCGGGACCCGAAAAGAAGGGTAAAAAGTCAGAATTTTCAAAAACCGGTGTATACCACTGCGATCAGTGTCTTCCAAGCTATCTGCTGATAAAATTTGAGGGCAAACAGAGCACTTACTATTTATAGTAAGTCATTTCAAAAACTGGTTAAAAATAGTAAATCAACATCAGGCGCCGATGTCAGCAGGCAGGTCACGTGGTGAGGAGCACGTCATTCCAATTTCAAGTCAATCGGAGTTGTGGAGGTATCAGAAACAAGCAGTTACTATAAATAGCAAACTACCTCCATAAACATGCTATTTTTAGCAAGTCAACTCAAAATAGCAATGTGAACAGGTTGACAAAGTCATGTGGATCCAGTGTTTAAAATTTCAAAGCAATCTGAGCTTCTGAAGTATGAGAACCAAATGACTTACTATTTATAGTAAGGCATAGAGAAGCTGGCAAAGATGAAGGAAAAAATGGCTAAGTGTTGATTTCATCCTCCTGCCACCTCCAAATGCGCCCCAGTTGATAAAGAAGTTAGAGAAAATTTCAAAGGCACAAGCTTCGTCCTGCTCACTGGGTGAAATGCGCCCTCCTCACAAGCAAATGATGAGAATTTCTAAGTAAAAAGTTTCATCCACCTCCTATGGCTAAATGCCCCCTCCTAAGGTGGTGGAAATGCTAAAATATTTTCTAAGTACCAGATCTCATCCACCTCACATGGCTAAATGCGCCCTCACATGCAAACAAAATGCTAAAAGTTTCTAAGTTAAAAACTCATTCCTCCCCACCCTCCATATTCGCCCATGTTTGAGAAGCTCAAGAGTCACAAGTCAATGGCGTTTGAATGAACTCTCCTCCACTTGACATGTTGAAATGCGCCCAAAGTCAAAGAGTCAAAGTGTTCGTCCTTCACATATGCCAATATGCGCCCATCTTCCAGCAAGGCAAAATGCGCCCAAGGTTAGAAAGTTGAAAGGTCAACAAGTTTTCCATCCTTCATCAAGTACCAAATGCGCCCAAGCAAAGGCAAGTAAAGACAAAAATGAAGAAGCTTAAGAGTCACAAGTCAAAGCAAGGACGTTGAAAAGCTTTTTTCCTCTCCTCTTGTCATATGCGCCCATCCTTTACATCTTGCTATATGCGCCCATCCTTTACATCTTGCTATATGCGCCCATGTTTGAGAAGCTAAGAAGTCAACAAGTCAAAAGGGAGGGCATTAGAAATGTTATCCCCTTCTTATGCTTAAATGCGCCCAAGTGAGGGCATGTGAAGACAAAAGGAAGGAAGTCAAAGGGTCACAAGAGGGCGTGGTAAAAGTTATTTCTCCTACACATGTGGTATGCGCCATGCAAAAGGTGAGTGTAGAGTGAAACGTGGTAAAGTTAATGAGTGGAAATGACTAGGGCGTTGAAGTGTGAAGTATTCTCTTCTAAGTGTGGGATGCGCCTAGACTTGAGAGATGATATTTCTAAGTGATGAATAATAATGTTAGGTGTGGATTCAAAGTATATCCTTCATGATAAGCAAAATGCGCCTAAGGTAAGGTGAATGGGAGTTGACAAGTGAGGGCGCTGGAGTTTTTCTTCCACATATGCTAATTGCGCCCAAAGTTCATCATGTTAAAAGATAAAATAACTAAGGCGTTGGAAATTGCCAGTGATGAATAAAGTATAGAGGGCGTTGGAATTTAAATATTCCCCATGACATGATATGTGCTCTCAAGGCATTTAAAAGAAAAAATTTCTAAATGAATTTCTTCACCACAGGAAGAATGGATTGAAGAATGAATAAAATTTTCTAAGGGAAAAAAATTCAAAATGCTAAGTGATTCAAAATTTTCTAAGGCACAAAATTTTCTTCCTTAGGAAATTACGCCCAGACATGATGGATGATGAAATTTTCCTAAAGCACGAATGAATTGCCAGAGATGAAGTTAGAGAATGCTGGCATTGCAGGATGGATTTAAAAAATTTCCAAGTCAGAGCAACACAAGAATTATCTACAAATATGAAGAACGGGATTAAATTTGTTAAAAATTATTTTCCAAGGTTGAAATTCAAGTAAATTAAATGAACCCGTTCGTTGTATACCCATGAGTTCGACAAATTCTAAAGAAAATTTTCTTCTGGGTATTGAAGATCTTCGATGAGAAGTTGATTTCCAAGTCTTCTACACTTCGCCAAGGCTTTCAGGATGGAGATTTTTGATGGGCACTGGAATAATGAATTTCCTAAGTAAAAGTTTGAAAAATTTTCTAAGGCAAGAAAATAAAAGGATGTTGAAATATGTCGCCTTGGCAGATGAATTTGAAGTTGGGCACCTAGATAATTTTTGATCAAGTTCCTGATGAAAACATTTTGCTTGAGCCAGAGTTGGATGAAATATCAGGGTGAAGTACGCCCAGGCAGAATACAAGATGAGTTGCAAATTTGGCTAAGGCATGAAGAATTTGAACGCAAAGTTGGCTAAGAAAAACGATGAACCCTTGGAGATCAAAACATGAAAATCCTGGTAAGTAAGTTGAGTTTATATTATGAAATGTTCTAATACTCTTCTCCTTGCTTGTTTTGCAGGAGGAACGTCGAGACCAAGCGGTGATGACTTAAGTGATGAAGAAAATAATCCAAGATGACATTTCAACCTCGAAGGAAGAAAAGTTGCAAGAAAATGGCTAAGTGTTGAGACTTAGTGACAGAGAAGAAATGTTTTCAAAACTCAAGATGGAGAAAAGAATAGAAGCTCGAGCAAAGTTGAAGAACAACGTCAAGAAGCAGATCAAGAGCAGTGTGAACGCATTTCAAAGCTGGAATCTTCTAGAATGATGATGGACATTAATGGCTCATTTATTACCCCACTCCTCTTGGTGGCGGTTTTTAGGGTGAATCTTGTTTAGGGCTGAGGTGGCACGATTTGGGCCATCCAGCCGATTGTAATCTGAGCCGTCTGTTGGACTTGGCCAGCTATAAAAGGGGCATCCCCCCTCATTTGTATCTCATGAGCTTAGAGTTAGATAGTAGACATAGAGTAGAGGGACAACTTAGAAGTAGCTTAGTATAGATTGATAGTGTAGTTGAAGAAGAAGGAAAGTTTTCCTTTGAAAACTTTTGCAAGAGATTGCTGTGTAAAACTTTCATAATAAAAGATCTTTTCATTGATGGTGAAATTCGTCTTTGTTATGAATAGCTAGCGAAGTTTCTTCATCCCTTCTACTTCAAGTAGCGTAATTTCATTTTTATGCAAGTAGACAGTAATAATGGAATGTGGTGTTTGATCTAAGCAAGCTTCGCTTATCCATACCACTAGCGGGCTCACTATGGTGTGTTCGCCTTGTGTGGTCAACTGGAAACGTTGTGGGCCTAACTTCAATCACAGTTTGAATGATGGTATGCGTCGTTGTGATGGTATCTTCATGTCAAGTGGTGGTTTGAACATCTTTAGTCATCTCCCCTGAAGATTGCACCGACTCCGTGGAAGTTGTCCGATGCGAGGCAAAGCGAAGTTTGGTTGAAGTTTGCTGAAGTTGAGCTCCATATCCCACACTTAGAATAGATTTAGACTCTCTAAACCTTACACCATTTCAATTCAGTACTTTTTGGTTAGAATAGGAAACCCGTGCTTCATAGATGAAACCTTTCGAGCATTTGAATTCTTTTCTCCGTTGTTGAACAATTCCGTAAGTCCCCTTGAAATACCAGCAAATCACATCGAGCCAACTGAGACTATTCGCATTGAAGGAACCTTGGAGTTGAACGCACGAACTCTCTCGCAATCTTAGCGTGCTGGATATTTTGATCAAGAGAGAATAGGGTAGCCGTTGGTGACTTTATTCTGCGTTGGTGCGGTCACGAAAAACATATCAACAAGTAGGTAGCAGAAACTACACATTTTGAGAAAGTATTTGAGCAATTATATTGTTTGGGATAGCATAATTTAGGTAGAACAAATGATACCTACCTCAAGGAATGGGTTATTGTATATTTTGGACAGATTGTGTGTGCATCAAGGAGATAGTTGGATTTTTCTCATGAAAGAGGCACATGCTTGTAGACTAGCCAGCTGCTAAGGGTTTGGAGGAATGGTTGCCAAATTGCAATGTTATCTGTATTGGCACTAAATGCAAGTGAATGTGGTAAATTTCATTTTCTAGTGTACAATATGTAGCATTAGTGAGTGATGCATATAGAAATCAGGATTGTATCCACCACTACTGGTGCATTGTTAGCCATGTGAAGAACTTACTTTTATGGATTCTCAAGGCATTTTCCCTAATAGATCTCAATATGATGACTGCAAGTGTGTTGGGGTGGATCATCTTAGCAAGATGTATGTTTATTACATGCAAGAAATCCATTTAGGTGAGGAAGCTGTACAAATATTCTTCACTAACGTATATGTGCACTTTGGCTTTTGTCAAAATCTTTAGTAGACATAATACTATAGAGATACAAGAATCTTGGGTAAGTTTAGAACCACTTTGTGGAGAAATGTGGACACTAAGTTAATGCATTCTACTACATTTAATCCATGAACGAATGGGCAAACAAATGTTGCAAACCCAAAATTGTTGCAACTTTCGAGTGGGTATGGCTTCAAGAATGCAGGGATATTGTAATGTCCCATTTTTATAGCCTTTCCAACATCTTTGGAAGCTCCAACCTTCTTGGAGAGTGCCAGCCTTTTTGGAATGAATTTGAAATAGTTGCATTGTGTTCAAGAGATCAAGTTGAATCAATTGGTACTTTCCGGGAGCAGTTAGAAATTCTGGGTGCTTTCCACACTTCTTGGAGAAGTATTCTATCTTTGGAAAATATCAATTTTCGTTAAGTTGGATTTTCAGTGAGCTTAAGAATATGTTGGCAAAATCAGAATTCGTTTTCAAGCTATTTTATATTTTCCGCAACTTTGGGCAGATGTACAAAAAATACTTAAAATATTAAATAATTAATATTTAAGTTGTCAAAGGGTGAATTAGAAGACAACTTATATTAATTATTGATAAAGGTGAACTTTAAGGGACTTAAGTGCTCGAAAAAGTAAATAATAAAATACAGTCACTTTTATCGGGTTGAAGGATTATTATTGAAAGGTGATTTTAAATTATAATTTCCGGAAAGTTCAAAAAGTATTTATAAAAGAGAAATTGGAAGAAGAAGCTTATTCAGAATATTTCATTTTTACTCTATTTTCTTTGTGAGGTTGAATGTTGTTCATCTCTTCCACCTTAGACAAAACCCTAAGGTAAGATTGGTTTCGGTGGTGAAAGATTCCTCCCTAGCCAATACTGTGTGATTCATTTAGAGTCACAGTGTGTGTAGAAAGGATTTAGAGGTGGATTCATTCAGGGTTCACAAGTGAGCTGATAGAAGAAGATTGTGCAAGCATTGTTATATCTTTACAGTTACATCTCTGTTTGCAGGTGCCTGAAAGAGAGATCTTTTATAATCGCAAGCAAATAAAGATTATAGATACTTAGTTGAAGATTTAGTATTGGTGGACATGGTCACTCCATCTTGGGTTTTACAAACCCTAGCTGCAGTAGTTTAGGGTTCCAAACCTTAGGCATCCAAGTTTAGGGAAGCCAAATCCTAGCTGTACCAAGTGGAGGCAAATACAGGTTAGTAAATGGGAAAAGTGATAGAAAAAGAAGATAAAGCTGCTAGATGAGTATTTGGATGAATACACAGCAAGACTGATAATTAAATACCAGATTTCAGACCATATACGGATCAATCCAGCCACTTGGGAGGTCTGTAACAGCAAAGCAAGGTTCTAAATCAAATAGAATACCAAATATACAAAACTTTGCTGATCATACAGTCTTATTTCCATGTCTGTTACAGGCTGTTACTGTCAGCATAACCAGCCATATTGAAATCTGTTAACTGTATAGAGTGCTGCAGCAGTAAATGATCTTATATGACAGTTTTGTGCATTGCAGATTTCTGAGATATCAACATGTTCTTGCTGGCCGCTCCATACGAGACACTTCCATTAATGTTGCAGCAGCTTTTGTACTATTTTCAGTCTCCATAATTGTATCAGTTCTGCCCCAGATTTCTGCAGCAGATATTTTGGCTATGACGAAGGTCTAGTCAGATTTGGCACTCAGCCACATCACAGTTACTTCTCTTTGCATGTAATTTGAGGGTGTAGCAGTATTCTGGACAATTTCAAGTATGCTTGTGAGTCAAATTTGAAATCTTTGCAAGTTATTTGAAAGAAGATTGGTAGGGAACTTTACAATATATGGAATGAAAGTTTGTTCTACCTTCAACACTCATAATAAGAGGCTTGTTTGCATTTCTAGTTTTTCTCCATTTGAGATAAGGTTTGACCATGTTCCTCAAACACCATTTGGTGTTGTACATGTGCAAAAATAAGTGATCAGAGAATGAAAAATTTAAAACAACCAAAGATGCAAGAACTACTCTTGAAAAAAAATTGAAGTATGACAACTCTTCTGATTGGTATGGAAAAGAAGAGACCCACTTGTGATCAAAGCTGTGTATTGTTCATGAAGGGATTTGCAACATCAGAGATCTTGTCTCTGATTGAGACTGGAGTCCTTAGTTTTTTTGTTTAACAATACATGCTCCTTGCTTGTGAAGTTCTTTCTATCCAGGAAATTCATAATCTTTATGCCTGATGTTATGCTGGAAAAAATTGTTAATCTTGGAATACGTACATTCCTCTAAGTATTATTTTCCTTTGACTTGGTTTACGCCTGATGATATAACCTTAGCCTGATCTAAACTTCAATTATATGCTTGTCCAGTGGCATTTGACAAACTTAATTGGTGTTATGATCTTCAATCTTCCCCTTGAATCTGGTTAAGAATATTGGAAAGAATTTGGAATGCTTGAATGGGCCCCAAAAAAACATTGTTTCTATGGTGCTCTGTGTATTAAAGTTTGCCTTCTGGGGAGCAGAGTCAACACATAGACATTGCTTCAACCCTAAGTGTCCTGCATGTATCAAACCCAAAATATTTAAGCATTTTTTGTGTTCTTGTTCCCATCCTTGGAAAGCTTGCATTCAGATCCTTTTTTCACCTAGAGCTTATTTGGACAAGCACTGGTCTTATTAGGGATAATGCTTGGTGGCTCTCATAGATCAGAACTCTATGAAATGTTTGTAGAACTGATATCTTATTTCGAATTTGAAGATCTCAAAATGCCGTTTACTTTTTCCGTTAGTTTTAGGGTTCTCATTTTTCACTAGCCAACATTATCAATGTCATTCCTATTGTTATTTTCAGATTCAAGAATCTGTTTAGAAAGTGACCTTCAAATTTTAGCTTTCATAGGATGTTCTCAGGACCTAGGGGAGTGCTTGCTCTTTGAGTCACGTCCTGATATTGGCTATAGGCCATACCATCCAGTATTCCACCATACCTTAGGGGTGTTGGTATGTGGAGTCTGATCCGACTTGATGTTTATATTTTTCGCTATTTACCCGACACGTTTTCCCCTCAAATTAATTGCCTACATGTAAAAAGGCTTTACCAAATAAATGGGTTTATAGGCTGAAAGAGGAAGGAGGTAAAAAATGATTTAAAGCTAGACTTGTTGTAAAAGGATTTGCACAGAAAAGGCATTGATTTTGATGTAATATTTTGTCCAATTGTTAAAATGACTTATATTCGTGCTGTTTTACATATTGTGGCTGTTGAAGACTTGCATCTTGAACAACTAGATGTGAAAATTGCCTTTCTCCATGGGGATTTGGAAGAGGAGATATATATGCAGCAACCATAGGCATTATTTGAGGTCAGAGGTAAGGAGAAATTAGTGTGCAGATTGAAAAAGAGTTTATATGGCTTGAAACAGGCACCTTAGTAATGGTATTTGAAATTTGATAGTTTTATGGCTGAGCAAGTCTACAACCGATGTCATTCTGACCATTGTGTTTACTTTAAGAGGTTGGATAATGATATCTACATTATTTTATGTTTATATATTAATGACACGCTTGTAGCGGGGTCTAACATGGATCACATAAGAGAGTTAAAACAACAGTTATCAAAATCTTTTGCTATGAAGGATTTGGGGGCAGCAAAACAAATCCTTGGTATGAGAATTTCTAAAGATAGGAAAAATAGGAAATTAACTCTATCTCAATCTAATTATGTTGAAAAGGTGTTGCAAAGATTCATATGGAGAATGCAAAAGCTGTCAACAGACCTTTGCCTAGTTAGTTTTAGATTGACTAAGGAGATGTGTCCAAAGACACAAGAGGATGAAGAAAAAATGTCGAAGGTACCATACTCTTCGATTGTCGAAAGTTTAATGTACGCAATGGTATGCACGGGGCTGGATATTGCACATGCCGTAGGAGTTGTAAGCAGGTATATGAGTAATCCTGGAATGGAGCATTGGAATGCAATAAAATGGATTTTCAGGTATTTGAGAGGTACATCCAATAAATGTTTATGTTTTGGCAGATCTAATACTGATTTTAAAGGCTATGTTGACTCAGATTTGGTAGGTGATATTGATACTAGGCGGAGTACTACAGATTATGTGTTTATTGTTGGTGGGACAGTGGTGAGTTGGATTTCAAGGCTGCAAAAGGTTGTTGCTTTATCAACCATGGAGGCAGGGTATGTAGCTGCAAAGGCAAGCAAGGAGATGATTTGGCTGCAATTTTTCATGGAAGAGTTGGGCAAACAACATGCTGAAAATTATTTGTTTACAGACAGCCAAAGTGCCATTCATGTTGCAAAGAATTTTGCCTTGCATTCAAAGACCAAACACATACAAGTGAGATATCACTTCATCTGGTTGGTGTTGGCGGATGGACAATTAAAGTTGGAAAAAATTCATATGAATGATAATCCAACAGACATATTTATGAAGGCGGTTACATGGGAGAAGCTGAGCTCCTCTTCAGCTTCAGTTGGCCTTCAAGATTGAAAATAATATAATCAAAACAACAGAGTCCATGGGTGCTATTTCTAGTGGGAGCTACAGGGGTAGTGGTGTTATGATCAGTCTCCAAGTGGGAGATGTTATGGTGTGGAATTTGATCAGTTTCCAAGTGGGAGATTGTTGGTATATAGCGCCTGATCCGACTTGATGTTTATATTTTTCCCTCTTTACCCGACACATTTTCCTCCCAAATCAATTAACGAGGGAATGCAAGGGGGGCATAGTCCCTCTTGTGGGGTTCGAGGGGTATTATCCCCCTAGCGGGGGCCCGGGGGTGGAGCCCACGCCCCCAACAGGAGTTGCTGGGAGCAGCACCCCCGAAGCAAAAATTGAGTAATTTTATTATCAGTTGCCTGTTTGTATTTTAGTTAGAACAGTTGTATAACTGCTAGGAAGAATAATAGTTTATTGTTGTGGTTTGAATTCCAACAGTCACAAGTTGAACAACCTATGAAAAAGGTACGCGTGGTGTTTAGTTTGATTGTGGCATGGAATTGGAAGTGTTACAAAGTGCATGAAGGTGTAGCAGGTCACAGGAAGTGACAGAGTTTAACGCAGGTTAAGCATTGGGTGCACGTAGCACTATGCACGAAAATACAGAGCAGTGGAAATCATTTGAATCGGTTGCTGCATGTTCCAGCTATTGCTGTAGGTTATTGTAATATGTATTTGCTGGGAGTTAATTAATAAATGGACTGCTGTTTGTGGACATAGCCCAAGCATAGGGTGAACCACGTTAAAACTCTTGTTGTCTCGTCTTTGTTATTCTGTGAATTTCTGTTTCTTATTCCTATGTTCTATTTATGTTCATGTTTAATTTAATCTGCATATAATTGATAGTCCAATCCCTCTATTTCCTGCCTACAATTCCTAACAAGGGGTAACTGCTCATGATGCTTTCCTGAATCTAGGGGGTGTTTGATCACCCATATAATAGTTAAGCAAGCTTCCTTCAAAAGATTGCTTCTAGAATCAAGTTTCCTTGCTTGACATTGCCTCTTGAGTGGCATGGTGGAGATTTGGAGTGCTCAAACTGAATGGGGTGTAGGAAAGGTTGCAGACAAATGTGGAGTTGATGCATGGTGTTCTTTGAAAAAGTCTAATGAGGGGGCATTGACTTGGGTGATAATGTGCTGAATGATGATCCTTCTCCTTTGTCAAGTGCAATGGCTACATGTGCTTAAAGTTTACTTTGTTCTATGCATGTTTTGAGATTCTCTAAACTTTGGTTGTTGGTAGTTCTTGGGACTTTTATAGACTTTTTTGTTTATAATGCTCTGCAAACTTTTGTTGCATGTTTTGTGCCTTGTGATTATTTCAAGCTATGAGCACCTACTGTTTACATTTATTTGTGTATATACAACATGTACTTTCTTGTGAATATTATTTGAAATTCTGATGGCCTTTCCAAAACAAAAAAACTACTGAAATATGCATGGTTTCACTCAAAAAAGTGAGGGCAGGTTGTTCATTTGCCTTTGATCCTATATTCCATCCTTAGTTCTTTTCCATCAAAATGTAAAACTAAGGGAAGAAAAACAGTCTGAAATTTATGGTGATTGAAGTCTAGCTCTGTGCTAAGCTGTTAATAGAGTGAGTTTAATTGTTAAATAAATCTAATAAGAAGATACGATCTGCAGTGGTATTTTTTTCAGATTAATGTGAGTTCTTTAGGTTCCATGCCCAGGACAATACTAGAATTTACATAAGCTAACAAAAAAAGGACCCAGCTAGACAGAGAGCTAACGCAGATCAATCTTACAAACTATTACCCCTCTGGAAACACATTACAGAAACAAACTCTCAAACGAAATAGAGGGTTGCACAATCAACAATGAGACAGTTCTGGCTCTCCATCTGCCACCACCTTAGGATCGACCATGATCTATTAACTCTTGAATATAGAATCTACAAATCAAGAATTATATGCTAACATCACATGCCGCTTGTAATTCAAATGATGGTTGTTAGAGAGAAGAAACTGCTGAACAAATGGGAAATATACAGGGTGCAAATAAAATGAATCCCTCAAAGACTTGAAAATTTTATCCCGGAAACTCCCCAAAAAGAGAAAATCAGACTGTATGGTTGTGACAAAATGTCATACTACCTTTAAAAAGAATAGCAGTTTTATCGGATACAATAGGATGCTTGGATGTAAGCCGCCCCTTGCTTCTAATGGCAATACTACTGTATCAGCCAGCCTTTTTCAATACACCAATGAACAATTGGATATTCCTTACTCTAAACAATTCCTCCTATGATTTACAAACCAATTCAAACCCTTATTTATAGAATTCTCATGACAGCAGAGTTATCCCAGGCCCAAGAAGAATTTCTACAATCACCAAAAGCTAAACAAACACCTGTTTGGTTTGGATTTTGAGTTCTAGCACACGTACTGTCATTGGATGTGGCTGCCAATGCAGTAATCTAGAACACCCCCACAATCATGGTACAGTGTGTTTTTCTGCTATAACCTTGTTTAATGCCTATCACCACATTTAGTTTTCTAGATCCATTTTGCTGTACATAAATATCCATGTCTGTGCATCTTATATTAATTTTTTTTTATGATCCATTCAGATCAGACCAAAACCCTAGGCTCTAGGAAAGTTCGTTGGTGACTCTTATGACACCTGTCAGGGACAAGAAGGGTATAGTGAGCTGACAAGAGATCTCCAAGGTGTCAAGGACCTATTTCTAAAAATAACCTGAAGATTATTCACATAAAGGGCCAAATCCTGACAAAAGTGGACCAAGTCCGTCTGCTTTTGGCCATAGCGAAAGCAGAATTCTTCAAACTTTCTACCTTCTTCACACAATCCATATCCTTTTAAGTTTTATCTCATCATCAGAACTCTCAAGAAGAAGAAAATCCTCCTTAGATGGGAGAAATCGATTAATAATTCAATCCCCTAACACAACATCCTGCACTTGCACAGATAAATTCTTCACAAAATGTTCAGCAATGGATGCTCTGTTTCTCAGTGCTTATGTTGCTGAGACCTTCCTTCCCAAGAAAATCCTTTATCATTTCCAAAGAATTTGTATCAATTATGCAAATGTCCTCCGTAGCCTTCCTATTTGAGACTGCCTTTACTTAGGGAGAGTCTCGCAGTGCCTTAACCTTTTTCATAATTGCAGAGCTTTAAGTGTCAAGCTCTGCCATAAATCACAAACCCCCACAGCCTGTGCTAGACTAATAATAGTCGCTGACTAAGGAGAATATTAAATAGCAGTGTTTCCCTATTAATATAAGGCAGCGCTAGCATAGTGAAGACTTTAAATTAAATGCAGACCTTAATTAAATTAAAAGCAGCGATCATTAACAATTAAGGAAGAATAAAAGGCAGCACTTGGTTATAGAAGGGTGTGTCCCTTCACTAATGAATAGATGTGACCCTCCCCATGGGAGATTAAAAAGGAGAACAATTCATTTGTGAAAGGCATGAATTGGAAAAAGGAACCAAGGAGAAAAAGAAAGGAGAAATGGAAATGAGAATAAGAAGTATATTAGCAGAAATTTATTTAAAAGATAAATCTGAGTAATAGGTAGAATGATAGACATATATACATATATATGTGTGTGTGTGTGTTCCTACCATTGTGACATTTGCAGAAAATTAATGATCTTTATGAATAATATACATGCTTCTCTCTATTATATGTGACAAGAGATTCGTATATTAATCTATTTCGAATTTAGAGAAATGGATTAAGAATAGGGAGGCCGATCAACCTTCCGGGTTCACGAGAGGTGAAGGAAGACCGTCCTTCATGCTCTTATCAAGTACACCACCCCGAGATGGAATGGCCGGCCTTCCATGCTCGTGGGCCAGTGGGTGGAATGGAAGACTGGCCTTCCACGCCCTTGGGCTTGATCAAGGAGGACGACCAGCCTCCAAGGTGAATTGAGGGATGGAAGGGTGACCCACCTTCCATGCTTTCGCAGTACAAGGGCAACCAACCTTGAGACTGTGTTTTGCAAGCATTTCAACAAATTCCTTATAAGATTATTATGTGAATCCACATTGGAAAGGCTATTGCCTTAATTAGATTTTGATATGACTAATGTACAAGGATATCATGATGTTTACTAATGATTAGTAATATATATATGATCATGGCTTATGATTTAATGTCAATTTCTAGTGACTAATATTGTGTGCAGGACCTAAACCAAGATTTATCATATAAAGGACAATTTAATTGGTAATTTCATTATTCTTAAATATATTTCATCTCTTAGTTTAACTGGAATTGTAGTTTTAGGGCAAAATATAGAGATATCCCAACAGGGAACATTACATTAAGCTGGACAGAACAGTGGAAAAAATGCTGGAAAACAAACCCTGCAATCCTTAAAGAAAATCAGACTGCAGAAATTCTGTCATAAGCCTTAAAAAGCTCAGTTAATATGCTTCCCACAAGTCAAAGATTGATCTGTGTGCCTGTCAGAGTTGGAAGTGTATAATTAACAGGTATGTGGTGGCCCAAACCAAACCCAATATGGATTCACTGATGGCTTCTAAAACAAAAGATGAGGGAGGTGAGCAGAAAGTTAGGAGGAAATGAAAATCCGAAGGACACTCCCCTGAGGGAAACAAGGCATCAAACTCCTAGCATTCGATAGGGATACATTCTCAGGTTCAAGAATTATCAGTTCCTCATTCTGAGGATTCCAAGCTAACTTTTGCCACAAAAGGCATCTAAGTAATTTCTTCATTAGCTGACAAATCTGCCACCTTATTACTTTTCTTGAAGTAATGAGCAAACAACTTTTTAAAAATGCCTATGAACCTTTAAAATTTCATTCACAATGCTTGAGTTCCAATCTTTCAACAATCTGTTTATACACCCACTAATAATCACTCCCTCAACTTCAAGATTATTGCATTTCACAAAGGCAGCTATTTTGGAATCTTGAGTAGAAGTGCTAGAGCCTCTGCCACATTATTAGACTTACACTCCAAGTTAGAAAGAAATGCCTTTCAAGTAAGATCCTTGGTGGTGATCTAACATTACTCCTGTCTTGCTGGACCAGGATTGCCTTGCAAGGCTCCATCAAAGCTCAACTTTACAAACCGACATTATGTGGTTTCCAAGAAACTTTATGCTCCTCCTTACTCTTGATTACCCTGTTAACAGGGGGCATTCTGCTGTGGTATTAATATATTTGTAAACTCTCATCATTTCATCCCTCTATACAAATCATCTTTGGAGATGCTTATTTGAATTATTGCCTGGTCATCCTCACATTTATTTGGGAATATGCCGGACACTACATGCAAAAATATAAGCCATGGTTTCACTTTCTGGGAACAGAATTCCTTTCAGTATAACTAGTTTATCCTTGCAGGCACTTTTATATGTATGACTGTCAAATTTCTATATAAAGTCAAATGTTCAAAAGCATTTTTTAAATCCATGTATTCCTCCCGTTTCGTTTTATCTTCTTGCCATATTTAGCAAGCTTCCAGATTGTTCTGTGGCATACTCTTGTCATAATTTAAGTTTGATTTGATTATTCTATGTTGTCTTTATTACCAGCTACAGACTGGAGGCCCCTGCAATTGCACAATACAGTTTTGGTACTGGTATCTCGAGTTCTAATATCCCAGTTACCTGTAATAACTAAAACATATTAAGAAAACAGTATTAGTCCACGTACCTATCATAATAAAAACATATAAAAGAACCTAATAACACAATGAAAAACATAGAAAACACAACTAAACTGCCAGCAGTCTTACTGCATCTGGTTCTGATGAACAAATTACTGATGTGGATGCTCTTTGATGAATAGCAATATGATGGTTAATCCATGTAGTTCTTGAGTTTGATTATCACTATTGCCTTTTCCTGTTTTAAGAGAGTACAAAGTTATAAACCTATGTGTATTATCCTATATTATGACTCATTTAATATTTGAATTATCTATTGTAAGTCGTGTTTTGTTATTCTTTTGTCTATTTCATGCATATAACATTGATATTATGGTTAATTATGTGTATTAATTTTTGTTGCTTATTGTATGGATATACCCAAACTGTACTTAAACTGCATCACAAAACAATCTGCAAATCTTTGTATCTGCGCCTGTACCCTAGTAACTTAGTATGGAGTAGATAGACAAGGGACATGTCTGATAGCCTGCGTTAACACTGGGTTATTTCCTATACAGTCTTACTATGTGTAATATAATAGATTCTCTATAATGTCAGCTGAAGATTTATCACATTTCTATAGTTTGAATTCTCAGATTTTTTTAGTACTTTCAGAATGGATATTTCTTGAATATTACCTGTGTGCAGAACAATACAGCGAGTGTAGCATCTTTACTAGGAGGAGGTGCTGATAGCACAGGAGCAGGCATTGCTCGCAGGCTTGGTACATTTTGCTAAAATTGTTTAACAATGACATGCTTGTCTTACTCGTAATAGGTGAAGTCAACAAGCATCTGTGTAAATGCATGGGTTTGCTTGTGTTTGTGTGCAGTATTGAGGACAGGACTAAATATCATACTGGCATGCAACATTCCAAAGAGCAGTCCCATGCTTGAGGTATTTCACATGATTAAACCAATGATAATGTCTTGTCCTTAAGTAGCAGTATTTAGAGCGCTTTGCTTTATGCTAATGAATTAATCATATATTATTCAACTTCTACTGCTTTCTCTCTTTGAAAGTCTCAGTGTGTAGCATATGTGTTGTTCATTGTTTAAACTGATGGCATTTTATGTTGAATTATTTTGTAGGCACATGCAGAAAGAATACTTATTCACAAGTTGAATAGTCTGGGTTATTCAAAGGATGAATGTAAGAGGCGTTCTCCTGTCAGTGTTGTCTAGAAAAGTTATACATGGTTAGGCAGTTGTGAATAACCAGTTGCATTTTTTAAAGAAATTTTGTCTATGTTATCTCTGGTCCTTTTTGTATTTAAGAATCATATAGGGAGTAAAAGTCATCCACTTCATTTTAATGTTTAAACAACAATCTTTGGCGGCCTTGCTAGATAGGTGTGCAGGAGTGCCGGGTTAGTTATGTTCAGTGCATTTTCAAGGTGTTATTCTATTTGGATAAAGCAACTGCAATTTTTAAAAGATGGTTATTTGAAAGATGAACATAAGAGGCTTTCTCGTCTCAATGTCATCTAGAATGGTTATGTATGGTTATTATATATGTTACCCATTTTAAAGAAATTTTCTTCTGTCAATTTATCAAAGGTGCAATTGTATTTAAGGATCATATGTGGAGTGATAAGTCAGACACATCACTTTAATGTATAAGCCATTGCACTTTTTGCCAGCCTTTGTATATATGTGTTTGGGAGTGCCAATTTAGTTAGGGGAGAGGACCTAGTAGTCGAGCACCCTAACTTCATGCCCCATTAACATAAACACTTTGGTAGCATTCTTCCATCCGAAACCAATCTCAACCATCCACTTACCCTCATCAAGTCTATAAATCAAACCATCCCCAAGCCATTTTTAGGGAAGGAAATTGGAGGCTAAGCAAGGTTATTCTGCTAGAATCCCTAAGCAACTACATTTGTCCTGTCCATCAACGAATCTTAAGTATATCTACGGCATCAAGGAGGTGTTGGTAAGAGAATTTTGTGTTTCTCTTGTTTAAATTGCACTTTTTGGCTCCGATGGAATGCAACTAAGTGTAGAATAGAAGCTTGCATTGTGCATTGTTCTATTATTTTGTTGTACATCTTAGTGTCTACATTTTGGAACACGTGATTTGATTTTGATTTTTTTTTTCTCAAGTCACTCTTTCTGTTAATTGGTCATTTATTTGTTATTGGAAATGTTGGATATGTTAATTTTTTCTTCTATATGTTTTAAATTGATTTTTTGAGCCTAGTATGTAATCACCAAAAAATGCTTATTCATTATTGGATATCCCTTTTCCACCTGCATGAATTATAGGTAAGGTAATTTTGACATTGTTAAATGTGGGATTGAAAGGGTTTGAACCTGTGTACAACATAACAACCAAACAATAGATAGAACAAGTACCGTGAGATATGGGACAAACCAAACAGCCGAAAAAGATAAAACAACATGAGATACAACTGTAGCTAGGCCGCCACATACAACATTACCAAAAAAGAAATAGCATGGGCCTTGGCCCCACTTAAATAATGTAGACATGAATTTGGTTAACCTCACACCCTTTACTCTAGTATGAGATTGGGAGATAGATCTAGATAGACCTTTCTTTCACTTTCTTGGCCCCACTTAAATAATGTAGACATGAATTTGGTTAACCTCACACCCTTTACTCTAGTATGAGATTGGGAGATAGATCTAGATAGACCTTTCTTTCACTTTCTAACAACAGTCCATGAAATATTATCATCAAAGTCTTCAAAACAAGGAGGGGGGGAATTCCTTAGAGGGCTCAACTATGTGTGCAAACAAAACAATAGAATGATGAGGCAAAGTAGTCAAACAATGAACCACCACCACATGAGTAAGTTGAAGTAGATGTGAAGTTGAAGGCAAAGTAGGTTGAGTGATCGAGTAGAAGGTGATTGGTATTCTTCAATAAGGGTAGGGCATGTAAGAGCCACACTAGGCACAAGAGTAACAATCACTTGAGAAGACTCATCATCTTGAGAGGTGCCATCACCCTAGGAGTTATAGGCATGAATAGTCAAGTGATCTCCACATGCATTACAACTAAGGTGTTTTTGTACCATTTTAAGGCTATATTTTGTATTAAACGGGCACCTTTCTTGGTATGCTATTTTTTTGATTTATTAATATTGCACGACTTGAAAATATACTAACTTACAATTACTTTACACAAGCTTTTCATTTATGACAAATTGTAAAATCTTTAATTGAAAATATATTAGCAGTAGAGCATTTTAAAAAGGAGGTTCCGAGTCCAAGTGAATTAACTTTGGTTGCTCTAGTTACTTGGAGAGTTGGGGAAGTGAACTCTAGTTACTCATATCTATAACTCTTAAGTGTTCCCTATTCTAGAGATCTTGTTTCTTGTTTGATGTGAGTAAAAATGATCTACCTTCATGTTGTGACTTTTTCACACATTGCCCCATTGCAAATGGGGACCCCCTTGTTTTTGCTTTTTAGGGTTTTGCCTTGGCGTCGCAACTGCTAATCACCAGTCTTTTTACAATGAAGAGTTAGAGTTTTGAGTTATCACCTGAGCCAACTTGAGAATTCAAGCCCGAAATAGTGCCTAAATGTCATGGAAGGGCTAAGTAGGTCTGAAAGACAAGGATCCCCTATGCTTTGAGTCAATTTTGACACTTCCTATTTTTTAGGGATTTTTGCTTTTTTGCTTTTTTTTTTAATTTTTGGCATTTTTGGACGAATCTGGGACCCCTATTTTCTAGGGATTTTGCTTTTTCTATTTTTAGAAAGTCAACCTGGGTCTCAAGGGTTATGGAGTCAACATTTCCAAAAATTCAGGCCTCCAGAAGCAAAAATCAAGAAAAATCAAGAGAAAAGGCATATGGCGAGGGTTTTCATGGCGACTGAAAGATGAAAATGGCACAAGTATGAAGAAGTGCGCCCAAGGATGATGTCTGAAGAGCTCCCAAGTCTGCTTGGAAGGAGCAATGAATGGGAAAAATAATCATGAAGTCCGCTTGGAAGATGATGGATGCGTCTAGACAATTAGAAAGCCCGCCATGGAAGCTTGGAAAAGAGGCTAAGAAGTCTGACCTAGCTTGGAATGGAAATGGCAAGGCATTTGCAAAGTCTGCCATACCAAAGGGGAGTATGGAAAGGAAAGTTCAAAGTCTGCCCGACCTATGGCAAGACCTTGAAGTCCACCCTATCAATGTCAAAACTTTCTTGAAGTCCGCCTAGGCATCAAAGAAGCATGGCCAAACACTCATGAAGTCTGATCTCTCTCAAGTGTGCAATGCCCAAGACTCAAGGAAGTCCGCCATACATATGGAAAGAAGTCTATGAAGTTTGCCATGGAAGTGGAAGGGTATCATTGAAGTCCGCCATTAAGAAGACGAGGAATGGATAGAACATCAAGAAGTCTGCCACCTCTTGGCAAGAAGTATCCAAAGTCCGCCCACCTCTTAACATGGAAAACTTACCTTGAATTCAGCCTAACATGGAGATGGAAAAACATTTTCAAAGTTCACCCTACCTTGGAAGCAATATCCAACTTTGGCACAATGGCAAGGAATGTCCAAAGCCTCATAAAGTCCAACCTTGGCATAAAGAGTGAATGGCGAGACCAAAGTAAAGTCTGCCCAAGGAGAAAAAATTAGAAAATTGACTAAGTGTTGGAAAGAAAACAAGAAGAATGAAGAAGAATAAAGAGGAAAAGTAAAGAGGAAATGAATAAAATCCTTGACCAAGGATGGAATTCGCCCTACGTAGCACAAGCCAAATTTAGAATTGGAGGCAAATCCACATGCACAGTTCATTTGAGCATAGAGATGGCCAAAATCTTGGCTAAGTTACAAAATGAAATTGAATAGCCAAAATTTGGCTAAGTATGGGAAATACTTCACAGAGAAAATTCCAATTTCCTCCATTGTGGCGAAAGCACAAAGGCATTCATCTCCAAATTCAAGGCACTTGAAAGAATATTCAAACATCTTGGGGGGATTTCATCTACAATCCTAGACTTATTGAAGCAATCAGTGCAACTTCTTAAAGGATTTCATCCCCTGAAGAATTAAACACAAGCCCCAATGGTGACAAGAAGAGTGTTCCAAACAAATCTTGACACAAATTAGATAATTCAGAGAGGAAATCCAAAGGAATAATGCCAATCCAATTCAAGTAGGAAGAACTTCAAAGCAATCAGGAAAGAAAATAACTTCAAGTCTAGACATTTGCTCCAAGGGGAGACTTCCAGACCTCAAGTGCAAGTGAGAAGAGGAAATCAAAATCTCAAAGGAGATCCAAGATCAATGCTAGGAGGGAACAAGTGCAAAGGACAAAGTCATCGGCAAGGAAGGATATTCTAAGGCAAGCACGTGGAAGAAAAACAAAGTGACCAAGGAGGACGTCCAACACGCTAAGGTGGCGCCTCGTCATCTTCCAACCAATAAAATTGTTCCAAATTAACATGCAACAACTTTCTATTTTATTGTTGGATTATATTTAGTAGAAGGACAAGTGTCCCAGAATGTAATTTTCTCATTGGTCGAGAGGTAGTTGGTTATGACAAACCCTAATTAGGGTTTTATTTTGTAATCTCGGCTGTTGATTCAAAATCAGTCTTGGCCATTGAATTGTAATTGGGGAGCCTATAAATTGAGCTCGCCCCTCATTTGTAAAGGGTGAAGAAAGTGTATGAGATTGTTGCGTATTGCTACTTTCGATAATAAAAGCTCTTATGCATGATTTGCTTTGAATCCCTTTTATTGTCAAGTGGTTTGCAAGGTCGCATAGCTTCTTCAACATTAGATTAGAATTAAGATAGAATTTGATTTGAATGTTTGTTAAATGAATGAAAGATTTGATAGTATTGATTGGTGAGACTTAGCTCATACTTTCTTTGAATAGATGATTTTATTCAATGTGTAAAGTTAGCCTGAGCTTATGATTGTGGATGCTTAACTTCAGTCTGGATCAATATTGTTCAAGACATGAAAAATATAATCACACCCCTTGAAGATTGCACCCACTTTGTGTAGTTGTCCCAGGGAGGTGAAACAAAGTGTGGTTACCAGTTTCACTTAATCTTTACAGTCTCTTGAATTCTTAGGGATAGATTAGAATCTCTAAACCCTTATCTTTTTTTGCACATTTTTTTCGAAATCCCAAACTAAAAATCCCAAAAGAAGCATTTAATGTCAAATCCCTCTAAGTCCTAACTTGTGAATTGAACAAGCCTAGCGTAAGTCCCTTTGTGTATTACCAACATATCACAACGCCCATTGAGCTCATCCACACATCAAGACTTGACAAAAGAAACCTTGGAATCGCCATATGATCTTCTCACAATCTGAGCATACGTGGTGGTTTTTCAAGAGAGGATAGAGTGTCTTTGGACATTTTATTCTGTGTGTTCGATGGATGATAAAACGTACACCAACATATAATTGGCGCTAGAAGGAGGGTTGAGCATTAGGTTGTTTATTTTCACAAGTAGGGAAATTCAGCTGGAAGGAACTAGTATGAGCTTTGAAATGCCAAATCTAAGATATGTTAGATCTCTTTTATATCAAAAAATCCAAAAAAAAAAAGGTTAAAAGTTAAAAAGTTCCTAAAAAGGAAATAAAAAATGGAAAATCCAAAAGGAGATTTCTCCATGGATGGGCGTTCGTTCCATATTTCTTGTTGTCAAGACAATCTCCTTGTGGATATCACTCAAATTTAGGAAAACTTAAATGCACAACTGCATCCCAAGAATTTGTCTCAGTATGCTTTGCTAGGAAGATGTCAGATTCATGAAATGACCAAACCTGATGAAATGAATTGCTTGACATTCTTGTCAAGGATAGAATTGGTCCTACAAGGAATTTTTTTCTTTTGGGATGTTCCCAAGCTAGGAGTGTTGGATGTAGAACCTGATGATTATGGCATTCCTGAAGTTATATATGAGGCCTTCACGAGGTTCATACTTAGAATCCAAAATCAGATAAAACTAGGTAATGTTCAATTGAATGGTGTTTTGCTCCCTCGTTGGTGTCGGATTCACAATGCACCTCATCCAAAGTTCACTTGCACATCATGTGAAGAGGCTATCCACCATGCCAGATGTCACCTCGGATTACCAGGGCTACCATATGTATGCTTCAAGGACAAAGGATGGATTGAATATGTCAAGAGAACATTTTTAGTACCAAATGAAGAATGTACCTCAATATCATCTAACAATAGAGAAAATAAGTCACAACAGGATAATGTGGTCAAGTTTAGGGATCAGGTGGGTGAAGATATTCCAAGCATCGTAATGCCAGAGGAGGCCTTTGGAGTAAAGATCAAAGAAGCAATGGAACACATCCAAGCAAGAGGAACCACCCAAGGCAACTGTTAGCATATGGAAGTGAATGAATATATAGGATTACAAGTTATTGAAGATCATCAAGAACCAGAATTAGAGGACTTAGCCCAAAGTAGAAATTTTTGATGTTCATTCATCCAAGGGGGAGAACACAAAGAGGGAAGTGATTCCAGTGCACTTCAAGAAGGAATGGTCCTTGATGAGAAAGTTCAATCATGTATGAACAAGATGGAAGAAATGATAAGCAGCTTGAAGCAAGATGATATGTTTGACAATCAATGGGCTACCAAGATGGAAGTAGAATATGAAATACATTTCACGTCGGCGCTTGATCCATCGTTTATAGTCATGGAGGAATTGCTTGACGAAATTGAAACAAATGGAACGATACCTAATAAACATTCAACTGTGACAGATACAAAAAATGAAGAACAATTTGGGTTGGGGCTTGATCCATTATTAGGGATTCAAAAGGAGCCAGTGCATGAAGTACTCCAACTTCCCAAATTCCCTTTTGAATCCAATTCCCGCCACACTCCACCCAATTTGGAACGTGATGTTGATCTCCATGTTTCAGATGCAAGTGGTATGGTTCACCATCAACGTCGACCTCCTGATGAAGCAATGGATGACGAACAAGAATTCATGTCTGCAAGTGAAGACTACCGGGTTGTATCTTTCCCTATTGTTGACTACAAGGAATATCATTTTGATTATGGAGATTTAGGAAAGATAACTTGTTTATGGATCAATCATGGTCCGGGTGAGTTGCCCTAGTTACTAATCTTTCTTGAAGTTTTGCTTGAGTTTCAGATTTGTCCTTTGAAAGAATATTTCTCTGAGTTTAAAGATAAGTTTGCAAAACTTCGCACCGTGACTGCTGCTTTGTTGTTACTGCACATCCTGAGAAATCATTCTAGGAGTTGTATATACTTAGGTCTTTTGACTGTTGTTCGCTTAAATTTTTTGTTTTTGTTTAGAGTAGATTTTCTTTCTCGGTTTGCTTTAGATTAGTTGTTTTGCTTTCTTAGTTTAGTTTGCTTGTCCATTTTGTTTTGCTTTCAATAAAGGGGCTCCAATTTGTGAGGGGTGTTGTATCTTAAGAACTCTAGCGTTTGTGCTAAATTATGTTCAGTTCATTTCTTGGATAAATATTCGTGGAGAATCTTTGAATCCTAGATTAATTGTTTCTAAAGTATCTTAAGGTTAAGGTTAGTACTTGACTGGAAAGGGAATCATCTATTGTATCTTGACACTAAATCTTACAGTTATTATATCTTGCACACTTAAGGAATTCTTTGAGTCATTATGGTCTCCTAAGTGAAGTCATGGCTAAACAACAAAAAACAATCAAAAGTCTTACTTCAGCGCCACTATAATGCTCAAACCCATGTGAGCTTCATTGCTTACAAAAAGTATGTGAAAAGGAAAGAATGAAAAATCAAAACACTTGGCTTTTGGGTGTGCGAACATCTCTACAGGTGTACAAAAGAATCAAAAACAAAAATATAATAAATCTCCGGAAGTAGAGCAATCTCCGTGAGATTATAGAAGATAACCTCGTCGGGGCTATGGACGTTCGCTGGTAGCGAGGCTCTATCCAAGGATGCTTTTGGAGCTAAGACAAACTACACAGATTGCCATGATGGAACCAAAGAGTCGTATTGTCTTACAAGACGGAAATAAACGCATTTGCACACACTCATAACTGGAGGATAAAAGGTCTTGACACAGTTTAGGATCCCTCTTCCCTTTTGAGTACTCTTCTTAGCCAAAGGGTAAGTTAGTTAGGATTAGTCTTTTGGGTTTGAAGTAGATTCTATCTTTGAAATGTTCAGGAACATTTATTTAGGTTGGCGCTAGATGTTGTGACCTTTTCACACATCGCCCCATTGCAAATGGGGACCCCCTTGTTTTTGCTTTTTAGGGTTTTGCCTTGGCGTCGCAACTGCTAATCACCAGTCTTTTTACAATGAGGAGTTAGAGTTTTGAGTTATCACCCGAGCCAACTTGAGAATTCAAGCCCAAAACAGTGCATAAACATCATGGAAGGGCTTAGAAGGTTCGAAAGACAAGGATCGCCAGTGCTTTGAGTCAATTCTAACACTTCCTATTTTTTAGGGATTTTTGTTTTTTTGTTTTTTTTGCTTTTTGGCATTTTTGGACCAATCTGGGACCCCTATTTTTTAGGGATTTTGCTTTTTCTAATTTTAGAAATTTCTATTTTTAGAAAGTCAACCTGGGTCTCAAGGGTCATGGAGTCAACATTTTTAAAAATTCAGGCCTCCAGAAGCAAAAATCAAGAAAAATCAAGAGAAAAGGCATATGGCGAGGGTTTTCATGGCGACCAAAAGATGAAAATGGCACAAGTTTGAAGAAGTGCACCCAAGGATGATGTCTGAAGAGCTCCCAAGTTCGCTTGGAAGGAGCAATGAATGGGAAAAATAATCATGAAGTTCGCCTAGAAGATGATGGATGTGTCTAGACAATCAGAAAGTCCGCCATGGAAGCTTGGAAAAGAGGCTAAGAAGTTTGACCTAGCTTGGAATGGAAATGGCAACGCATCTCCAAAGTCCGCCATGCCAAAGGGGAGTATGGAAAGGAAAGTTCAAAGTCTGCCCAACCTATGGCAAGACCTTCTTGAAGTCCGCCCTATCAATGCCAAAACTTTCTTGAAGTCCGCCAAGGCATCAAAGAAGCATGGCCAAACACTCATGAAGTTCGACCTCCCTCAAGTGTGCAATGTCCAAGACTCAAGGAAGTCCACCATACATATGGAAAGAAGTCTATGAAGTCTGCCATGGAAATGGAAGGGTATCACTGAAGTCCGCCATTAAGAAGATGAGGAATGGATATAACATCAAGAAGTTCGCCACCTCTTGGCAAGAAGTATCCAAAGTCTACCCACCTCTTAACATGGAAAACTTACCTTGAAGTCAACCTAACATGGAGATGGAAAAACATTTTCAAAGTCCACCCTACCTTGGAAGCAATATCTGACTTTGGCACAATGGCAAGGAATGTCCAAAGCCTCATAAAGTCCGACCTTGGCATAAAGAGTGGATGGCGAGACCAAAGTAAAGTTCGCCCAAGGAGAAAAATTTAGAAAATTGACTAAGTGTTGGAAAGAAAACAGGAAGAATGAAGAAGAATAAAGAGGAAAAGTAAAGAGGAAATGAATAAAATCCTTGACCAAGGATGGAGTCCATCCTACGTAGCACAAGCCAAATTCAGAATTGGAGGCAAATCCACAGGCACAGTTCATTCGAGCATAGAGATGGCCAAAATCTTGGCTAAGTTACAAAATGAAATTGAATAGCCAAAATTTGGCTAAGTATGGGAAATACTTCACAGAGAAAATTCCAATATCCCCCATTGTGGCGAAAGCACAGAGGCATTCTTCTCCAAATTCAAGGCACTTGAAAGAATATTGAGACATGTTGGGTAGATTTCATCTACAATCCCAGACCTATTGAAGCAATCAGAGCAACTTCTTGCAGGATTTCATCCCCTGAAGAATTAAAGACAAGCCCCAATGGTGACAAGAAGAGTATTCCAAACAAATTTCTATACTTAGAAAAAGGTAGGAAAAAACAAATATTATCATAACTTAACCATACTTATAATAATCTTCACTTTCACACCAAGATTAAGAGCCCTCTACATTGTTTTAGCACTATCATGATGTGGAGGATAAAAAAGAGGCTTCATTCCAATAAACTACTAGGGCCCTTAAGGAACATCCTTCTCGCCCTTTAGAACTTCCTATAGATGGTTGATACAACTTGTGGAAAGGTAGGGGCCAATCCCACAATTGTTATAATTCTTTCTTTTATCTCTCTAGTTATTGGAGCGTGAAATCTAATTTATGAGTTATTGTTTAAGCTTGTTATTTTGGTCACTCCAATTTGAACATTGCATTATTACAATTTTTAATTGTCAAGTTTGATTCTCTTATTTGTTGAATTGATATGTTGGTGGGGATTATAGTAGATTGTATAGAGGTATTTGTTGATAATGTATTAAGTTGATTCTTGTATAGAGGTATTTGTTGATAATGTATCAAGATTGGGAGTTATTGAATGAATTATACATTATTTCAAGTGAAGTGCTCCTTTATGTATTATTTTTCTGTTGTAAGGGATAGTGTCATAATTGTGTCTTAGGATTCATTTGTTAGCATAAATATCTTTCAATTCTACATATAGAGGGCTTGTCACCAAAATCTTTCACATCATTAATTTGATTCTCATTTGTGTATATCTCATGATCATTTTATTTCATTTGGGTCATTTTGTCTAACCTTGTAGGGATTTTTGTTTGTAATCCATTTTGGGTGCAAGAGACATCATTGTTGAAGACAAACCATGAAATTATTAACTCATGGTGCTTATAGGTTCATTTTAAGGCAAATCCTCTTTCACAAATGTCCTTTTTCTTTGTGGATGCTCTCCTCTCGTGCTACACAATGATCTTAAGGATTAAAAGAAACCTTTTTTCACTTGTGTTTCACAAAGAAACCATACATATGCTCTTTCCCAACAACCTAGAGCAATCTTGAATATCACAATAGCAAGTGTCCCCCTCTTTAAAAAAAATTAGTAGGTTTGGCTTGGATTTCATCACCAAAGTGGTAACCTAAACACTCATGTTTTGGTGGGGTATATAAATTATTAGGAGAATCAAAAGACTACTCACTTTGGGGTGCACTTGTCATTTTGGGCTAAGCTTGCAAGAAATTTTATAATGCCCACACCTTTATTGCCTTGAGATTTTTCTTATTGATATTGTATTTCTATGTATTACGGGATGCATAGGTTGTGCATGTGTATGTTGCACTAATTGTTTTTAATATTTCAGCTTCACTATTTTTATTAATAAATATTGTGGTTGTTGATTATGCATGGATTGATGTGTTCGATAAATGAGATATACATTTTATGTCTTATGTTTAGTCTACCCACATGTTTAGAGATGGGGTTCCTTTGCATGTTAGTTGTTTGTATTGCCTATGTTGAGATGCATGTATGGTACAATGAAAAGATCCTTGTGAGGAGTTGAGGTATATTATTGTGTAATATTTGTATGCATTTAAGGTGTGAGAGCACTTAAATGCATAAATGTTGTGGATAAAATTCATATTATTGTATATTTTAAGATGTATATGTGTTGCTTCATATGTTTGAATTCTCATAGTACTTCAACTTATTGCTCTTTATTTATATCTAGATTATAGAGGTGATCATTATAATGATCTTGATATCTAGTATTTTATATGATTATTGCATCTCTATGTTTGAGTGATGTATTGTTAATTTTAAAAGATTTTTTGCCCCTTTGGGTGTTTATTGTGTATGTTTAGAGTTGATAGTGTTTATACTTTATTTTGTCTTTGTAGGGGTGCACATGTTTAAATAGATGGATGTTATTATTAGTATGTTGGCATTCTAGATGATTGTTGGTTATCATAGTTGCATGTTTGGATGATGTGCATTGATATTGAGTATTCTAGGTGAGATGATCATGTGATATTGTGTTGACATGTGACTTGAATGTGCAAGTACAAGGTTATTTCCTCACTTGAGTGTGTAGGTTTGGGCTATTTTCCCAACAGTGGTTATATTGAAGATGTTACATTAGGTCTAATTGGTTTGCAAACCCCTATCACACTCAAATATAGTGCAAGATGTCTTTTGTAAGGTCTTGTGTGAATTTGTATCTTAATCAATGGCAATTTCAAAGATCACATGTGTTGTGTGTTAAACTACAAATACATGATTTTGGTGATTGTTTATTTCCCTATTTGCATTTCAATTATATTTTGAAGGATAAATCATTTTGTTCTAATGATACTTGATGTATTTGATAAATCAAGAAATAGAAGATAATTTAAAAATATTTCATGGCTTGGAAAATTAAAGGAAATTATTTATTATCATTTGAAAGGAGAAATGATTGGAGCATTTTAAGTTTATTTGTTAAATTTTATTTTTGTGAAAGAAAAAAGAAAAATAAAGAAAAAGAAAAAAGGGAAAAAGAAATAGAAAATAAAAAGGAAGATAAAAGATAAATAGATTTGCATTTTTATTCATTCATTCATATTTGCAAAGAAAGCCTCCCATTTGGAAAAATGGGAAAATATTAAAAAAGCTTGATTGGAAGGATTGGATGGTTTTGATATTGAATTCGAAAGGAATACATTGCAGTGTGAATTGAATTGCACATTGTTGGCCTCTTCATTTCTTATTGAGTTGCTTGAATTTTGCATTGGTTGAACTCTAAGAGTTGAAGGTATTTTTCTTTATTTGCTTAGTTTTTGAAGTTCTCTTTTCATGCTTGCCATGCCCAATCTAGTGGATGCATATGGTTTTCAATAATAGATTGAATTTGTTGAATTTACCTTGAGTTAAATTGATTATTTTAGTTTTTTGAAAAGTTAATTTATGTGTTATTATATATGTTTTTTTATGGATCCATAAAATGTAAATTTTATTTTAAAAAAATGCCATTCTTCACATTTGAAACCAAAGGTTGTTCTTAGTTTTTCAAAATTGTTTTTTAGTTTTATGGAGCTTTTAAAAGTTTCATGTCTTTGAAATTAAAGGTGAAATTGAGAATTTCTATGATTTTTCATTGAAAAATATGCACAAAAATTCAAATTAGGAATACATGGGAATGATTTACAATGAGAGAACATGAATCCTTAATATTTTTCTATTTATAATATTTTGAGATTGTAAAAAAATGTTATCATATTTTTGTTGCATTGATTTTTGTGTCACACTCAAATAGTGATTGAGTGTGAACATAGGATTTGAGGTATAGAGTGTAGATATAAAGTGAATTGAGAGCATCAAACTAGTGGAGATATTAAGTGATAATTAAACTTCATTAGATAAATAAAATGAGCCAAGATGCTAAACCTATGACATACCATGAGTGCTTGTAAAAGCTCAATATGGGCATAAAGGACATGCCACATATTGATGCCATTGGATGTCATTGGGTGCCTTCACCTTTTGACTAGGATGTGTACTCTTTTCTCTTTAGCCATTACTTCAAGCTATTGTGATGGCACTCCTTGCCAAATTTGTAAGATCCTCGTCCTTGTTGGATTTTGTATCTAATGTGAGACCTAACTTTCATCATGCATGTGTGTGATTGGCTGCGATCTTAGTTGTATGTGTTCATACGTATGTTGTATTCAAAGTATTTGGTATGTGTGTGTCACACTCCTTGTTTTGCATGAGTGTGTTTATTGTTTCCACACAACTATCTCCTAGCATAGTAGGGTGGACCTATCGGTGCCACAATTTTGGGTGGCACTCAACCATTGTTTGAGACAAATTTGGAGTGGCAAAAGGTCACAAATAAGATGGAAAGAGCTTCATTTCCTTATTATTTCAGTTGCAAGAATGTTGTAAAGTGTATAATTTAGGACGTTGGAGTCCTCATATGTAATTGCATCATTTATATTGGAACCTCCTATTAGATGGATTGTATCCTACCCACATAAGTGGTGATAGAGCCATCATTACTTTTATTGTCTCGATGTTACTGCCAAACTTGCCATTTCTTATGTGTTACATCATTCTTGATATGTAGGTGGAATGAATGTAGAGTGTTTGAAATTGGGGATAAAATGAATTGAATGTATTAGAAAATGAGCAATTATGGTTTCATTAGGATGTTGGATAGATTCATTCTCTTATCTTTGTGTTTGTGAATGTGAACCCATCATAGGGTGGTGTTGTCTAGTCATTTTAATTCTCCTTGTAAAGGGAGAGTGACTAGGGGGTGTTGTGAGAATTTCCTCTCCTCTCTCATGTCCTTGGATTCATTGACCTCCTTGCACTTTGGGATGCATCTCTTTCATTTGATCATGTTTCAAAGATCAAGTGTGATCTCCTGATAGCCCACCTTGGTTTTCTAGTTTTCTAGGTGTTTCTCATGTTAGAGAAACCTTGTAGTGTCTGAGATGAGGTCTTGAGTGAGGGTGTTAGAGCAACCTTTTGTTAGCACCTACCTCTAAAAAACAGTGTTAAAATAGGACTAAAATGTTAGGATAAGACCATACCACATTTTTGGCACTATAATGTTGTGAATTGGTGTTCCTCCCATGTGCTAGTGTCCCTTCCACATGCTATCATTCTTTGTTTGTTGGGAAAAAAATGTATGTGAAATATTGACACTTACTTGATGGGTGTCACTAATTGGAAGGTATTCCCACTTTTGTATTGGGTGTCCTCTTAGTTGAGGACTTGTACCTCATAGTGGAGTAACCTCTTATGAAGCCCGCCCCCCCTCCAACCCCACCTTATGTTTGAGTGTCATTTTCATGTCATGGATTAGGTTAGAGATACTTGTCACCCTCACCTTATTCTGTGTATAGGAAATCAATGATCCTTTTGACTATTTGAGGTATGTTATCTCTTAGTTGTCCAACCTCTTGCTTATGTTTCCTTTGGTTTTGTGAGCATTATTAGGTGTTTTTAGGCAATGCATTTGAGGTAGATAATTCCCTCATCCTACACTCGTGTTGTGTTCACAAGAGAATGTGATATTATTAGTTAGGACTTGATTGTCATTGTAGTGACTTCATCACACAACTTATAATTCTTCCACTTCTATCCACCATGCTTGATGCAATGGTGTCAATGAATCATGTTATGTTTGAAATGGAATGTGGCCACACCATCCTCATCATGTCTTATGGAGCCATTCTTGTGTTCTTTAAAAAGATGTTCACATGATTTATGTTCTAGGTGTGAGGCTTGGGGCACTACAAACTTTATAGCTTGCAAGTGAATGAGGATAGTTGGCTACCCTCTTGTACTAGGTTGTTATACATACATCTTGATTTCAAAAAAATGGGCCTCACATGGGGTATATTGAGGACTCCCCTTAGCAAACATTATACAAGCCTAGTTTAGTGAACCTTTCAACTATTTAGTTTTCCTAGTGCACCAATAAGTGAATAGCCACAATAAGTTATTGGCACCATACTCAAAACAAAATAGTTGGCCACATATTCTCTCCTCTCATGTCCTTGTGCAATCTTAAGGATCAAAAGTGGTCAATGCTTTGAGATCAATATGTCATATTATTTATGCTTGGGTCAAAGTATATTTGTGGGCCTATTAGATCAAATAGTCATACTTGATTATCTAGGGTGTTCATGTTCCTTTTTTGTCTTCTTGATTGTGCTAAATTCACATGACAACTTGATTCATACCTTTACAAATCCAACGTAATAAAAAAGTAAGAATTCATAGCTCCATTTTTCAAACAATCAAACAAGTTTGACTTTGATGATAATGACAACCTTGCTGATCAAGATGAATATAATGAGGATTATATTCTTGTGGATCAATACAAATACGACTCCCTAGACAATATTATCTTAAGCAAGCTTCCCATAAGCCCTAATTTCCCAATCATGAACAATTAAGAGATTTTAATGCAATAACATCCTTGTACAAGCTATTCTACTACCCCATCTAAAGTCCATTATTCATCTCCATAGAAAAGTAAACAATCCACTAGATTATATCCTACGACATTATAAGGATGCCATGATTAGGTAGCTTATAGGCATTGGAGTCATGCTTCCCTAAAACTATAACTTTGAACACCTACATAGGGAAGCCTTCTAAATTAAGAACGATACATAGCTATCTCTCATGTATCAAACCCATTGAGTTCACCATTTACCCACATTGACCCTAGTCCACTGAACCATCTATCTATCTATATAGATCACAATCCATCAAAACATCCCTTATGATTTTGCATCTTAGTCAATCTACTCATCCATCAATCCCAACAGTCAATCATATATTAGATCCTCCATCCATCCATAGCATCCTAATCCTAGTTGAATACAAAGAAATGATAAAAGGTACTAAACATAAAAAAATATCAATATAAACTAAATTTAATTCCTTTATCATTTTGCTCCTTCAAGTGAGCCTAAGTGGAATTCACCCCCTTCCACTTGATTTGATCCTTTGGATGAATAACATATGGTGGAATGTGGTTGCTTATGGAAACAACATGATATTATGATGAAGGTGGATTGGATATAAGATAGGACAACATGTAGTTAGGATGATAGACGATGAGAGCAAAGACCTTAATTTATAGATTTTTGATGGTGAAAATGGAGGGTCAACATGCAATATGAGACTGAGGGTTGAGATTAAGTGAGAGAATTAAGGGTTTAGCCTTGTGACAAGTCTTGGGAAAGTGATGTGGCATGGGGAAGAGGGCTAGGTGTGCTCACACATGTGTGAGCACACATATGGAGGCTCATGAAAGATACAAGTGAGAGGTAGGGTGGCTTCACATGTATGAGATATTCTCACACATGTGTGAGCAAGGGGCAAGATAGGTAGGTTAAGACATTTTTCAAGTGATGAAAATTTTAGATCTTGATCCATGTAGACAAATTCGATGGTTAGGATTGAATGAACAAGGAATGAAAGTGAGGTGGAATTAAATTTTAGGAAAAATATTAATGGAAGTTAATTAGCCTAAATCAATCAATTAAATAGGTATTAATTAATTGATTTAGTTGGAGAATTTGAGGGGTAAGGTTTAGATGAAATTAAATAAATATAAATTATTTAATTATAGGCAAGGGATAAAGGTAAATTATGGATTAATAAATATAAATATTTATTTAATTGGTTTGGATGGGGTAAAGTCTAGTGTGGTTCGATATGAGGAAATTGAGGTGTACATTTTTCCCTTATTTGATATGACGTCATGATTGTAAGGAATGACATTGTATCAAAGAAGTATAAAACATAGTAGGTAGAAAGGGATGAGGATTAATGGTGTGATGCTCCAATCATTGAAAGATGAGGAAGGATGACAAGGAGGGAGTTTGGTATGGACCCTCAAGAGGATAGAAAAGTGTGTGCTCTCAAAATGGATGGGAGGATTAAAGGAAAAAAAGACCAAAGGTCATGGGAGAAAATGGATGGAAATGAGAAAGGTATTATGGAGAGATGGATAGAGAGAGAGAGGATGGATGATAATCATCTTCTAGTGGTATAAGAAACCTTTATTTGACATTGACCTTGACATTATACACCAAGGTATATGGAATTGAGGTAACAATGTGCCAAGTATGTGATAAAAAGGTCAAGTGCAAACATATATGCCTTATGACACCAACATATGGAAGACCATGATGCCCCTATAGAAATATGGTGCAAAAACTATGATAAATGTAAATAATGATAACACACACATAAAATAAGCAAGCATGCACGACAATCACAAAAGCAAACCAAGATTGATGATGAGGAGGATAGAAAAGTTAATGATAAGAACAAAGTGCACCCCAAGGATATGGAAGGATACAACCCTATGATAATAATTGTACTGAAGTGGACTAATGGATTATATATTTTGGATCAAAATTGATGGATGCTTTGAGATGATGTGCTAGATTGCATAATTAGATTGTATGGATTAGGATTGATTGCAGTTGGATGGACTATTTTGAGATTTTTGGGTTGGATGGATGAATGGAAGGAGGACAAATTAATTAGATAGGATGGGATTGCATGGAGGATATGTGATGTAGCCAAAGAAACACTTAACATAATTTTTCCATTATTGATAAAAGAGATCCAAAAAACTGATTTTTTTTCAAACTAAATTGTTTTATTATCCATCTCTGCCTCTATAATGAAAGAGAACACCCTTATATCTAAAAAACTAAAAAAAATCCAAAAAATACCATTTTTGGCAGTTTTGACATTTGTCTTAATTGGCGTTTTGGTAATTTTGCATACATATCCTTTTGAGCTTAGTTTTTTCCTAAAAAATTCCTAACACTAAGGTGAAAAGTGTAATTTTCAACTTACAATTCAAATTGGAAACGTGAGTTCCAAGTTATTAAAGAAAACAACTTTCTAAAAACTCGAAAAAAATAATAAAAGTTGACTTTGGGGGCCCAAATGAAAGATTTTGGTCACGAAAAAGTGGGAATGGCCACCAATCAAGTTAAGATCGGTTGGAAATCCAAAAAAATCATAGCACACCTCCATGTAAAATTTGAGCCCAAACAAACTTCCGAGTCAAAAGTTACGACTCTCAGAAGCCCCTGCATCATTCTCCACTGGTTGAAAGGAACACAACTCCTACAAGTTATTGTCTTCAAACTCACACTACTTGTCTGGTTCCACTTTCTTCAATTCCTATTTTGTTACCCAAGTGTTATTTGCTAGTGTCAATCCTTCCCACTATACAAGATATCTATTATATTAACCTTGTCGAGTGTAGGCAGTTTTCTTATCCAAAATCTATGCAACCTTTTCCTTTTTCCTATTTGGGATTTGGTGTTGCCAATCCACTTCTTGTTCACTATCCTCATCATGATCCTCCCCATGTAAGACAAATAAAAAATATTAAACACAGGAGAAATATCTAAATTTTCTGGTAAACTTACCTCATTGGCATTATCATTGATCTTCTTTGTAATTCTGCAAGGACCAATTTTCCCATACTTCAATTTGTCGTATGTTCCTATAGGAAATATATCTCTTCTCAAATATACCATCATTAAATCACCTTCATTGAATACCTGATGTCGCCTACTAACATCTACTATAGTTTTGTACCTCTCATTACTATTTGACAACTTTTGTCTCACACTTTCTGCAACTATTGAAGTTGTTTTGAAAATGCTTCCCCATCATCACTGAATCTATCTCTCATTGGTAGGTGCACCAAATCTAGAAAACCTTTAGGATTCCTACCATAAACAATTTGGAAAGGTGATTTTACCTGTTGATTTATTTACTGAACTATTGTAGGAAAATTCTCCCTGGGGCAATGCCAAGTCCCATTGTTTGGGCTTCTCTCCAATAATGCGCCTTAACAAATTCACCAAACTTTGATTGACTACCTTTTTTCCCATTTGTTTGAGGGTGATAGGCATTGCCAAACTGTAACTTGGTCCCCATCTTCTTCCATAAATTCCTCCAAAAATGACACAAAAATTTGGTATCCCTATCAAATGTAATAGTCTTTGGAACACCATGCAATCTAACAACTAAAAAAAATAGTTCTGTTACCCTTGTTTCATCATTAGTTTTCTTACAGGCAAGGAAATGAACCATCTTAAAGAACCTATCAACAACCACAAAAATGGAATCATTACCTTGTTGGGTGTTTGGAAGCCCCAACACAAAGTTCATGCTCAAATATGGTGATGGTTATATGGGTAATGGTAATGGCATATACAACCCTGTATTCTGTGAATGTCCTTTAGCCACTTGACAAATTCTACACCTTGTTACATACTTAGTAATGTCCCTTTTCACCTTTGGTCAGTAGTATTTGTCTTCTACCAAGGCTATTGTCTTGTCCTTTCCAAATGTCCAACCAACCCACTACTATGAAGTTCTTTGATAACATCTTCTCTTCTAGAGCCAACTGGTATACATAGTTGTTTCCCTTTAAAGAGGTAACCATCTTGCATGAAATATTCACCCATAAGGTGATCCATGTTACCAACCACTAGATCTTTCAGTTGTTCCACATTCTCCCAAAAATCATCATTAGATTCATATAAATCTTTGATTGCATCAAGACCAATTACTTCAGTTTCCATTGTGGTCAAAAGCACAACACGCCTACTCAAAGCATTTGCAACTTGGTTTTGTTTTCCTGACTTATGCTTCAAAACAAAGGTGTAGCCCTATAAGAAAGAGATCCATTTGGCATGCCTAATATTCAATTTTTTTTTTGTGTTTTCAGGTATCTCAATACAATATGGTCTATAAATAGGACAAACTCATTGGGAACTAGATAATGCCTCCAATGTCATAAGGATTGAACAATTGCATAAAATTCCACTTCACATGTAGAATAATTTTTTCTCACCTCATTCACATTTTCACTAAAGAAGGCTATAGGTCTACCTATTTCTGCTAAGTGAAGTTCCTATTCCCACATGGGAGGCATCATATTCCACTTCAAATAACTTATCAAAATTTGGTAGTGCTAATATAGGAGCTTTTTTTACCTTCTTCTCGAGGTACTTGAAACTCTCCTTGGCTTCCTTAGTCCACAAATTCCATTTGGTGTAATCTGTCATAGGTGCTACAATAATACTAAAATTTCAAATAAAATTTTGATAGAAAGTGGCCAACCAATGAAAATGATGATTGCCTTATTCAATTTCAGATCAATCACAATATGCTGAGATAGAACTTAGCAATAGTTATTCAATGCAATTAAATCTTGCTACATCATGTTGTGCAAAAAATGATTACCACTTGGAGGTGACAGGAACCTTGTAAAAGCATTACTCGTTCAAGCATTCTAGAACATGTATTAGAATTAAAAATTACTCATTCCTTATTCAATGGAAGACATCAATATCAAGGCGATAATAAAGAAAGACTAGCATTAAACCCCCATCAAACAAACTAGAATCAAAACAAAAACACTACGATTATCAATTATCCAATCGATTCAGAGCATACCTTCAGTCAAATTGATTCATAGTGTGAGTTAATATAAATAAGTATAAACCTATGCCTCCATTATAGAAACACAAAGAAAAACAAAATATTCTTTCTAATATCATATAAAAGACAACCTGAGTTTAGGATGAAACATAGACAACAACATTAAACATTTGAGTTGCACAGGACCAATTTCAACTTCCATCCACAATCACTACGGTTGTAAATTGCTCATAGTTCAACACCTTAATCTCTTCCAATGTTCCCCTTTCTCTTCCACCGCAACTCCCTTCTGATTGTCTCATGTATCTCTATGAATGTTCTTGTAACATTGTGGGTTTGATCATTTCTACAAAGCAGATCAACCCCTTGTCAACCGTCCCTCCTCCTTACACAGGTTGAAGTTACCCTCATGGAATCAATGCCTCTTTCTTCTTCTAAAAGTCATTCCTTTTCTCTTTCTTTGTTATGCCTCTCTTTCCCATAACTGTCGATCCTCCTTTTCCACTAGAAAATTCTTAACTGCTTTTCACGTGAAAGATCCTTCTCTAATTACCTGCACCAATCTCTCTTTTCTCACTACGTTTGAAACTACATTTGGTAACTGAAATGTTAACTGTTTTCCCCGCAACTGAATCTTGCAACTACGTCCACTGACTTCTCCTTGGTTGGCCACAACAAGTTTTTGTGGTTAGTTTTTTTCAAAGTGTGCAATTTAAAACCTTCTCTATAGCTGCACGAGTATGCAACCAAAAATTTCAAGCAACCACACCAAAAATAAGGAAAACCAAAAATACCGAAAAGCTCCTACGTTAGGCTTCCCAGGAGACAAAACAAAGCATGTGCTCTCGCACATGAGATCATCAACTAGGAATTAGTTCTCTATTCTTTTCTTTCACGTCTTCCAACATCGCTATGGAACAACTTCCATGTTTTCAATCTATTTCTATTCATTTTCCTTTTTCTTTTTGCGTCTTCTCCTTATGCCTTTTTCATCTACAAGTCTCCAAAACTCCATCTCACGTTCATATATATCATTGTCACTATTTGGTTCCACATTATTTTCATCTTCTTTTAACCTCTTCCCTTCAACAATTTCAAAAAATTCAAAAGCATCATTATGAAAATCATCGAAAACAACTTGCTTACCATTTACCTTGCATATGCACTCCTCAAGCTTCTTCCAAGCGACTCCCGCAAGTATGTCAATCTTCTTTTTCATTGATACTTTATCAATCATTTGTTCCAAATTCTCTCCTTTGTAGGCCAATATCTTCATCAACAAACCATCTTGAACTCCATCATTCACAATGTGGATATAAATTTCCTCGAGCTCCCTTCAAGTTGTTTGTATTTTGCTAAGTCTGGCCCCTGCCCCGTACATTTGAATATCCCCGGGACCCTTTTGAAGAACTTCGCTTGCTGCTGCCATGTGTTCGCCCAACGCTCTTCTCAAGGATTCCCTCATTTGTTTCTTTGAAAAGCCCCGCCATGCTTCCATGTGTCAACAACGCGAGAATTTGAGCGCTCCTTCCTTTCGCTTCCCCAATGAGCCCCATTCATGCGCCATGTAGTATCAACACATGTACACTTTTTGGCGAACCCCATAGTCAGCGTCGGTAGCAAGGACTTCTGTACATGTCTTCCTTGCGTGGGTTTTCATTGCAAGGAGGGAGGAATGAACCATAGGCCCCAACCTCTTGCCACTTGTCCTAACTAACTTCATGATTGAGCAACACATGTCTGCATGAGGTTTTGTTGCTTCTACACTGGGACCACCACCATCATTTGGAGGAGATGCATCTAGCTCAAAGGTGACTACATTCTATGGCTCGAATCTTTTTTCTGTTGCAACGACCTTAGGAAATCATTGCTCTGGGCATCATTGCTCGTGATGAGGAATCTTTTCTATTATTGGCCCGCTAGGTAGTGGGATTATTTTCTATATATACTACTTCTTCTGAAAATGAGTTCAGAATGTATAGAAAAAATTGGGAAAGACACCAAGCCTTTTGTACTATTTTAGATTATTGTATAAGACTCACAGACTGTGCCATTGTTCGGCCTTTCTGTTCTCTTAAGCTATTTGACAAAACATTATATTGTGCCATTATTGTATTGAGTAATTTATTTGCAGAACTTCTATGATTTCAATATAAGTTGCTAATTTAGACCATGTCTTTGACTCTTCTTTTTAGTAAATGTATATGGGAGTTATTTTATGTTATTGGATAAATTATTCAAGTTTTTATCTTTAATTTATGTTATTTTGGGACTTACCAGATTGTTGAACGAGCCCTTAAATCACATCCCAAAGATAGATTTACCATGCCTACATCTAAATATTGGTGCATTGCCTTAGTTAGATCTTTATTTTTTATATTTGCTTCCTTTTCCCATTCCAAAATCCCAAATACAGAAGAAGTCAAATTCTTTGAAAACCTAGAGGTCACTCAGTTTAGCACAATTGGTCCCCCCATTAACTGAGTTTTCCATAAGGCTGTTACCTTGTCATTTTTTGGCATCAACAGTTTCTTTTTCTGGCATGCCCGGTGGGACTGCTTAAATGTGCCTAAACCTAAAGAGGGTGTATGATCCATTAGCCTATTACTAGATCTCAAACAACAAATAACCCTGGCTTGCTAGTGCCACCACTAGTAGTAGTACAAACTAGAACCCATCCAGTGAACGTTTCAATCCCTCCACCAGCCATGTTGCCAATTGCAAACATAAATTATGTGGCGTGGGATGTCAGAAGTCCCCTTGTAGCACTAGTAGCACTCGCTGTTTGGGCCCCTATCCCAACCTATTCTTTAAAAGCTATACCAAAATTCATCGGGGATGGCTCAAAAACACCATCTAAACATCTACAAGATGTGGCAGACGTGTGTTTGGTGCACAAAGTTACCGACCAAAATATAGCGCTAAGGTTGCTCACAACCTCTTTCAGGGGTAAGGTGCTTGATTGGTACCACATTCTACAAACTAACACTATCGGTACACTAGATCAGCTCGGAGATCCTTTCTATGAAATATTTTTGAATGATGGAGATCGGTCTTCACTATATCATCAACTGTCGACCATAAAGTGGGCCCTGCATGAAGCCATGACTGACTTCAATGACCGATTCCATACAACTTGGCAGAGGATCTAGGCTGCTATTCGCCTGTCAGCCAAATTGGCATTCATGTTCTACTTGAAATCCATCAATGCCAACATCTCGATGATGATCTAGTCCCTTGGCGGAACCACTCTACTGGGTGCATACAGTGTCACTGGCAAGGCAAAGAACAATTTGATAGACACTGAGAAGTTTCCACCTCGAACCATTATGCCTATATTTCCTGAAATATTAGTTCCCACCCAGGATATGCCATCTACCAATGCATCCGCTCCTCCCTAGTCTATGTACACATATCCAAATGCGCCATAGAATGTTGCTTCTAGATCTAGCTCTTTAAAGGATGAGATGAGCGGCGTCAAGGAAATGCTGCGGACTATCACCAATGAAATAACTACCATGAAGCAGAACCAGTCTACGCCTCCGAAGCCAACCTACCAAAATTATCAAGGTAAAACATCTTCCTACCAGCAAAATCAGTTCCAAGGAGGCTCGCACACAAATCTGTAGGCTCAAACAACTAATCAAATAGTGCCAGTACCTACTCCATTGCAAGGTGCTCACCCAAGCTCAAGTAGAGAGTTGACAGCAGGGCAAAAAAATCTCGTTGATGACATCAATCCCTGGTGCTTCCCCTGTGGCAACACACATATGCCCCAAAATTTCCCGTGCGACAACCTACAATAAAAGGTGGTAGAATAGCGCAACGTCAGATCCTGGAGGTTATGTAGATGCCTCTCCACAAATGGAATATGCGGTACTCACTACGTAAATGCAAGGGATGTCCCTGGAATAAGAAACAGACATAGCTCCCAACCACGTGCTCTTATGGATGGAAGAAGAAGTGGTGTTTGCAAACGATGCATCCCCATCAAAAGCCCCCCAAGTGCAGCCCGATTACAACACTTGCTCTAAGAGGAGATTTATGGGCGAACCAGTCATCCCACAAATCAAAAGTGCCTCTGATCAAACTCCTAGTACCTCCATAGTTGCACAACAATTTTAGCCGCGAAAGGAAATTATTATAACCAGAGCTAAAAAATTGAAGCCTTCAAATCCGCCACCGTTCAATGTGGTGGAACAATTAAAAAAATCCTCTACTAATGTGTCCCTTTGGGATATCTTAGCTATTTCGGAGCAAAAGTCATTTCTACAGAAGGTCCTCCGGGAAGATGCAATCATTGAGCCAACAAAGCAATCACTCAAGGAAAAGGCCATTGATCCATCACCTCTTGCCAAAGTTCTCACAAATAGTACAGAGGAAGCCTCTAACGAGGTTAGAGATAAGCCAAAACCAAAACCCTTTTTCCTAACTCTTATTGTGGGGAAGAAACTATTGCATAATTCTATGATTGACTCTGGTGCTATCACCACAGTCATGCCCAAGCAGATAGTTGAAGCCTTAGGAATTTGATATGAACCTTTAAAAGGGGGGATTATGCAGCTTGATGGGAACAAGGTCAAAACAGTAGGTTTCATTAAGGACCTCCCCTTGACTCTATTCTCTTGCCCTAGTATCATAGTCCCACAAGATACCATGATCATAAACATTCCCCCTATATTCGGTCTCTGCTTATCCCAAGAATTCACTTCAAAGATAAGCATATACCTTTCTTTGGATTGGTCACACTTGATCCTTAGGACCAAGCATGAAGCTAAAATGAAAATAATATCTGAACCTCTACATTTAGAACATGTGGCCGATGAAGCCATGATCAACTTTGAGGCTGTTCATACCTATTTCACCAAAGAGGAAACATATTGTATCGAGCTACTAGAAGATGAAAAAGTGATTGGAGACCGAACGGATTCAGAGGAGGTCCTCTTGAGTGAATATATAGACACTGATCCTTTCAAAAACTATCATGCCACTGGGTTGGGAACCTATCTCATCTATGATGAAGATCAAGTGCTTTTGAAGGTCATGAAGGAACCCGAGAGCGGTCAAGCCTCAGAGCTATGGACGTTGCGCTTTGATGGAGCAAGATGTAAAGTTGGCGTAGGAGTCAGGATATGTTTGACATCCCCATCCAATGAAAAGACACTCCGGTCCTTCCACTTTCAGTTTGCTTGTTCGAACAATGAAGCTGAATATGAAGGCCTAGTGCAAGGTCTAAGCCTTGCAGAGTGGACAAGAATTAAGCAAATAATGGTGTTCAAAGACTCCAAATTAGTGGTCAATCAAGTACGAGGGGTTTTCGTAGCTAAGAATGTCTGCATGAGATCCTATAGACATAGAGTCTGGGACTTGATTGAGGGCTTTGAAGCCTTCAATATACAGATAGTACCCATAGAGAAAACTACAGATGTGGACTGCATGGCAGCAATCAGATCTCAATTTGATCCTGCTTTCGACTTATTTCATAACATACACTCTATACAAGTGATCGCCCGATTGGAAATCTCAGATAATGATTAGAGCTGGCAAGTGTTCGAAAGTGATGTACACATCGCCTCATTTATCCAACAGTCGAGAGAGTTCGTTGAGCAACTCCAACCGAAGATTGCCGAGGCCTACGACAGACAAATCATTCAGCTAAAGTCCAACAAGCTTCCAAAGGGACTGGTCACTCTCAAAAACCTGTTCGATTATGACGATGTGAGGAATGAAAAGAAGAATTTTGTAGAGGAAAAAAATGACTATGCAAACCTTCAGGTCAGAGACGGAAGGAAACTCAAGGTCGGAAAAGATGTTCCACATTATGACAAAGAAAGACTCATCAAATTTTGTGAAAAGTATGAAGGAGTAGTGGCCTAGTCATATGATGACCTCAAGGGATATGATCTCGAAATCATTCAGCATACTATAGAGCTGACGGAAGGAGAAAAACTTGTCCGCCAAAAGAAGAGGCCAGTGAATCCTAAGATTGAGGCACTAATGGCGCAAGAGCTGACAAAGCTAATTTAGTCCTAGATCGTCTTCTCAATCAAGCACAACACATGGGTATCCAACCTGGTTCTAGTCCGAAACAAGAATGGAGACATCCGCGTATGTGTTGAATTTCGAGACTTGAACAAAGCATACCTGAAGGACCACTACCCCTTGCCTTCCATGGAGTCCAACTTGCAAATAGTGGTAGGATAAAAAATGTTTTCTCTACTGGATGGTTTCTTCGGTTATAACCAGATCCAGGTCAAAGAAGAGGACTGACACAAAACAACATTCACTACCAAGTGGGGAATGTTTGTATATGAAAAAATTCCTTTCGGCCTCTCAAATGTGGGAGCCACCTTCCAATGGGCAATGGATATTGCTTTCAAAGAATTGATGAACAAGATTATCTTAATCTATTTGGATGATCTAACTGTATTTTCTAAATCTAAGGATGATCACTTTGATCACCTAGAAATGGTTTTCAAAAAATGTTAGGAGTTCAGGGTACCCTTGAACCTAAAAAAATGTGTCTTTGAAGTACCACAAGGAAAACTAGTGGGACATGTAGTGTCCAAAGAAGGAATTGCAATCAATCCTGAGTGGGTGAAGGAAATCAAGGAACTTCCCCTACCAGTCAACAAGAAAGGAGTCTAGTCTTTTTTGGGGAAGGTTAATTTTTTAAGCAAATTTATTTCTCATTTTGTAGGAATAATTAGACCTATCATCCTAATGCTCAAAAAGGATCAATTATTCAAATGGACAAAGGAAGCTAGAGAAGCCTTTGAGAAGGTGAAGGATGCTATTTCTTTAGCTCCTATATTGGTCAATCCAGACCTATCGAAGGACTTCATAATGTACGTATTCAGTAGAAAATCCAACATCGTTACTATGCTAACTCAGAAGGATGATGAAGGAAAGGGAGAAAATCTGATAGAATTTCATTCCTGGACCTTAAAGGATTATGAGAAGAACTACAACTTCATCGAGAGGCAAGCGTTCACAATTGTTAAGGGACTCAAGAATTTCTGACACCTCATATCTTGCAACAAGGTGGTTGTTTATGTCACACATTCTAGTGTGTGCGAATATATCATGGAAGGAGAGATCACTGAAAAAGGGGCCAATTGGATCACTAAGATCCTTGAATATGACATTGAGGTCAAGCCTACAAAGACCATCCGAGGAAGAGGACTATGTGAATGTTTGGAACATGATGAGGAAATGGTAGCTGAATAGGAGCAACCAGAGCTAGTTCTAACAAATGAACCTGAGTCCGAAGGCTGTTGGCTAGCAGATAGAGTGAGATTCATGCACACTAGAAAATATCCGCTAGGCCTTCCTGCTCAAAAGAGAAGATTCTATAGATTGCAGAACAACGGATATACACTCATTGAAGGGATCCTTTTCAAAAGGAACTTCAACGGTGTTCTTCTGCGGTGTGTCACCATGGAGCAAGTGAAGAAAATTCTTGATACTTTCCATAGTAGTCACACGAGCAAACACTTCTTTGCGAAACCACCGCCATCAACATCATGCGCGCCAAATACTTTTGGCCTACGCTATTCAATGACTCATACTCCTTGGTGAAATCCTGCAAAGAATGTCAATTCTTCATAGGAAGAAGAAAAAATTCTGCAATGCCTCTCAATCCGATAGTGGTTTATGAACCCTTCACACAATGGGGCCTAGATTTTATCGGGATGATGAATCCCACATCTAGCGCTAGACACAAATGGATCCTCACGGCCACAAACTACTTCACTAGATGGATTGAGGCCATGCCCCTGAAGAATGCAATAGAGGTGAAGATTGTGGACTTTCTTGAGGGGATAGTAACAAGATTTGTCCTGCGAAAGACCATCATCTCCAACAATGCTAAGGATTTCCTAAGTTCTAAGGTATGTCAATTCACACTTATGCATGACATATTCTTAAAAACATCATCAAATTACTACCTATAGGGAAATGGCCTGGCCGAGTTGACTAAAAAATTTTTAGTCTGACTCATTAAAAGAATTGGGTTGAAACATCAGAAGGAGTGGCATAAGAACCTTCAAGTAGTGCTCTGGGTAGACCGCATAACCCCTAAACAAGTTCTCAAGACTTTGCTGTACGAATTGGTGTACGAGAAGGAAGGGCTATTGCCCATCTCCATGGAGATTCCTGCGCTATAGTTGCTTAAATCTCTAGAGATTGAAGAAAATGGAGCCATGGAGGTTTAGTTGGCAGAGTTGTTGGAAGTACAGGAAAAAAGAGAAAAGGCACTAACAACCATGTCCAATCACCAACAGGTGGTTAAAATATGGTTCGATAAGAAAGCCTCGAACCAGGGTCTAAAATGCAAACACCTAGTATTAAAATTGAATGAAAGGGCCGTGAAGCTTGGCCAACACAGAAAATTCAATAGTTTGTGGGAGGGCCCTTTTAGAATAATTCAATGCAAGCAACACAACACATTTGAATTAGAAAATATGGAGAAGGAAGCATTGGGGATTCTGGTTAATGGAATGCACCTCAAATTGTTTAATTAAGCTTCATTATTATTTTTCTTGTGTAAATATGTAAGTATTGTAATTATTTTTCTTTCGTGTTTTTATCAGCGAGTCTTTCCAAGCAACCCATATGTGGAAAAAGGAAAATGAACCCATGTGCGAAATTGAAAAAGTACTCAAAGAAATGAAGAAAAGGTAACCCATATTGCAAAATTGCAAGAATCAAAAGAAACAAGCAATTTGGTAAAGGCTATATATTCATTATATACAAAATTATATGCTTTGATAATACACTTCCAAAATGGCTTTTAGGCCATACCTTTAAAGTATATCTATATACTATGCAGTTTTTTTTCATATATATATACGTTGAAAGCCCTTTTAAGGCGTATATACAAAAAATAGTTTAATTCTTAAAACATATGAATTTTTTTGAGTCTTAAGCAATAGGAATGAGAGCATCATCAACAACATCAGGAATAACATCATTAGTAGGAACAAGAGCAACAAGAACGACAACAAGAGCATTAGGAGCAACAGGAGCGTCAGTAGCAACAACGACCAATGGTGGGGGATATACCAAGTCCCTGAATTTAGTGTACCACTCTACGCTGTAGAATAACACCACATTATAGTAGCACAACAGGAAGTGACAGGCATGAGTGACTCTCTGGCGGTGCTCTTCTTGTGTAAGAATGCAGAACCCGCTAAAAAATGGAACCCACAACACCATTGCATCCTCTTTGATATGCTTACAAAGGTCGCTCATCATTGGAATGCCTAGGCCATATACCGCATTCACCATAATCTTGTTGAGGCCCCCAAGGTACCGCTTTGGGAAGATTTCTAGCGTCAAGCGAAGAATCATCTGCTTAGGAACTTGTATATTAAGCAAAGACACGACAAAGTGAGAGTAGACGTCAGTATTGACCCTATATTTATCCTCATAATCTACATAGTCTTGACCTAACACCCACTTCATTGCTATAATAGCCAATGAATGCTTGTTCTTTTTCATTCTTTTCAAGCACTTGTTCGAGATTTCACCTAAGAAGGCCATTTGTGACTTATTGCTAACCAACCTAATTGGAGTATTCATGATGCTAGTTCTACCCAATTTCCTAATGCTAATTCTACCTAATTGCCAAATACCAATTCTTCCCAATTGCTAAGTGTAATTTTGTTGTTGCCTAAGGACCTATTTATAGAAATATATGAGGTATCTGTGTGCCATAAGCATGGTGATAATCGAGTACTAAGTCAAAAATCCCACCAAGAGCTGGCTCAAATTTCCCACCCAATTGTGCCTGCCATGTACGAATTGTTGCGTGTGAAATTAGGAAGAGGTAATTAAGTAACACAAATTGGTGGCAGTCCTTGGTGGTAGTCTACACAACCAAATGCTGATGTGTCATGCTACAAGCATTTTTCAAACTCCAAGGATGAAATCAAATCTTTTGAAGTACTCGTTGCACTTTTGGCTTAATTATTCTCTTTGAGATATTAATTGCCAAAGCATGAGAGAGCTTAAAAATTCTTTCAATCGCTGGCTCAATTTCCTAAGAAAATTGTGTCGTAGGACATCATTACTAAATGTCATTATGAATTCTTGTCTTTTCAAAATGGCAAGGAATTCATTTTGCACAAGCAAAAGAGTTGGAGGTACATGCCAAATTTAATGCTAAAAGGAAACCATCATCTGCCACCCCAAGAAAGAAATAGCTAAGTATTGCATGCAAGAGGCTAACATTGTAAAAAGCTTCCTGAGTATGCTATCCAGAGCAAGGAGTTTCGAGTGCATAATTGCTAAGGAACACCAGTGAATTGCAGCAAGTTTGAGTATCACAGAAATCCACAACCGAAGGAAAATGGCCCAAAATCCTCAGATTGAAACCCAAGGAGAGGCAACACAAAGTTTGTTTGATGCCATGTATGTGGCACCCATGGCCAACATTTTTGATGATACCTCTGATGCTTCGCCTGGGATACTAGAGAAGCTGAAGTGGATTCACACACGGGCCATTGAAAAGAAAAAAACTCACAGGGACCGAAGCCAAATAAAAAAATAATGGGATAAAATTCATGATCCCATCCTTGGAAAGAACCCTAAGACTCTTAAGGAGGTAGCCTATGAGAGAATGAAGAAGAATAGTGACCCTGATTCTTTGGTGCAAAAGCAATGGTTCAGCAGGCTTCCACGATATATGGTCACTTTTGTGCATTACTGCTTGGAACTAGTCGACGAGGGAATTAAGAATCTTAACCCAAGTACTAACACCATCGAGGGTGAGGAGCTGAGAGTTAATATCAACATAGAAGCTATCTGGAGCATGCTATACATCCCTGTAAAAAACTCTAAAGTGAACAAGATGGAGTCATTCACTCCAGAAAAGGGGGAGAAAATATGGAGAACTAGAGATCTTACTCCATATTTTTATAACAAAGAAACCAAAAGGTCCAGGGAAGATCATAAAAAGTCACCACAGATTATGGCAGCGTACAATGCTTTCCCCACGGACATGCAGGATGCCTTCTCAATGATGGTCTTTGTTTGTGGCCTAGACAACGATAGGTATGTTCAAGAGTTTCAACTGGGTCTGGGGTTTCAGTTGCATAGGCAACACTCCTTATTCTGGTATGACTTCATAGAAGTCATTGTCGGGGAGATGCTGAGCCAAATAAGGGAATACAAAACATAACAAAAGTTCAGATTTCCTTCTCTCCTTTCCCATATATTTTTGCATTAGAACCCTACCTTCTTCAAAAAACATGTGAGGTTGGCTATGTTCAATGAAAAGGGAATAAGAAGGCCTATTTCTATATGGACTCCTCTCCTCTCCACAAATTATGACTATTATGCATTCTTGGATTATTTCTTGAGTCCAATTCTACAAGACTTGAGCGAGGATGATAGACTTTATCAGCTTTCTATCAACCAGACTGGGTGGATGTAGAGTTTCACTCCGAAATGCGATTGGTTTCTCATAGAGGATTTCACATTCATTCAGATGTGTGGCTTTACTGAGGAATCATTTTGACTTCTGACATGCATCACAAACAACGTGTTGGCCCTTGAAATGTTCTGACAAGTGTCGATTATCAACAATAATTTTTGTGGAGGAAAGGGTAAGAAAGGATTCTTCTTTTTCCCTTTGACTTTCAAGTCAGTGGTGATGGACAAGAAGTAGATGCATAAGCTACTAGAGGTGAAGCTGGCTCATCTGCAACTAATGTGGATTTACAACAAATAGAAATACAACATCGACAATGACTTACCAAACACATTTGTCAAGGTAATGCACAACCCCCGACCTTACTGGGAAAAGCAACGAAATCCACTAAAGGATCAAGATGATCTATTGGTTGACTTGGTTCACATTCCCACAGAGGATAGTAGGCCACCATGGCTTAAGTTCTACTTCCCTTTGGTGAAGTATAATGAGAAATTCCAAATGGGGGCCACCCTTCACAATGATTTGGTAAACAAAATTAACTGGAGCGAGGAAAAGATTAGGGATTTCTAGATTTATCGACAATAGATCGAATGCCCTAATCCCCTTATCAAGACGTAGAGATGGATGACAAATTTGATAAGTTGTGGAACAATGAGCATGAGGATACTGACACAAGCGGTGATGAGGATGTGGACTCAGAGGAGGCTAAAAAATATAGAGGGAAGGGGAAGGAGAAGGAAAAGGAAGTGAAGACGACCTTAGCGCAAAAAACTAAACAAATAGCAGTGAAACCTAGCACAACTACTTTGAAGCTGCAAGTGAATATATCATGTTCGGGATCCTCAAAGATACACACATGGGCCGTAAAAAAACATAGAATTTCCAAACAACTACTGTTAGAGGTCATAGAGGTGGAAAATTCCCCACCAACCAAATAGCAACGCATAGATGTAGCTTCTAAGGAAGGTTCACAGGAGCCTGCAACGAGCCAAGGATCAGAGGCCTCCGCAACCCAGGTATCTTTTTATCTCCCTCTTCTTGATTCACAGTCTCTAGTTTCATCTGTTGTCTCTGCATCACCCATCACTTCTAGTGTCGGCCCTTCCTTTTTTGCTTTTGCTACAATGGTCGCGGGAGGTTTTTCCCAGTTCTCCTAGGTAGGAAAATTTTCCTTTACTCCTTTGCGGACCTTTCCACCATTCCTTGAAGCCCAATCCATAATTTCCATTGATACCCCTCTTGCTACTACTGTATCGGCCTTGACCTAGTTTTCCCAACAGATGGAATACACCATGTCTTTGCTATCGCCACCACACCTAATGAGTCCTCCTACTGGTTCACAGATCGGGCCTTGGAATATTACCCCATTCTCCACACTAACAGTCTCTCTTCTGTTGAAGAAATCACCTAGAACCACTACCCTCTTGTTCCCTTTTTCTCTTCCTCCCAGTGCAACCTTCGTGGGTGAGCTCATTAGGTCGCCAAAATTTTTTTAATCAGAGGGCGATAAAATAAAACAAGCACAAGCTCTCAGGATCCAAAAACAAAGGGACAAGGAGGTTAAAAGATCAGAAAAGCCAAAAGTGCAAACATTTTTCAATGAGGCTCAACAATTGCTGCATTTTGCGACCATGCATCAAACCATCATCAAACCATAGGGAGAGATGCAACTCGATGATTACAACATCTATACTATGGGAATCGATCTAAGCATAGCCCAACTGCAAGATAAAGTTGAGCTCATGGAGGAGACATAGTGAGTGGTGACCACCGATTTCCTTAAGTCTGGTTGCCAGTTGAAGAAGAAGGAAGAAGAGCTGAAAACTGTTAAGGAGAGAATTGAAGTCCTACTGGTGAAGGACAAGGAAAGGGATGAAAAAATTGTGTGCTTGTCATAACAAGCATAGACAGAGTAGGCCAAACCCTAGGAGGAACTTACAAAGTTCCAAGCCCAAGATTCCAACCTGGTCGCTGAGCTGCAACAGAAAAACCAAGAATTACATGACTAGTTGGCTCGGGCGAAAGAGGAGATGCAACAAAATAATGAAGAGTTTCAACATCAATGCACTTAGTTAGAGAAAAGAATGCAACAGAGGGAAATAAATTTCTAGGGCCGACAGGCTCAATTTGAGAAGGAAATTCAAGAAGTGAAGCTTTCCCTTGAAAGGGAATAAAAAAATAGAAGCCAGGCCGAAGAAAGACGACTTGCCAATTTGAGAACCCTGCAAGAACAACTCTCCCCTGCAGACAAGAGGATTGCGGAACTGACATATGATGTTGGTTCAAAGGATGCATAAATTTCCTTTTTGAAGAAAACTCCTCAACCCCCTACTGCCCAGACATACCTCCTTCAAGTAGCTCAATGACTATATATCTCGTACTGGGAAAAGGTCAAGGTCTTCTACCTAACTCTTCATCCAACGCTCTAGTTCATGGCCAAGGCAACAAGTTTAGGTAGGGAAGTTCATGAAATGATTGAACGATTCCAAAAATTCATTGCGGAGAAGGTTCTTGAGGCATAAAAGTTGTTAGATAAGCTATACATAGTGCCAAATGAGGACTTAGTAAGCACGGGGATCAAGGACCGCAAGTCAGCTGCCAAGAAAATAAAAGAATTCATCCGCTGCCACGTAGTCATCCTCCATGCTAGCGAGTGCACTGCCACATTGGGCCAAACTATGAACAACATGTGGGGGAAATTATCCCAGCTAACTTAGATGGGCCTGCCCTCCTCGTTCTCTTTGATGACTCGGTGGCCATAGTAGAGTAGATTGCAACAAAGATTGAAGAGAAGCAACATGACACATTCGCTTTTCAGAGCTTTGACCAACCCCATACTTCTGAGGATATTGAGGGCATCACTCATCAGATAGTGCGACTACTCTTCCAACTCAAGTTCGGGGCCAGTATATCCACGATGCTGCCATACAAAGAAGTGATCGATCTGCATGACACACAAGAGAATTTGCGTGACATATCAACGCCATTGAGGCCGACTGGTTGCCTTTGCAGATTGCTCTCTCAAAGCTCTAATTACATAGCCCAATGGATAAGGCTCTGGTCTTCAAAAAAGAATTTTTGGGTTCCTCATTCGGCAGGTGAAATGCCTCTGGTAATTGCCAAAAGCTGTGGATATAAATTTCCTCGAGCTCCCTTTGAGTTGTTTGTATTTTTCTAAGTCCGGCCCGCACCCCGTACATTGGAATATCCTTGGGCCCCTTTTTGAAAAACTTCACTGGCTACCACCACGTGTCTACCTAGTGCTCTTCGCAAGGATTCCCTCCTTTGTTTCTTCAGCGTTCCTCACCATGCTTCCATGTGTCAAAAACACAGGCATTTGAGTGCTCCTTCCTTTCGCTTCCCCAATTCACTTCCCCAAGGAGCCCCATCCACACGCCACATAGCATTAGTTCGCGTACACTTTTTGGTAGACCCCATAGTCAACGCTGGTAGCAAAGACTTCTCCACGTGTCTTCCCTGCATGGGTTTTCATCATAAGGAGGGAGGAATGAACCACAAGCCTTGAACTATCACCACGTGTCCTACCTAACTTCATGATCGAGCAACACATGTCTGCACGAGGCTTTGTTGCTTCTAGGCTGGGACCACTGCCATCATTTGGAGGAGATGTATCTGGCTCTAAGGTGACTACGTTATATAACTCAAATCCTTTTTTGTTGCAACAACTTTAGGAAATCATTATCTGGGCATCATTGCTTGTGATGAGGAATCTTTTCTGTTAGTGGCCCACTAGGCGGTGGGATTATTTTCTATATATACTACTTCCTTTCGAAAAAGAGTTCAGAATGTACAAAAAAATTTGGGAAAGACACTAGGCCTTTTGTACTATTTTAGATTATTGTATAAGACTAATAGACTATGCCATTGTTCGGCCTTTCTGTTCTCTTAAGCTATTTGGAAAAACATTATACTGTGCCATTACTATACTAAGTAATTTATTTGCAAAACTTCTATGATTTCAATATAAGTAGCTGATGTAGACCATGTCTTTGACTCTTCTTTTCAGTAAATATATATGGGAGTTCTTTTATGTTATTGGATAAATTATTCAAGTTTTTATCTTTGATTTCTATTATTTTGGGACTTAGCAGATTGCTGAATGGGCCCTTAATCGCATCCCAAAGATATATTTACTGTTCCTACATCTAAATCTTGGTGCATCGCTTTAGTTAGATCTTTATTTTTTATATTTACTTCCTTTTCCCATTCCAAAACCCCAAATACAGAAGAAGCCGACTTCTTTAAAAACCAGAGGTCACTCAATTTAGCACAATTGGTCCCCCCATTAACTGAGTTTCCCATAAGGTTGTTACCTTGTCATTTTTTGGCATCAAAACACAACACAACCTTCATTAAAATCTGCATATACAATTTCACACTTTTCCTCTTAAACTGCAATAACTTTTTGATCATTAGTTGCAAACCTCATATTTGTATCCTTTGTTGTCCCATTTGTCTTCCTCTCATCATTAGCAGGTTTCTCCATCCACTCCTATTTTATGACAAAAAATTATGCCTGAAAATCTTTTGCACTTGCTACACCTTTTTTGTTCATCGCTACCGGGTAATGTTGCTCACTTAGCAACTCTTTGCTATGCAAACCTTTGCCATCATCTCTTTTCAAGGTAGCCATATCCCACCCTCTTCTTTTCTTGACAATCGTCTGCACAAGCCACTTCAACTCTTTTTTAATGGCCAACCCCAACCATATTCTTGACTTCTTTCCTCAAGCCACTACTTACACTTCTCTAAATCTCTTCTCAACTCTACCATTTCTTTATCCCATTCTAAATTCTACTTCTTCACATTCTTTTCCATTTCGCCTTTCCTCCTGAGGATTTCTTGTACATCATACTATTGCATCTTTGATCTTTATGCTTGGATTCTCGATACCTCAACTAGGGCTTCTCTCCTTGTCCTTTTCCCAATCTCTTGGTACCCACACTCTTCTTTTTATCCTATCAAAACTTTCACACACACATACTTGTCCAAAATTCCATGAGCATTCTTCCTAGACCTTTTAGGATCTGATACCAAAATGATGCCTACCTTATTCAATTTTAGATCAATCACAATACACCGAGATAGAACTTAGCAACGGTTATTCAATGCAATTAAATCTTGCTATAAAATGTTGTGCAAACAATGATTGCCACTTGGAGGTGACAGGAACCTTGTAAAAGCATTGCTCGTTCAAGCATTCCAGAATAGGTATTAGAACTAAAAATCACTCACTCCTTATTCAATGGAAGACACCAATATCAAGGTGATAATAAACAAATACTGGCATTAAACCCCCATCAAACAAACTAGAAGCAAAACAAAAACACCATGATTATCAATTATCCAATTGATTCATAGTGTCAGTTAATACAAACAAGTATAAACCTATGCCTCCATCACAGAAATAGGAAGCAAAAAAATATCTTCTTTCTAATGTCATATAAAAGACAACCCAAGTTTAGGATGAAACATAGACAATAACATTAAACATTTGAGTTGCACAGGACCGATTTCAACTTCCATCCACAATCACTATAGTTGCAAAGTACTCAGAGTTCAATGCCTTAATCTCTTCCACTATTCCCCTTTCTCTTCCACCGCAGCTCCCTTCTTACTATCTCATGTATCTCTATGAATGTTCTTGTATTACTGTGGGTTTGATCCTTTCTACAAAGAAGATAAACCCCTTGTCAACTGTCCCTCCTCCTTACACATGTTGAAGTTACCCTCATGGAATCGATGCCTCTTTCTTCTTCTAAAAGTTGTTTCTTTTCTCTTTCTTGGTTCTGCCTCTCTTTCCCATAACTATCAATCCTCCCTTTCCACTGGCAGACACCTAAATTCTCTAGACATGGAAGATACTTCTCTAATTACCTATTCCAATCTCTCTTTTATCACTATGATTGAAACTGTATTTGGTAACTGAAATGTTAACTATTTTTCCTACAACTGAATCTTACAACTACGTCCACTAAATTCTCCTTGCTTGGCCATGATAAGTTTTTGTGGTTAAATTTTTTCAAAGTGTGCAATTTAAAACCTCCTCTATAGCTGCGTGGGTATGCAAGCCAAAAATTTCAAGCAACCACACCAAAAATAAGGAAAACCAAAAACACCAAAAAGCTCTTGCATTAGAAAACTCCTTACCTTTGTTATAATGCTCATACTAGGACATTCTAGAATCATCTCGATCTATTTTGCATCTATTTTGACACCTTTATAAATGACAAAACCAAAAAATGACCAAACTATCCTGCATGAACTTTCACTTCTTCAAATTTGCATAGAGTTTCTCCTTCCTCAACACTCCCAAGATGATCCTCAAGTGTTGTAGGTTCTCTTCTTTTGTTTTACTAAAAACCAAAATATCATCAAAATAAACTACTAGAAACTTACCAATGTAAGATCATGGTACAATATTCATTAGCCTCATAAAAGTACTAGGTGCATTAGATAACCCTAATGAAATTACCATCCACTAATATAAACCATATCTAGTTTTTAAGGTTTTCCTACACTCAACCCCTTCTTGAATTCCTATCTGGTGATAACCACTTCGTAGGTCGATCTTGCTGAAATATTTGGCCCTGCAAGCACATCCATTGTGTCATCTATATGAGGTATAGGAAATTGATACTTGATGGTAATCTTATTAATTGCTCTGCTATCTATGCAAATCCTCCATGTGTTATCCTTCTTTGGGGTTAATAATGCAAGTACAACACGTGGGTTCATGCTATCTCTCATCACACCTTTCCTTATAAGTCATGTCACTTGTTTATTTATATCTGCATGTTGTATTGGATTCATCCTATAAGCTACTTCATTAGGTAAAGTTTCTCTTGGAATCAGATCAATATGATGTTGAATATCTCTCTTTGGTGGTAGACCATCAGGCAATTCTTCTGGCACAGCATCAAAAAACTCTCCCAATACTTTTGCGGCTTTTGTTGGTATTGACATGTCTTCCTCTTCTCCTCTTTGCACTACTAATTCATAACAAAACCCTATTACCTTCATTTCTTTGACAAGTTCAATTTCAGACAACATGGTCTCACCCCTTCCTTCTTCCTTAAGGGGTAACAAAACTACTTTAGAGCCATCCTTCCAAAAGGAGTATGTGTTTTTCTTTCCATCATGCATAACTTTCCTATCATACTGCCATGGCCTTCCTAGCAATAGGTGACATGCTTCCATTCGAATGACATCACACCATATTTCATCCTTATAGATCTTTCCTATGCTAATATTAACTAAACATATTTTATCAATAGTGAGTTCATTTCCCTTTTTAAACCATACAATACGGTAGGGATAGTGATGCTTTTCACAGTGTAAATTCAATTTATCTACCATTTCCCTAGAAACCATATTCTCACAACTACCTTCATCAATGATAACTTGACATACCTTTCTACCCAAAGTGAATTTGGTTTGAAAGATATTGGTTTAAAGCCATGGACCATCAAATTTTTTAGCTTGTGCTTTCTCCTTCTCTAGAATCACCATTTCTCTTCTCATCATGAGACTTTCTCCCACATCTGGTGAACCCTCTAGTTCTACCCCTTCTGCTTCATTCTTAGCTTGAACCAGATTCTCTTGGGTTGCCCCACTTGATTTCTTTCTTGCATGTTATAATTTGAACATTCAAATGCTCTATGAACCTCTTCTCCACATCTAAAGCAAGTGAAATGCCTTCCTTAGTTTTCCCATCCTCTACCACCGCCATAACCTCTACCTCTCTAAAATCCCCTTCCTCTTTCTTGATTTTGAGGATCTTGTCGAGTGTTTGCTTGTTTTTCCATTCTCTAGGATGACTCTCCCTTGCCATAATTTAAGCCACCTTGAAATGGTGATGGTGTACCCCTTCTTCCTCTATTCCTTTGAAGAGATTGTTTGCTTTATTTTTCTTCAGCCTTTAGAGATAACTGGTAGACCTCTTCCATACTGCTAGCTCGATGCATGCTCAATTCATCCTGAATAGAAAATTTTAGGCCATTTACATATCTAGAAACCACTTTTTTGTCAGTTTCTTGATGCTCTACATGAATAGAAAACTTGTAAAACTCATCTATATAATATTTCACAAAAGGTAAATTTTTCTTTAAATTTTGAAATTTGTGAAAAAGGGTTTGTGCATAGTATTATGGGATTTTTTTTTCTTTCAACTGTTGCAAGTATGAGCAATTGGTGTTGTCATTGATGTCAAAAATCTTGTGTTTTCATTGGATATATTGTTGAGGAAGTGATGAAAATGATGAGGATGTGTTTCTGCTGCTTGGTTTCCAAGTGCTTTTGAGAAAATTTGATAAAAAGAGGAAACAATGAGCTACAACATTGTTTTGGGTTGTAGAGTAGTGTTTTGGTGTTGCTTCACATTTCTTCTATGTTGAAGATCTACCTATGTGTTTTAGATATGTTGATTAGAGGTGTTCAAAGGAGTTATAGCCAAAATTTGGTGTGTTGGATCCTTGAGCAAAGGAAGTTCTGTTCACTAGTGTGTGAATTGTGTATTGCAAAGGTGTTTTGGAAAAATGTTTTTGGTCCACGTTTCTTCACAGTTTGGTTTCAAGTCTTGTAGATTTGAATGCGTGCTGATAGTGTTGGTGTTTTTTATTTATTCAAAATTTTTCAAGGTTTGGTGCTTCTGAGGTCAGCTTCTTAAGTTATAATGTATGACAGGGTTGTTTTAATATATTGGATGTGTACATTCTTCAGGTGAAAGTTGTTACAAAGGAGTTTCTTGGATTTTAGGGTATTTGTGAAATATTCCAGATTATGTTCAAGTGACATTTGTTGTCCATGAGTTGTCATTGATCAAAGAAAGTGTGTACTTAGAAGTTTAATGGTGTTTACATAGGTAACGAACGACCTGAGTGTTTACACTACTTGCAAATTTTTTGGAAGAATTGTGTGGCATGTATGAGTGGATTTAGGTCCTAAATAAGGCGAGTTGTGGTCCACCTTCATTCCTTTCCACCACGGGAATGTATTGGTGCTGACTTAATTTGAATTTTCATGGTTAAGGTGCATAGCCGAACTTGGAGAATGCTTTCAAGGTTGAAGATGATATAAATATGAGTTGAGTTGTTGAGAGATGCAAAGATAGATAAGCATGATGTGAATGATGTGAAACATAGAGTGTTAGGGTGAAAATTTGAGAAGTGCAGTGTGAGATTTCATGTGTTAGATTGTTGGATGTAGTGAGAAAAAGGTGCCTACAATTCTTCAGTCAAACTGCGAAGGTGCTGGCGATATTATGGTGGATTTCTCTATTACATTGAGATGAAATTATTTGCATAACTCTCTTCTCTATCTTCTTTTCTATTCTGGCAGTGAGCCCTTTGTATTCGGTGTTGATATTACTTTATATTGTGAGCTCATCCTCAGCATGATTTTTCCAACCTTGGGTTTTCAATGTAAATTTCGTGTTCTCTTGTGTATGGTGTTGATTTGATTCAATTTATATTATTTGATTTTCATGCTAAATCATTATAAAATATTAAGGGTTAATTGAATGAATGTGGATTTGAATGTTTGTGAGGGTTTTAAAGCTTTAAGGTACAACTGATTCACCCCCCTCTCAATTGTCTTGTTCATTCAACATCAACTTTTCCATTTTGTTCTAGGTCTTGATCTTATCCTTTCATTTCCTAGTTTGTTCCTTTTGGAATTGAACACACCATATCATTGCATGACCCTTTAACTTGGTGCATGCAAATTTCACTTTCCTTTCCTCTGTCATGGACTTCCATTCAAAAAAATTGCCCATATCATTTAGCTAATCTATCAACTCCTCTGGTTTAAGACTACATGCATAGTCTGAACTTGATCCCTTCATTTTTTCCTTCTAATGCCTTGAGAATCCTCTCTTCAAAACTCATGCACTCTAATTTTTCTTCTTCAAGTTCTACATTGTGATCTACACCTCCTTCACCTATCTCTTCATTGGATTCATCTCCTCCTTTTACCATGCTCTAATTTTCCATTAGGTTTGTAAGTTTTATTACTTGTCTTTCCAGGTTCTACATATATCTATGCATCTAGGCAAGACCTCTTCTTCCCCTTCCTCTCCCAACCATCTTCCTGCTCTGATACCAAATGATGTAGCCAAAGAAACACTTAACACAATTTTTCCATTATTGATAAAAGAGATAAAGAAAAATGAAAATTATTTTCAAAATAAAATGTTCTATTATCCATGTCTTCCTCTACAATGAAAGAGAGTGCCCTTATATCTAAAAAATTGAACAAACAAACAAAAAACCCAAAAAATTACCAAAAATTATCATAATTTACCATTTTTTATATTTTCGCATACATATCCCTTTGAGCTCAATTTTTTCCTAAAAACTTCCTAACACTAAGGTGACACTAATTTCCAACGTACAATTCAAATTGGAAATGTGAGTTCCAAGTTATTAAAGAAAACAACTTTCTAACCTAGATGAAAGATTTTGGTCCCAAAAAAGTGTCAAAACAACCACAAATTGAGTTGATCTCAATCGAAAATCCAAACAACTCTTCATAACACACCTCCCTGTAAAATTTGAGTCCAAACAAACTTTTGAGTCAAAAGTTATGACTCTTGAAAACCCCTGCATCATTCTCCCTTGGTTGAAAGGAACACAACTCATGCAAATTATTGTCTTTATAATCATGCCACTTGTCTGCATCCACTTTCTTCAATTCCTATTCTGTGACCCAAGTGTTATCTACTAGTTTGAATCCTTCCCACTATACGAGATATCTATTATATTGACCTTGTTGAGTGTAGGTAGTTTTCTTATCCAGAATCTATGCAACCTTTTCCTTCTTATGTGGGATTTGGTGTTTCCAATCCAATTATTGTTCACTATCCTCATCATGATCCTCTCCATGGAGGGAATATAAATAAGAAATGTCAAACACAAGAGAAATGTCTAAATTTTTTGGTAAACTTACCTCAGGCATTATCATTGATCTTCTTTGTAATTTTGCAAGGACCAATTTTCATGTACTTCAATTTATGGTATGTTCCTATAGGAAATCTCTCTCTTCTCGAATATACCATCACTAAATCACCTTCGTTGAATACTTGATGTCACCTACTAGCATCTACTATAGTTTTGTACCTCTCATTATTGTCCTGCAACTTCTGTCTCACTTCTTTTTGTAGCTATTGAAGTTATTCTGCAAATGCTTCCCCATCATCACTGACTCTATCTCTCATTGGTAGATACACCAAATCTAGAACAGTAGTAGGATTCCTTCCATACATAATTTGGAAAGGTGATTCACCTGTTGATCTATTTACTGAACTATTGTAGGAAAATTAATCCTTGGGCAATGCCAAGTCCCATTGTTTGGGCTTCTCTCCAACAATGCACCTTAACAAAGTTCCTAAATTTTGATTGAATGCATCTATTTTCCCATATATTTGAGGGTATTAGGCACTACTAAATTGTAACTTGGTCCCCATATTATTCCATAAATTCCTCAAAAAATAACTCAAAAATTTAGTATCCCTATAAGACATAATAGTTTTTGGAACACCATGCAATCTAACAACTTCTGAAAAATAGTTTTGCTACCCTTGTTGCATCACTAGTTTTCTTACAGGAAACAAAATGAACCATCTTAGAGAACCTATCAAAAACCATAAAAATGGAATCATTACCTTGTTGGATGTTTGTAAGCCCCAACACAAAGTCCATGCTCAAATTTGTCCATGGTTATGTGGGTACTAGTAATGGAATATACAACCTTGTATTATGTGATGTCCTTTAGCCACTTGACAAATTATACACCTTGTCACATACTTAGATATGTCCCTTTTCACCTTTGGCCAGTAGTATTTGTCTTCTACCAAGGCTATTGCCTTGTCCTTTCCAAAATTCCTAGACAACCCACTACTATGAAGTTCTCTGATAATATTTTCTCTCATAGAGCCAACTGGTATACATAGTTGTTTCCCTTTAAAGAGGTAACCATCCTGCATAAAATATTCACCCTTGAGGTGATCCATGTTACCATCTATTGGAGCTTTTAGTTGTTCCACAATCTCCCATAAATCATCATTAGATTCATGTAAATCTTTGATTGCATCAAAACCAATTACTTCAATTTCTATTGTGTTCAAAAGTACAACACACCTACTCAAAGCATCTGCAACCTAATTTTGTTTTCTTGACTTATTATTCAAAACAAAGGTGTATCCTTGTAAGAAAGAGACCCATTTGGCATGCCTACTATTTTTTTTTTTTGTGTTTAGGTATCTCAATGCAATATGGCTTGTAAACAACAAAAAATACTTAGGAACTAGATAATTCCTGCAATGTCTAAAGGCTTGAACAATTGCATAAAATTCCACATCACAAGTAGAATAATTTTTCTCACCTCATTCAACTTTTCACTAGAGAAGGCTATATGTCTACCTGTTTAGCTAAGTACATTGCCTATTCCCACTTGGGAGGCATCACATTCCACTTCAAATACCTTATCAAAATTTGGTATTACTAATATAGGATCTTTTGTTACCTTCTTCTTGAGGTACTGAAATTTTGAATGAACTCTCGATAGAAAGTTGCCAACCCATGAAAAATTCTTACCTTTTTTATGCTATTTAGACTAGGCCATTCTAGAATTTACTTGATCTTTTCTGCATCCATTCTATTTCCATCTATAGAAACGACAAAACCCAAAAAGACCAAACTATCCTGCATGAACCTACACTTCTTCAAATTTGCATGGATTTTCTCCTTCCTCAACACACCCAAGATTATCCTCAAGTGTTGTAGGTGCTCTTCTTTTATTTTACCTAAAACCAAAATATCATCAAAATAAACTACTACAAACTTACCAATGTAAGATCGTAGTACAATATTCATAAGCCTCAATAAAATACTATGTGTATTAGATAACTTGAATGGAAAAACCATCCACTCATATAAACCATCTCTAGTTTTGAATATTTTCCTCCACTCATCCCCTTCTTGGATTTGTATCTAATGATAACCACTTCATAGGTTGATCTTGCTGAAATATTCGGCCCCTGCAACCACATCCATCATGTCATCTATATGAGGTATAGGAAACCGATACTTGATGGTAATATTATTAATTGCTCTACTATATGTGGACATCATCCACATGTCATCCTTCTTAAGGGTTAACAATGTAGGTACAACACATGGGCTCATGCTCTCTCTCACCACACTTTTCCTTATAAGTTATGTCACTTGTTTATTTAGTTTTGCATGTTGTGTTGGATTCATCCTATAAGTTGCTTGATTAGGTATAGTTGCTCCTGGAATCAGATCAATATGATATTGAATATCTCTCTTTGGTGGCAAACCATTAGGTAATTCTGTTGGCACAACATCAACAAAATCTCCCGATACTTTTGTGGGTGTTGGCATGTCTTTCTCTTCTCCTCTTTACACTACTAATGGATAAAAACACCCTATTACCTTAATTTATTTGATAAGTTATCTTTTAGACAACATTTTCTCACCCTTTCCTTCATCCTTAAGGGGTAACAAAATTACTTTAGAGCCATCCTTCCAAAAGGTGTATGTGTTTTTCTCTCCATCATGCAAACTTTCCTATCATACTAACATGGCCTTCCTAGCAATACGTGACATGCATTCATTGGAATGACATCACACCATATTTCATCCTTATAGATCTTTCCTATGCTAAGATCGATGAATAGATGGGCCGCTAACACTACCGCTATTGATGCTTGAATAAATGGGACTGGGTTAACCCTCAACAGTTCATTGGAACCTCGAACTTAATGAAACACCTTTTTATCAACAATGACTTCATTTTCCTTTTTAAACCATGCAATACAGTAGAGATGGCAATGTTTTTCATAGTGTAAATTCAAATTTTCTACCATTTCCCTAGAAACCATATTCTCACAACTACCTCCATCAATGATAACTTGATATAGCTTTCCACCTAAAGTGCATCTAGTTCAAAAGATATTTTTTCAAATCCATGAACCATCAGAACTCTTAGCTTGTGCTTTCTCCTTCTCTAGAATCACCATCACACTTCTCATCATGAGAATTTATCCCACATCTAGTGAAACCTCTATTTCTACCCCTTTTACTTCATTCTCAACTTGAACTGGGTTCACCCTAGGTTGTTCCCCTTGATTTATTTCTTGCATGTTATAATTTGAACATTCAAATGCTCTACCCTCTTCTCCACATCTGAAACAAGTGAAAGGCCTTCTTTGGTTTTCCCATCCTCTACCACCTCCATAACCTCTACCTCTCTGAAATCCCCTTCCTCTTTCTTGATTTCTAGGATCTTTCTGAGTGTCTACTTGTTTTTCCATTCTATGGGATGACTCTCTCCTGCCATAATTTAAACCACCCCAAAATGGGGATGGTGTACCCTTTCTTCCTCATCTACTCCTTTGAAGATATTGTCTAATTTGTTTTTCTTCAGCCTTTAGAGCCAACTGGTAGGCCTCTTCTATACTGCTAACCCGATGCATCCTCAATTCATCTTGAATAGAAAATTTCAAACCATTTACATATTTAAAAGCCATATATTCATCATTTTCTTAATGCTCTACATGAATAGACTTGTAAAACTCATTTGTATAATCTTGCACAGAAGATAAATCTTACTTTAAATTTTGAAATATGTGAAAAGGGTTTGTGTATAGTCTACGTGAATTTTTTTTTCTCTCAACTTCTCCATTTTGTTCCAGGTCTTGATCTTATCCTTTCCTTTATTGGTTCTTTCCTTTTGGAAATGATCCCACCAGGTCATTGCATGACCCTTTAACTTGGTGCATGTGAATTTCACTTTCATTTCCTCTATCATGGACTTCCATTCAAAAAAATTCCCCATATCATTTAGCCAATCTATCAGCTCCTCTGATTTAAGACTACCTACATATTATGAAACTTCAATATTGATCCCTTAATTTTTCCTTCTAATTCCTTGAGCATCCTCTCTACAAAACTCATGCACTCTAATTGATCTTTTTCAAGTTCTACATCTTGATCTACACTTACTTGACCTATCTCTTCATCAGATTTATCTCCTGCTTTTCCCATTCTCTGATTTTCCATTAGGTTTGTAAGTTTTGTTACTTATATTTTTAGGTTTTACATAGCTCTATGCATCTAGGCAAGACTCATGTTCCTCTTTCTCTCCTAGCTATCTTCCTACTTTGATACTAGATGATGTAGCCAAAGAAACACAACAAAATTTTGCCTAATAAAAGAGATCCAAAAAGCTAAAAATTGTTTTCAAACTAAACTGTTCTTTTATCCATCTCTACCTCTATAATGAAAGATAATGCCTTTATATCTAAAAAAAATAAAAATTAAAAACAAAAAAACCCAAAAATTACCAGTTTATCATTTTTTGATAATTATCATAATTTGTCATTTTTGGTAATTTTGCATACATATCCCTTTGAGCTCAATTTTTTCCTAAAAATTTCCTAACACTAAGGTGACCCTAATTTTCAACTTGTAATTTAAATTGGAAATGTGAGTTCCAAGTTATTAAAGAAAACAACTATGTAAAAACAATAAAACACAATAAAAAACAATAAAAAACAATAAAAACTGATTTTGATGGCCCAAATGAAAGGATTTGGTCTTGAAAAAGTGTCAAAATGGCCACCGACCAAGTTGAGCTCTGTTAAAAATACAAACAACTCCTCATAACCCACCTCCCTATAAAATTTGAGCTGAAATAAACTTTTGAGTCAAAAGTTATGACTCCCAAAAGCCCCTGCATCAATATGACAATTAGGATAAAGGAATAGATAAGAACCAATGACTAGGGAGAATAAAGGTTTGGTAAAAGATGGAAGGAGCAAGGGATTGCTTGGTTAGAATATAGAGGGATTTAATGGGTGCATGGTGATATGAGATCATGGAGCATAAAATGTTTGATCTCCAAGGACTATGTTGCAAAGAAATGGAATATGTATGGTAGAGGAAGTAAGGTTTGCATTGTCCAAAGCATGCATGGATCTTTTTCCCCTATTCTTGATCAAGATGAAAGGTGAGAAGAGATGATGTATTTGGATAAGATGGAGGAATGAAGGATATTGGAGGATGTGGATAAGATATGGTAGGTAAGATAGCATGCATAAAACTTTCCCCCAAGTGTAGAGTGCAAGAGGATGGAAATCACACATGATGCTTGTTTGCTAGGTTCTCATCATGGTACTTCCCAATGTGCCATAAAAAGTGGTTTTCACCATTGGACAAATTATTTTTCTATACTTTTTGTTTTTTTGGGATTTTTGGAATAGTATGCATGGAGAGGAATAATGATAAGGATGTGACAAGTGGATTTGCAAGATGGTGTATGTGTGATAGATGGAGGATGGAGTCAAGCATCTAATTCAATGGATGGTATCCCTTGAAAAGGTGTTATAATGGACCAAGAAAATTGAATGTATGCTCATAGATGTTGGATGAAATGGATGGAAAATGAAAAGATTAGGATCTATGCAAAGAATTGAATTAAAGGAGTGTGATAGGGAATGCATGTTGTATAATGGACGAGGTTTCAAAAGACTTGTAGATAAGTGGATGGGTATTTTGGGAACGTCAACAATGTCACACTTCATAAGATTTGGTAGAGTTGTGGAGGAGAGGTGGATTTTGAATTTTGAGATTTAGAGGGAGGAGTGGAGGTGAATTTTAATACATAAGAGCCTAAAATGGATGAAGGAGATGATGGAGGACTTAGGATGGTGGAATTTTGGACAAAGGGATCAAAATGGGTTTGGAAGGTCGAGAATCGAAGGATGTAGTAGTGAAGGAAGTTTTTAGAGGAGTCAATTTAAATTCAAATGGAGATTTTTCATTGGGATGCAATGCTTCATATTTTATTGGGAATCCACATTGTTTTTAGTTTTTATTTTTCTTCATGGTCCTTGGATAGGGTGATGGGATCTTGAGAAGGATTAGGATCATGAGAGGGATTAGGAGGTATGGGTGGATCTTGGGATGGAAAGGTATCATGATATGGAGAGGAGGGGATAATTTGACCTTGAGATGGAAGGGGATCATGAAATGGAGAAGGATTGCTTTAATTTTGAGATGGATTGGAGGGGATGATTTTATCTTGAGATGGAAGTGGGTTATGTGATGAAGTGGAGGGGGTGATTTGAGGGAAATTTATGGTAGTGTGCTTTGGAGTAATGGATTGACATAGTTTGATATGTTTAGAGGAAATTAGGGAGGATTTAGGTTTAAAATGACTAGCAAGAAATGAATGGATGGATTCTAGGAGTGGTTCATATTGATGAGAAAAGGGTTTTAGATGTTTTAGGATGGAGGATTTTATGTGTTTGAGGGATTGTATTAATTTGGTATATTTGGGAGATGGGGGTAAGGGGATGGAGTTGGATCCATGATATGGAAAGGTTGCACAACTTTTGTTATACATGGGGAGTTAGGTTCCTTTACTAATAGTGTTTGGAGGAAATAAAAAAAGACATGGGATGAACTGGATTTGTAGGATTGGGATGATGTGGATTGTAAGGATGTGGGAGATGAACAAGTGGAATAAGAAGTGGAGGTTTCAATGGATTTCTGGATTGAGGGTGAAGATCTTCAAAATGAGTTGGATATGAGGATCAAATATGTGGATGGGGTGGGAGGGGAAATTTGGATAGAGGGTTGGTTTCATTTGTCAAAGGAATGGGAAGTTTGATCCATAGGAGATGAATTGGAATTTGACGGATTTGGGGAGAATCGAAGTTGACGCCAAGACTAAAGACATATCTAGCCATAACATCTTTATCATTATTGAAGTGGTAGGTGAGGAAGTAATTAATGGCTTAATGGGGTTGGAAGTGTGACTAATGGATGCTTGTATTTTTAATGTTAGTGGATGGGGAGAGTTCCTCTTCATCAACAAGAATCTCATTATCATCATATGAATTATATTTAGGTTGGTCAATAAGAATAACCTTATCATAATTAATTATTGATGAGAAAATTTGAAATAAAGACATAAGGTTGAATGGGATTGGTATTGAAGAAAGAGAATTAGAAGAGATTGAATAAGGATGAGTTGAATTGGACCTGAGGTATTTATTTATAAAAAACTTAGATTTTGGGTTGGATTAAGCTTAAAGTTTGGACTAGGATAATTAAAATGGATGAAGGATAGGGGTTATTTGAGAAGTATATTACAATATGGTTGATGTAGGATTTAGAAGATGAAAGATGATTATATTTGGAATGGAATAACATATGTTCAATGTAGGATTGAAAGATGAAGGTTGATTAGATTTGGAATGGGATTTATATTATGAATTGGATTGTAATACTAGGGATGAATGGATTATTGATTTTGATTTAATTTAGATGATGTTATATGTAAATTTGGATGAGAAGATTTTTTTTTATGAAGAGATGATATGAGGATAGACGATGAGGATGTTGATTGATTGTGGAAGAAATGTTTGGAAGAGGAGACTTTGGGATTGGTTGTTGGATGAGGATTGAGATTAGAAGAATGAGATGATGGATGAAAGGTTGTTTGGGATAATTAGATTTTGTTTTGGAAGAGGGGGATAAAATTAGGATAATGGATTAGGAATAGATTAGGGATTTAGAAGAATAGGAATTAAGATTAAAGATGAAAGATGAAAAATTGGTTTGGATTGGAGTGAGTTAGGTGTTGGGTAGGTTTGATTTTATTGGTTTTGATGAAATAGTGTAATAATTGAAACATGGGTTAGAAGTGATAAAAATTTCAAGCATATATAGATAGAGCAAAGATGTTAAAAAATACGAGTATGGAAAGATAGAGCAAAAGTTTTGAGACAGTGCAAGTGCTAAATAAGATATAGTGAAAGCGTTCAATTATGAAGATGAAGGGGAAGTTCGAATTTGGATGAATTAGTTGGTTTGATTTAGGATGGAGGATTGGATTGGAGAAATTAAGGGTGAATTTGGTGGATGAGTGATTGGATTGGAAGTATGGGTGAGATTGGAAGATGGATTTTTGGGTGAATTTTTTTCTTACTTGACTAAGGGGTGGACTTGGAAACACACCAAACAAAAAAATTGGATTGGGAGAGATAATAATGCACTAGTTAACACACCAATAACTTGCACAAACCTAGAATTATTCAAGGGAGTGACATCTAGAGTGGGTCCACAAATTTAATTAACCATTTAATACCATCTACCCTATGAATGGATAGCTAGGGAATGCAAGCAATGTACCACCAATACACCTTTTACCTTGGAGTACAAATCCTTGATCAAGGTTAGCTCTATCTCACCACTTATAGGTACATGTGAGTAACTTCAAGGTATGATACACATCCCTTGCATCACAATAAGTGACGATTGAAAGGTATTAAGCTAGGATGAACAAGATTGTTAGGGAATCCTCTAAATAGTCTAAAAATATGAGGCCAAATACATAGATGAAAGGGAAAAAATATAAAAAATGAGAGGAGAGGGTAACCCAATCTCCATATTGACTTACCCAATATATAAAATTCTTTCAATCTTAGAGAATATTGATAATATTCCACTTCCAAGATGGGTATCTTTTGATTTACCCCCTTCTCTTTATACTTTATTAGAACATGGGAATTGAGGTCATCCCCTAGGGTGATCAAATACTTAGGAAAACCTAAATGAATGGTCCAAGTGTTTTTGGTTACCTAAGATCACACAAAGTGCAAGGAGAGAGCATACAAAACTTGGGTTCCTTGGGATACAATGATAAAAAATAAAAAAGAGACCAATTTAATATTTTGATCTCCAAGATCACCCTAAGGTGCAAGGGGAGAGAATATGCTTAAGAGGGCCCCACAAGAATAACACACAATGATTAAATCCCCTTCATAAATTGAAGTGTTCCTAGATTAGTAATAAAATAATATTTTCAACAAATGCATGCTACAAAGTTTATGATTTTGTCTTTGACAAGCAACTGCAAGCTACAAAAATGGGGTTAGGCTACAAAAACTAATTAGATAAAATGATAAAAAACCTAAAAATAATGAACAAAATTCTTGGTGTCGAGTTCAAAAATTGTGGAAGTGCTAAATGATAGAGTGCATGCACTATATGGTGAAGATGTTAAAATGTAGAGTGCAAGAAGTAATAAGTGCAGGTCGTAAATGACAAAGAACATGTACCAAATAATGTGAACACACATTTAAAAAAGTAGATAAAAAAATAAAGAACAACAAAGTATACATGAACGTGGAAGCACTATTCTATAGGTTAGAGGTGCTAACCTGTACATAAATAGAAACAAACAAAAAGAATAGAATTAAATAATTGAAAATTGATGAAAAGGATAGAGAATGGGTTAGCTAAAAATAAAATCCAAAGAAATATAAGAATAAAACATAAATGAATATAAAATATATTATAGGGTAGAAGGGAGGATATAATAGTGTAGGCACAAAATTATGAAATGGCTATTCCACAGGTTGTAGGCACAAAAATAAGCTAGAAAGGAACACCTACACAAAATTGTTAGATTTCCTCAAAAAAAGAGAGCTAAAACAATAGTTAGAATAGATACAAGAAAACACACAAAAGTTAGACAACTACGAAACATGTTAGAAGGAAAAAAATCAAAAGTGTGAAAGCTAAAGTGTAAGCACCAAAGGCACAAGAAGCAAAGAACAAGATGTAAGTGTTGTTCCCAAAGAAAAAGTATTGAAATATAGATCTAAAGTGCCATTTTGAAACTTGGAATGTGAAAAATCACAAAAGCTCACAAAAAATGATGGGGTTAGGAGACTAGGCATGTGAAAATGAAGATAAATAAATGATAAAGCAATATGAGATGAATCTTATAGCTTTATCATCTTGTTCCTCTGATTGAACCTAAGTGGAATGTGCCCTCTTCCACTTGATTTGTTCTTTTGATTGAATTGTGGAATATGGTTTCTTATGGTAATAACATGATATTATGATGAAGGTGTATATGATAGAAGATATGACAACATGTAGTTAGGATGATGGAAAGTTATAAATATGAGAAAAGGCCTTCATTAATATATTTTTTATGGTGAAAATGGAGGATAAAGATTAAATATGAGATGGAGGGCTGAGAATGAGTGAGATGATTGATGGATTAACCTTGTGACAAGTGTTACAAGAAGGAGGCTTGGGAAAGTGACATGTAGCATGGGAAAGAGGGCGAGGTATGCTCACACATGTGTGAGAAGACATAGGGAGGCTCATAAAAGAGACAAGTGAGAGAGGTAGGGTGGATACCTTATGACATGTGTACGAGGTATGGTGGATTTACATGTGTGAGAGATATTATCACTCATGTGTGAGAAATGGGTAGGATAGGTAGGTTAAGACACTTGTTGAAAGTGATGACAGTTTAGATCTTGACCCATGTATACAGATTCCATGGTTAGGATTGAATGGAAAAAGGATTGAGAGTGAGGTATAATTAAATATTAAGAAAAATGGTAATGAAGGTTGATTAGCCTACATCAATTAGTTAATTGATTTATTTGGAGGATTTGGAGGATAAGGTTTAAACTAAATCAATTAATATAAATTTATTTAATTAAAGGTGAGGGATAAAGAAGAAGGGCTAAATTTAATTAAGTAAATATAAATTTATTTAATTATGGGTGAGGGATAAAGGTAAAAGATGGATAATATAAATAATAAATATTTATTTAATTGGCTAGGATGGGGTAAATTCTAGTATGGTCGGGTATGAAAAAATTTAGGTGTCTACATTTTTCTCCTCTTCCATATGACGTCACCAAGAAGATGCCATTCTAAAAAAGAAGGGTCAAACATTACAAAACCAATACCATTTAACCAACTCCACACCTCACATCAACAATTGGTATCCCTATCTCCTTGAATATATTCTAAATCTATACAATCCACTCAAACTAATCAATCCAATCAACCCGACATAGCTATAAAATATATTCTCCAAGGACTATTAGCAAGGAATCATACTAAAAAATGTGGGCTTGAGGTTTATTCCATACCACTCTCAAGCACGAACATGATGAAGTCACAAATCAATCAATGTAAAAATTGAAATAAAAGTAACCCACATCTTTCATGATAGCATTAAGATCCAAAATCCATAAACCTCATAAAATCCAAAAACATTATACTTATCGATGTTTACATTCTAGAAATTAAATCAAGAGCCAATTAGTCAAAGAGATATTAGGATTGAGATAAATGCACCCACATCACAAGACAAATGTCAATATCTCTCTCCAATGCATGATCAAACTACTCTGCAACTAACTCAAGGTTAAAACACCCACATTGATCCCATCAATCCCAACTAAACACCAACACCCCATCCATTGAGTGCAATTACATTTATGTGTTATGGTTTTCTCACAAGGAATTTTTTTAAAATATCAATAGTGTCCTACATTTAACAATGGATTTTTTTCTTCATTCTAAAGTAGCATATATCCCATCACAAATCAAATCTATAAATTATGAACTATTAAGGAAAAGGATTAGGCCTTCACAAATAAGGAATCTTTAAACCCATGTTTATATAAAAAAAGGATTCTAGGGCATTAGATACCAATAACCTAAGAATTAGAATATGTATATTACTCCTACAAGAAATAAGATAACTTTCCTCAACACCAAAATGGGTCACTCTTATCATTCAACAAAGGAATTTTTTGCCACCGATCCTTTCATTGAACCCATCACCCAAACCTCCAATTCTTTCATCAATACCATCACCCCCACCTCTAATCCTTTTATCGAATCCATCAATATCTTCACTAATTATGTCACCAACCTAATTACTAAACTTAACTACCCACATTCTCCATCCATCATCCCAAATCAATAGCATCAAACACCATTCGACATATTTCATAATGATGAACCTAGGCCACATTCATGGGACTTCAAGATCATACCTCCCTCAAGGATCTTAAAATGGGCTTTGAAATAGAATTGGATGCATTAGCATATCCTAAAGAGCCCATCCAAACACATGAAATCGTTTCACCCAAAAAGTGGAACTTTTATGAATTTCAAAGGTCAATGGCCCAAAAAGCTACATGGATCAACCAAATTACAAAATCCTAAGGATTCCTTTTCACATCCTAATGACACACTAACATCACCAATTTTGACACATTTAACATCTTAATTGTCACCATATTCTTGTTATATCAACACTAATTAAGTAAATAATATTTATTTATTTAATTATGACTAACATCCTACATCCATTTACCATAATTAACCAAATAATCTAATTATTTGATTAATTATCTTAAATCCCCAAATCATAGTCTAACCCCCCATCAATGGGATAATCATGTCGCATCCATAATTTGAAATAAAAAATAAATATTGATCATCAATCCAAAATTAAGTCAACAATCAATCCTAGCTCTCCAATCCCAACCACAAATTGGTTAAAAAATGAAAAAACCTTAGCTCTCCAATCTATATTTTTAACACCAAATAATACAGATTTACATAGCTATGGAGAAAAATCAATTTTCTAACCTTAGGAGCATAGTTGAGGAGTTTGGGGCAAATGAAGGTTTGAGAAGTGGATTACAAGGTTGCTAAAAAAAACACTCTGGTGATTCAAAAATATGGATGAAAGCACTTGTTGTGATGACTAGTGCTAATGTCATTCCCTTATGATAAAGAAAGGTGGCAAAGAAAGACCAATTGATCTAGAAAAATGACCCTTGCAACCAAGGTGCAATTTTTTGGAAAAGAAACAAGAAAACCCTAACTATAGAGAAAGTTGGATCCAAAAGAACAAGATCAAAGGGGAAATCAATGGACGGAGTTATAGGAAAAAATCCTTCAATAGTAAGGTGATCATCATCAAGTCCAAAGAATTGATAGAGACCATAGAGAAAATGAAGGAGCATGCCTTCTTTGCAAAATGAGCTAGCCAATGGCCAACAAGGGAATGAATTTAGAAATGGTGGGTGGAAAACTAGGGTGTGAAGGTGAAAACCAAATCTCTTCCCAATAGTTTCTTCTTGATTTTTTTGGAAAGGAATCATTTAATTAAAATTCCAATGAAAATGGAACCCTCACATGGGCTAATCGAAGATAAGGTTTCAACAATATAACAAAAAAATTGGATAGATTTCTATGCAAAGGTGATATGAGTACTCTTCCTTTTTCTTTCAAGAGAAACATCACACCTTTCTTAGGATCTTATAATTACCCAATATAATTGATCATTAGTGGTGATAAGCGTCTAGCTATATGTCCTTTCAAATTTGAGAATATGTGGATGAAAGATTTGAGCTTAGTCGATCTAATAGAGAAATGGTGGTAGGAAGGTTACAAAACCAAAACCAATATGTTTAGGTTTATGGCTAAATTAAAGTATATGAAGCAGCAATTAAAGACTTGGAATAGGAATCACTTTAGAAATATCTTCCAAACAAAAAAAAATAAAGTGAAGAGAGAATAGTGTTTGAATGAGATCTTTATTGCGGGCATGGATCAAAGCAGGTTTATGTTGAAGGAAATCAGCAAGATAAAGAACGATGGCTCAATTATTAAGGAACCTAACTCCATTAAATTTAAAACTATGGATTTCTTTCAAAAAATATTGAATAATTGGGAGGACTCAAGTTTAGAATCTTAGAATCAAATTCTGAGACACATACCTAGATTGGTCTCCAAAGAGAAAAACAAGAAGCTAATGGAGGCTTCCTCCGAAAAGGAAATTAAGGAAGTTGTGGGGCAACTTCACCTAGACAAAGACTTGGGGCTCGATGAATTCCCATCCAACTTTTATTATAAATGCTAATATATAATTGGGAATTTGTAGAGGCTATTGAAGATTCCTATAAAAATGGAAAGTTGCTCAAAGAGGTTAGTAATAATTTTATTGCCTCAATTCCAAAAAAGAGCAAGAAAATTCATTGGATGACTATTGACCCATCTCCCTTTACAATACAATCTACAATATTTTCGCAAAAGAAGTGGAAAATAGACTGAAACTCATACTCTTAGACATAATCTTAGAGGAGAAAATTGGTTTCATGCTTGGAAGTTCAATTTCAAATGGTGTAATCATAGCACAAGAGGATATTCACTCAATTCAAAAAATGGGCAAGTAGAATATTCTTGTGAAGTTGGACATAAAGAATTTTTTTTGTTCAACGTACTATAATATTTTGGCTTTGACAAAACTTGGATGGATTGGATCTTCAACTACACCGCTAGTCTAAGGTTCTCAATCCTAATTAATGGGTCTTCTAAAGGTTTTTTTGAGGTGTTACAAGGTTTCTGACAAGGGGATCCTCTCTCCCCATTCCTTTTCATAATAATGGTGGATGCATCAATAGGAATGTCCATCAACCAAGCAGTTATGGAAGGAAGGTTGGAAGGAATTTAAATAACTACAAACATACCTTCTATATTGCATCAACAATTCATGGATGATACAATGTTGTTTAGAGCTACAAAAAGGAAATAGGCAAAGAAAATAAAAGAAATATTGCAACTTTACACTCAAGCTTCAGGCCAAGAAGTAAATGCAACCAAATTAGAGATATTTTTCTTCTCCACCAACTTAAGAAAGGAACAAGAAATTATCAGAGTTTCGAGATTCAAAAGAGGAAATTTATCTTGTGTATACTTGGGTCTCCCTTTAGCAAGGGGCTTCAAACAAATAGATTATGGGATCCCCAATGGGAGAAAATTGTAAGAAAATTAAAGTCTTGGAAAGGGAGATGGTTGTCATGGGTAGGAAAAATCACAATGTTGAAAGTTGTGATATGAGAAATACCAATATACCCCATGTCATGTTTAGCATTACCAATAGGCACATGCCAAAAATTGAACCAAAAAATGATAAGTTTTTTTGGCAGGGCACTTCTGAAAAAGGCTAAATACCTCTCATAGCTTGGGATAAAGTATCCAAAGCTAAAGAAGGTGGTGGCATGCATTTAAAAATATAGCTATCCCAAAACAAGGCTTTGGGTGCTAAATTGGTGTGAATAATGTTCAATCAACCATAGTTGAAGTGGGCTAGATTCCTTCAAAATAAATATCTTGATAGCAATGAGCCATCAGGTATTCTAACAACAACAAGACTACCTCAAGGATCTAGGCTATGGAACTTCATGAGGACATGAAAATCAATCATAATAAATCATTTAACTTGGGATATTCATGATGGATGATCTGCTAGGTTTTAGTAAGACCCCTAGGGAGGTTTTACTTGCATGGACAAGATCATATATTTTTCCTAGTCTAAGAGGATACTTTAGCAAATCGAGGGAGTTTATACTATGGATCATATATTGGAGGTGTAGAAGGATGACATATATGCTTGGTGCTGGAAAGATATAGGTTTGATGGGTCTTCCAACAACAAAAGAAGCAATATTGAGCAACATCCTAAAGGATAGAAGTGTTGCAATTCAGGAAAGAATGGATACTATTAAATGGAAAGGCTAAAAAATGAGCCACTACAACACAAGTGATGGTTACAAAATGGTGGAGAGAAATGGTGAAGGCACAAAGATTCCATTGCATCTCTGTTGGAAAAAATTATGCCTCCCAAATGCTAGAACCTATGTGTGGGCTGCTCTTCAAAATAAGATATTGATAGAAAACATATTTACTAAGATGGTCTTTCAAGGTCCATGTAAGTGCTCATTGTGTAGGAATGAGGAGGATAATGTGGATCATTTTTGGTTGGAATTCCCCTTTAAACAAAGGTGTTGGACATGGCTTTGTGCAAGACTAGGATGGGAGAGTTCTCTCTAAATGATATCCTGAGTCTCTTCAAGGCTTGACCTTTCTTAGAAAATTCTTCTTCATTTTGTTGGCATATGGATTGGGGAGATTATTTATGGCTTCTAGTGTTGTCATTGATTTGAAGTCATTATCTCGGTCCGTAGATCAGGATCTACTTATACCAGAAGGAAATGTAGAAGACAGTGTGTTATCGGCAGAAAGCATGAAGAATAGGGTATCTGGTCAGTTAGTCAATTTGTAGGCTTCACCATATCATCATTTTGTGTTGTGGATCCCCAAGAAAGTTTTTTAAGCATGTGTGTTACCTTATTGGTAAGTTTTGTGGTGTTGTAGCAATCGGTGTACGAGTTAGGAGATTCGGTAGAATGATTTTCTATTTATTTACTCATTATGGCCAACTCAATGAATGTAGCGTGTTGTGGATGTATAAGGAGTAGTTGTTTAATTGTTTCTAAGTTTGAGAATATTTTTTTGGGTCCCAACTATGTCTTAGCCAACTTGTGTGGGTACACATTAAATATTGTTGGTGTAATTAATTATTAATTACACTTAGCATAAGTTTACTTAGGATTTATTTAATTCCTAAGATATAGGATCTTATCTTTATCTTATCGAGCTATCTTGTTGCTCAAGATAAGATTAGGTTTAGGCATCTTTGCTTTTATAAAGAAAATTATCTCTTGTAATTAATTATCTTTTTGAATATATCAAATTGCATGTTTTTATGCAAAGCTTCTGCTTTTTCGTTTTCCTCTTCTGTGGAAGGTATATTCTAGTTTGCAATCAGATCTTGGCTATTCTAACATGGTATCAGAGCCTCGATTTGCAGCCCCTTCTCACCTTTTTTGGAGGATTTCGTTGCAGAGCTCGTTCGAGGTCCCTCGAGGGTTTCAATCCTTGAGCATCATTATGCAGCGTCTTGGATCAGATCATGGTTTTTCGTTGGATTCAAAGCGATGGAAAAAGTTAGAAATGACTTTTATTTTATTCATTTTGGTCACCGTTTGCCAGATCTGTGAGGGTCGTAAGCTCGGTGGTTTATCTGATAGATCTAGGGGCCGCCTGATTTTCGGAGCACTTTGGGCCCAAACGGACCTCACCATTGGATTCGTAGCGCCCAAAAACCCCATTTTCATATAAAAATTGTCCGATTTGGACACAGTCGTCCGGAGAAGCAAATTTTTTTTGCCCAAGGGCCGTACGGCCCCCAGGCACACATTTCAAGGTTCAAATTTGGGAAAAAAAAAAAAAATCAAAAAAATCCACCATTGTTTTTCACGGCTAGTTCATTTTCCCACCGCCGCCACTACTCCACCGGGCGGCCACCGGCGGACTGCCCACCAGCCACTGCCACCGGTGGCTCCCTCTCTATGCATCGCCGCTCCAACTCCCTAGCCCCCGCGGGCGGGGACATATGGGTGCTCCCCAGAGCCCCCCACCGGGCTTCCAGCCCCTCGCCTTGGTCACGTGGGTGACCAGGGGCTGCGCCCCAGGAGCCAGCCGACAGCCCCCTGGTCCGCCCAGGCGACCAGGGGCCGATTTTTTTTAGCCCCTGAGGGCTCTACATGGCTGAATCGGACATTTTGGAGCAGTTTTACGGAAATGCGCATAACTTTCACATACGGCGTCATTTTTTTGAAAACGAGATATCACCGGAAAGCTGTTTCCGAGCTCTACGCAATGGTGCAAGTATTATTTTTTGGGTTTTCTTTTTTGATTCTTTTTTCATTCTTGGAAGTCTGATGTTTCCTTTTTCACTCCGGGACCCATATCTTTTGACTCGCTTATCTGTTTTTCGCAATTTTCACGGCTTCGGAAAGCTGGTTTCGGCCTTTATGCAGATCTGAGGTCATTTCTAGAAAATTTGTAACTTATTTTAGGCATGCATTCATTTTTGTTTCATGTGCTAGGTTTGCATTTTTGATTATGTTTCTGTAATTTTGCATCATCTCCTTATGCAATCATTGGGTATTGTAATAATGAACTGATATAAAGTTCCAGTAAGGGGGGTTCTTGCATCCGTCTTTCATTTTTGGTGACAAATCGCATGAGTTTGTCTGGTTTTCTGTTGTCTCCTTCTAGCTTCTTTCTTGCTTAACTGGACACATTGTTTGGTTTGTTTTGGTTCACACTTCACAGTGGGATTTTATGGTTCGTGATCCTCATTGGTTCAGATCTTTTCCATTTGAAGGCCATGTTTTTATGGTGAATGTTCCAAAATATTGATGGTACTCATCCTATGGGCAGTTTTAGTTTTAGTTTAGCATTGGCTTTGAGACATAGCTTCCATATTTGTCACCATTATGGGTCAATTCATCCTTTCATCTACTGTTGTTCACAGATTCCAGAGTTGATCCAGTATGTGAGTTTCCAATGTTCCTTGGCATCGGGTTTGCTGTTGCATTTGTGATTCCGATTGGTATCTTGCAAACAAAACTATCTTTCCTTGCTTGCCGGATTTGGGGTTCCAGTGTTGCTTCTTCAGAGTTCTTCTAGTGATTCTTCACAGTAGTTCATCTCACTGAGGGGGGTTTCTCTCTCTTTGAATTTGTACATGAGTACCTGATCAGGCCTTGTTGCTGGGACTCATATTTGCATAATAATCTACTTCTCCCTAAGTTGCACTTATGGGGGGGTGTTGGTGTAATTAATTATTAATTACACTTAGCATAAGTTTACTTAGGATTTATTTAATTCCTAAGATATAGGATCTTATCTTTATCTTATCGAGCTATCTTGTTGCTCAAGATAAGATTAGGTTTAGGCATCTTTTCTTTTATAAAGAAAATTATCTCTTGTAATTAATTGTCTTTTCGAATATATCAAATTGCATGTTTTTATGCAAAGCTTCTGCTTTTTTTTTTCCTCTTCTGTGGAAGGTATATTCTGGTTTGCAATCAGATCTTGGCTATTCTAACAAATATTTCTCATGATTTGAGCCGACTGTTGGAGAATAATTCATGTTTTGTTAAAGCCGACTTAAGTGATTAAAATTTGTGTTAGTGGATATATATATGAGATCAGTAAATAATTTTGAAGTGTGGAAAAATGATGTACGAAGTGTAAGTTTGCGAAAAGGGTAGAGTAGATGTGTGTTAAAAAATATCAGAAGATCTGTTGAGTGAATTTTGCTTGTGCAACAGAATGGTTTTTGCATAGCAAAGTAGAGCAGAGTAGAGCAGAAGTGCAAATTGGACAGAAGGTCCAAAATCTATTTAATGTGCTTCATTGGAACTGAATCCAGGCATTTGTAGATGTTGTCTTCTTAGTTCAATTTTTTGTTGTAATCGTAGACACTTTGTAAGGCAATGAGCCTTCCTTATATTGATCAGTGAGTTCTAGGCAGTGCGCCTGAATGCAAGTGCATTCCCTTTTATTCATACTTTTAGCAGAGTATAAATTGTGGATTAATCTCCACCATGGTTTTTCCCCTAACAAGGTTCCCATGTAAAATTATTGGTGTTATGGTGTTTTGATCATCTTGTTCATGTGCTTGCATCTTTATTTCTGTTTATGTGTTGTAAATGGTTTAAGATTTGAATTTATTGTTGAATTTGCTGAACACTGATTCACCCCCTCTCAGTGTTCCTTGAGTCCAACAATTGGTATCAAGTGCAGTTCCTTTGTAGAAGTTTAACAACTTGAGGTGGATCTTGGAATACAATGGACTCTGGTGGTATTCAACATCAGCTTATGGTGGCACTTGATGATCTTGATCAGTCTAAAGCAGAAGTCATGGAATTAAAAGAAAATCTTGTGGATGTTGAGAAATTCATTCAATCATTGAAGGATAAAATCAATGAGTCAAGAGAAAAGAGGAACTTTATGATCAGCTGAAGTAGAAAGAAAGTAAAAACTTGGAAGATGTTCACCTGAATCAAACCCTAAAAGAGATAACTGAAGAATGTGAAAAACTTGCTAGAAATAATGCTACTCTGAAGCTTGAGATGGAATCTGTGGCAATGAAGCTAACTAAGGAGATTGAAGAAAGGAAGAAGAATGAGGAGAATCTGGCCCAATCCTTAGAAGAAAATTTTGAAGAATGCAATAGAGTACATAATGGAATCATCAGCTGGAGATTGAATTGCAACAATCTAGAGATAATGAACAAGAGCTTGAAAGACAGATAGTTATTCTTAGTGATGAACTCACTACTACAAATGAGTACAAGGAGAAGTTTAGGATCAGTTCTGCTAAGCTTGATGAGCTGACTAAAGGAAATAAGGATGCAAATGATAACCAAGGTCTTGGATATGAGAAGGAAGAAAGCTCAGGATCTGAACTTAAGGATTCCAGATAAGGAAATTAGATGAACAAAGGCAAAAGATATCTGGTAAGACAACCCAATGCTTAGAATTTTAATGGTTACTACTTTACTTGCAATAAATTTGGTCATATGGCTTCTTAGTGTAGAAGTAAAATAAATTCAAGCAGTCCATCATTTCCTAGTCAGTGTTTTAATTGAAAAAAGTTTGGTCACAAGTCAGTTGAATGCAGAAGTATGTCTGCCAGTTTAAGAAATGTTAAGTGCTATACTTGTGGAAGATTTGGGCATGTTGCTAATCAATGTAGATTAGGAGGAAATCAGTGGAATGGGTGGTCTAAAAAGAGAAATCCGATGTGTTATAGTTGCAACATATTTGGTCACATTGCAAGATTTTGCAGGAACATAAGAGGTCTGGTATACAGAGAAAGAATTTTGCAAAAAGATGAAAAAGGAAAAGGAAAAGTGACTATTGAAGAGATAAGAGATCAGATGAAGAAAATGTGGGTAAAGAAGAGTGGATCTGATGAAGGAAATAAGCCTGTATCAGAAGAAACCTCTGGTAATTCCTCCAGAAATTGATCTTAGGCCATTGGCCTAGGGGGAGTTTTTCAAGGAAAATCCTTTGGCCCCCTATCGGTAGCTTGCACCGAAATGCAGAAATTTGTCAGTAGTTGTGATAAAAGTTTGAAAATGCATCAATAATCACTTATACAGTAACATGAGAAGTAGAAGGTCCGCAGATAAAATTTTATTTTGTTGTCTGAGAAAATAGAGTTATTGGAACTCCTAGGGAAAAGTATTTAATGCGGTGAAAAGGCTAGGTGCACAAAGTTATAAAAGGGTATTTGGAATCCTCATTTGTCACCTTGCATTGAAGAAGAAAAAAAGGAGAGCCTCTGCAATGAAGTCTCAAAGGAGTAAAAAAAATTCGGCAACAAATTCTTTAGGTATTTCAGTTGCTTGTAGAATTTTGAAATTTTGTGCTCAGTAGAAAACCTTGTTCAGTACGGAAAGTAAAAATGAAGCAAATAAAAGGAACAATGAATTTGGATGAAAATAGTAGTAGGAAGATCAAGGATGTAAGAAATTTGTTGCCATCCAGTGAATTGAAGTGGCTTGAAGGTGTGGAACATAAGAATTTGGACATCTGGAATGAGTTTCCCTATTTCGTCAACGCGAAAGTGGTTAGGTTTATCTTGAATAGATTGGATGATGATATCCTTACTTTGGATAGACCCTATCAAATTTCAAAAGAGGTGATAAAAAATATAACAAGATTATGCAATATTGGAGATGTTATGAAAAAGAAGTTGATTCAGAATCAAGTGGTCGAAACCCTAACTGGAGTGACAGGAGATCAGAGAGCTCTGGTAATTTCACAATCAAAGATCCAATAACGAGGTACATTGCACACATAATTTCATATAAAATTTTCTTCAGAAATAGGGAAGGATCAACCTCGGTAGGCGCAGTATATATCGCTCAAAAAATGATAATGGAAGATGAAGACTTTGATCTATGTGGATTGATGGAAAATGTGCAATTGTCGAAGGATGCAGATTACCCCTTCAGGTTTGGTACCCTTGTTATATGCATTATGATGTATTTTCTGAATTGCTTGCCTCAGAATGATAATATGGTATGGAAGGAAAATGAACCCGTTTGTAAGAAATTTTTTAAACATTTCAATACTTTGGAAAATTGTGACCAAGTGCATGGAAATTTCTTTAGAAAGTTGTTGGGAAAGTTTGGAATAGTTGGAATCTCTATTCCTGTAAGAGCAGTTGAAGTTGGGTCCTCTTCTGGTAAGGTGGAGAAGATGCAGAAAAGGGTTCTAGAGTTTGCTGATGTCATTCCTCCAACACACAAATCTTGGAGAACTAAAGAAAAAGGAAAAGAGCAAGTAACTGTGGATATACCAGATGAAGATTCTGATGATTACACTCCTTGAGATGAATCAGATGTGATGATAGCAGAAGAAAGTGATGAAGAAGGTGCTTTATTCAAAGCAAAGATACTGCAGATAGTTCAGGAGGAAGATGGAATGTAAAAGATTGCTGACATATGGTTAAATGGACCATCATATGAACATGACTTCATTGAGGACACTCTAGGCAGATACTTTGTGCACAACATCAAATTGGAAAGCTTGCAGAATGTACTTCCAGAAGAATTGATTGAATGCATTAGGGATGCTATGGCCTCTGTGCCTCAGGATAGGAAAGAGGAAGAAGTAATTTTACATCTGAAGGAGCAGTTTAGGCTATCTCTCGCCAAACTAAAAAAGAAAATGAATGTGTTAAGGCAATACATTGACTTAGCAAATAAGGTCTACAATTATTGTCTTCAATGGCCTCATGTGGTTGGTAAATACAAGGAAAAGCTGGAGAAAATTGAGAGTGAGTTGAAAAAAATTGGTCAGGATTACAATATATTTCAGGACCAGGATGGAATAGTAAAGAATAGAATTCATGAGTTGTAGGCTGAGCATGCAAAAGTTCACTTTTCCAAAAAAACTCTTATGGACACTTTCTGGAAAGTGAAGGATCTAACTGAATGTAGATTGGAGCAACAAATTGAGATTCTGAAGAAAGGAGAAAAGTTGGAAGAAGTGATTACAATTCCAGAATCCCTTATTCAGATTATCAACCGAACATCAGAAAATAACAGTTTGCTAATAATTATTGGGATTGTTGTAGATGCTTGGAAGAAATTTCTTCCAGAGATAAAGGATAAGTATAAAATAATTTTCTGATTTGTGCAAATAGTTGCACTTCAAATTTTGAATTTTTGAAAGGGGGGTGAGAGCTTAGTGAAGAATATATTTATCACTGATTTCAAAGGGGGAGGAGAGCAGTGAAAATATTCTAAGGGGGAGTAGTGTTTTAAAATTTTGAGTTTTGGTTCTGACACTTAGTCATTTTTCACTAAGTGTTGCCATCAATGCCAAAGGGGGAGATTGTTGGCATATGGCTTGAGGATATTTTTTATGGCTTCTAGTGTTATCATTGATGCAACTGAAGTCATTATATTGGTCCACAAATCAAGATCTACTTATACTGGCAAGAAATGTAGAAGACAGTGTGTTATAGGCAGAAAGCATGAAGAACAGGGTATCCAGTCAGTTAGTCGATCTGTATGCTTCACCAAATCATCATTTTGTGTTGTGAATCCCCAAAATTTTTTTTAAGCATTTTTGTTACCTTATTGGTAAGTTTTGTGGTGTTGCAGCAATCGATGTACAAGTTAGGAGATTTGGTAGAATGATTTTCTATTTATTTACTCATTATGGCTGACTCAATGAATGTAGTGTGTCGCAAATGTATAAGGAGTAGTTTAATTTTTTCTAAGTTTGAGAATATTGTTTTGGCTCCTAGCTATGTCTTAGCCAACTTGTGTGGGTGCGCATTAAATATTGCTCATGATTTGAGCCAACTGTTGGAGAATATTTCATGTTTTGTTAAAGCCAACTTAAGTGATTAAAATATTTGTTAGTGGATATATATATGAGATCGGTAAATCATTTTGAAGTGTGGAAAAATGATGTACAAAGTGTAAGTGTGTGAAAATGGTAGAGCAGATGTGTGTGAACAAATATCAGAAGATTTGTTGAGTGAATTTTGTTTGTGCAACAAAAGGGTTTTTGCGTAGCAGAGCAGAGCAGAAGTGCGAATTGGATAGAAGGTCTAGAATCTTTTTAATGCACTTCATTGGAACTGAATCCAGGAATTTGTAGATGTTGTCTTCTCAATTCATTTTTTTTTGTAATCACAAACACTTTGTAAGGCAGTGAGCTCTAGGCAGTGCACCTGAATGCAAGTGCATTCCCTTTTATTCATACTTTTAACAGAGTATAATTTGTGGATTAATCTCCACCATTGTTTTTCCCCTAATAGGGTTTCCACATAAAAATATTGGTGTTATGGTGTTTTGATCATCTTGTTCATGTGCTTGAATCTTTATTTTTGTTTATGTGTTGTAAATGGTTTAAGTTTTGAATTTATTGTTAAATTTGTTGAACACTGATTCACCCCCCCTCTCATTGTTCCTTGAGTCCAACACATTTATGTGTCTTTGGATTGTTAGTCCTTCAATAATGATTTGGGAGATATGGAAGGAGAGAAACAAAAGCATTTTTCAAGATAAAGAGATGAGCTTACCCTTCTTCCTAAATAAGGTGGAAAATGCAGTAGTAAAGATAGTGAATAGTAGGATTGCAAATTGAAAAGGGAAGAGTAATTCATTAATAGGGTGGGATAATAGGATGAAGAAGAGTTGGTTTGGATTATGTTTTCTTGAGTTGTTAATGGGATTGGGGAGTTAAGTCTCATGCAATGAGATCCACAATTGTGTGGAAGCCTTTGCAACATGGTTGGCATAAGCTAAACTTTGATGGTGCTTCTAGGGGAAATCTGGGAGTTTTCAGGGTGTGATGTATAATTAGGGACTAGCAAGGCTGATTTTTGTGTAGATCCTCAAATCCAATCCCCACTGGCACAAAAAATTATGCATATTTTTAAGCACTAATTCATGGTCTAAAACTTTGCATAAATCTAAAAATCAATCAATTAGAGATTGAAGGGGATTTGGCATAATTATTAATGCATTAAGAATCCATTTCATCCTAAATGGGAAGTTGAAAGTACTACTAGAGATTGCATTGGACTTGGTCAACAAGTTGAGGGACCACATGGCTAACCACATATATTGGTAGCAAATATGGTGGAAAATTCTTTGGCCAACCTAGACACTAATGGCATGGAACAAACAATAATGGAATGATTAAGGAAATGACTGAAGCAATCATTTCCTAATGTGCACTTGGGATACAATTTTATGCCTTGGAAAGGGAATTGACTTGGATGTGACTTTGGTCATGAGTACAGATAGATGGGGAGTAAGGATTGCATATGGATGGCAACATGCCAAATGGAGAGGATATTGAATCCTTTAAAAGGGTAAGATAGTAAAAATTTCTCATAACAATTTATGGTTTGAGCATGCAACTTTTTGAAATAACTGCTAGAAGGATATTTGCTTCGCTTTACTCATGCATGATGAGGAAAGGAGGCCTTTGAAAGAAAGGTAGTCTCAACCAAGAGTGTCTAAATTGAGAGCTACAACATTTTGGTTGAGAAGTTGTTGATGGATACTACAATTCGTCTGGTGTGTTTAAGAAGGAAATTGGCCTTTTTAGGTTGCATTTCATAATAGAGATTGAAAGTGGCCATAAAATATCCTAACAAATTTATGTTGAGGGTGATAAGGTTGGTGCTCAAAGAAGAATTCATGGTGGCAAATGAGCACGACAAGGTCAACTCAAATAGATCATTAAGATTCATAGCGTCACTCTGAAGTATAGGAGATGGTGTTGGCTTTTTCAAGGGAGTTAATTACGTCGAGAGGCATCTACGATAGCATCTAAAAATCCATGTAATTTTTTTGAAGCTGCATTTAAAATGACAAGTGGAAGTCATGTGCAACTACAATAGTGGAAGAGTAACAAAAAAGTCAAATAAAAGAGATTTGATGAAACAAAAAGAACAAATAAATAATATTTTTGATCGCAAAGAAATCAAAAATTTGATCACAAAGATAAATCAATCAAAAAAGAAAATTAGAAAATGATAACTCTCTGCGTATTTTATATATATTAATATTTAATATATGTATGCTAGTCATATAAAACATCCTTAACCATTTTTGTCCAATTTTAAAGCTTGCATGTTGATGTAGAATTTCCATAAAGCAAAGAAAGGATTTGTGCTTCTTAAGAAGGTAACAAATTTGGATCCCTTCCATCACCTTGAATAGATGTATGAGTTCATAGATCATGAGAAAGTGGAGAAAAGTGATTAAAGATCAAAACTATGCAAATGATATAACATAGATAGGAGGAAGTTTTGTCTATATATGATGTAATAGTGAATATAGCTAAGTAGAAGGCATAAGAAGTATGAATATACTAGGTTTACCCTGGGGATGATATAAAAGGTGAAAACCGAATCTTTCGTAAACATTTTCCTTCAATTAATATATATAGAAGTATTAGTTGTAGCTTACAAATTAAAATAAATAAATGAACTATTTAATTTTAAGTATTAAATCCAATATTCAATTAAATTTCACTATTAAATTGAATTTACATAAAATCATAAAAGAAAAAAAACTTAATTTAATTTCTAAAACATTTATAAATTTAGATTTAAATTCAAAATTAAACTAATTGATTCTTCATCATAATAAGTCAGAATCCACTTCATTGAGAAAATGTTAATCCTTGTTATAGTCAAATTCTTCTCTTGCTCCCAATTCTTTCTTTAATTTCTCATAGTCTTCTCACCACTTCTTCTTATTCATTTCTCTTTGTTTACTCTATTTATACTAGTTTCTAATGTTTTATTTTGATTATTTCATAATTAACTAATTATTTTAAAATTTGTTTTAAATCTTTAAAATAATTTTCTAAATAATCAAGTGCTAGCTATTTCTGGATAAAAATTGAGATATAATATAAACTTTAAAGGAAAGAATAATAATTTTAAATTTAGTTTAAGATAATTTCAAGATATGCAAATAATTATCTCATATATTTTTTCAATAAAAGTAAAATAATTTATTTTTTCTATTTAAAATTTAAAATAATCTTTATCTTTTATTTTTAATTTATCTTATTTTTGAATTGTAATATTTTTTATTTTTTTATAATAAATTATTTATTTAATTTTAATAATTTATCATTTCAAACTAATTATATTTTCATTTAATAAATACATACTTTTAGAATTGACTATTATATTTTTTTTAAAAAACTAGCATGAAGGGGTAATGACATACTCCCCTCTTAAGTTTTACATTGTCAAGTGATAATCAAAACACTTCAAAAAAACTTATACACTATTAATTTTTTTTTTTTAATGAAGATATAATTGTTTCATTTCAATTGAGTCTTCTCATGTGGAATTTTTATATCATATTGATCTCATTTAAATTTATACTAATCTATCATTTTTTTATGTATTTCTACTAGCACTTATTCAAAATTTTGTAAGGTTCAACTGTTATTATTCCTAGCTCCTAGACTTACAAGGTATGTCAATCCAAGATATATTGATTATCTGGTTAATACTTCTTAAAGAGAAACATATGGAATGCATCATGGATCTGACTCATACTTGGGGGTAAGGCTAGTCAACAAGCTACTAGATAGATCATTTCTAAGATTTAAAGGGTCCAAAATAGTGGGGTGCTAACTTAACCTTATTCTCAAATGTAATAGAAACTTTATGGCAGTTTACCCTTAGGAATACCTTCTCACCAACTAAAAAACTTTTCTAAGTTAAATTTTTATCTACATAACTCGTATACCTATCTAGTGCTTCTTATAACGTTTGCCTTGTAATTTTAATATGAATTTGATATCCTTTAATATTTCAAGATCAACTACAACTCTTATCTTTTAAATTATCCCAACTCAAAGGTGTTCTACACCTTATTCCATATAATGTTTCAAATAAATTAATCCCCAATGTATATTAATAAGTGATGACAACAGCCGGTATTGGCATGATGTGATGGTTTAAAGGTGGCATTGTCGATCTTGCCACCAAGATTCAAACCCCATTGGGATGGTATTGTTGAATGGTTGTATTCCAGTTCAAAAGTGTTTACCCCTTGAATAATTAATAAGTGATGACAACAAACACGAAAAGGAAGCAAATTCAATTGCAACCACAGAAGACACTTCAATCAATAGGGAACCACAATGTCAGCTAGCCAAACAGAGCATTTGCAACCATTCACTATAATGGTTAACAAAAATTCTTCATAGTAATCAACTCTATTACCCAACAATGATTATGAACAATTCAACAACTCAATTTTGTGCATTTCTTCTTCAATTTCATTGACCAGATTACAAAATTAATTGAGCAGATTACAAACTAATCACTCCACATGTTGCCTACATCAGATACACATTGTCAATCAAATTGGATGGTGGGGAACAACAATCAATTCGATTCAACTTTGTAGTCTCAACCCAAAATGAATGATGAGGAAACTCATCAATTTGTGTAAGAATTTGAAAGAGGATAAAATTTAAAACAAAAAGATAATCAAAACATTACATAATACTCTAAGCTTTAGCTCAATCATACAACACCATCATAGGCATCTTACATCTCAACTGGATGCATACATTACAGCTTACAACTCTACTGAATTGGACTCATCTCAGAGTTCTTTCAATAATAAGACTCTACCAATATATAGAGTTACAGATGGTAGAGAACTAATAGCCAATAAACTGAAGTAGCTGGAGATAAGATCAAATCCCTATCTTTAATGTTGGGATATGATTGTGATCTAATGCTGATAAGGTGAGGACAGGTCTACATGGAGAGCTATGGAGTAGTTGGGATTAGATATTCCAACAATTTGTTTCAAAGTTTCAACTCCAAAAACTCAATCCACTATCATTCCTGCCTTCCACATTTTTCCCCTCCTTCAACCATCCCCCCAACTACCTTCTTCAATGCTCAATCTGGTTTTGAACCAAAAAAGGTTCTCAACAAATAGAATGATCAACATATTACAAAGTAAAAGAACATTAACAAAACAAACGTTAACCAAACAAAAAAAACACAAAAGGATAGGGACAATGCAAAATGCCCCTCATCAGGAAGACTTGTTGTAGGTGAATACTACCAATGAAATATATTCTTCCCTCTTTGATTGTTGATCAATACAATAAAAACGTAAAATATCTTCCACTATTTGATTTGTCCTTTCTTTGTTTTCATATGTTTTAGGATGATATGTACTAAATTTTAATTGTGTTCCCAAGACTAAGTGTAGAGTGGTCCAAAATCTTCAAGTGAGCCTAACATCCCTATTTGATATAATTTTTTCAAGAACCCCATGTAATCTGAATATTTCCTTTATAAATTGTTTTGCTAAGTTGGAGCATCATCTATAAGATTTCTTGGTATAAAATGAGCTACCTTGTTAATTTTGTCTACTACCACCAGTATTGTATTATATCTATAAGATGTCATTGGTAATCCCTATATAAAATCCATGTACTAATTACTTACCACTTTTGATATGGTATATCATGGGGATATAGCAATCGAATTGGGTGACTATACTATGCTTTAACTCTTTTACACTCTAAAAACTTTACCACAAAGAACACTATATTTCTTCATTCCTAACCAAAAATATATCTTATTAATATCTAAGTACATCTTATTCACCCTTGTATGTCCTAAATAGGGAGTATAGTGAACTTCAACTAGAATCAAAGTTATAAGTTTTCCAAAATGAGGAATATATATTCTATTATGATATCAAAGAAACTCCTCCTTATCAAAAGTACATCCCTTAAACCTTAGGTCACTTGGATCAAATTTTAAAGATATTTTGACTTGACCATACCAAGGATCTTATTTTTGTTCTATTAATACTGGATTGATGAAGGTGATTTTAATAGTTGCTATATCCACTAAAATGGATGAAAATGGGGGAGGTGAAATAAGAATACCTAGAAATGAGAGACCTATGCCAAAAAGCAAAAAAGGGGTGTCAACCTAATCACCAATCCACTTTTTCCGTGTTCATTAGGAAGAGGAAGAATTTCACAAATGGTTAGAATTTACTTGCAACCTCCAAGGAGAGTCAACCCTAGATTTGGACACTATGCTTCCCTAAACTTCCTTATGATAGAAAATAGTAAAATATGATTGAACAACAGTTTTAGGAGAAGAATAAAAATGCATTAACAATCCAGTTTATGAGATCTATCACTTGAAACACAAAGTATTATGATAATATGGTGCAAGAGCACCTAGGCTAACCTCCATCTTGTTAATTTCATTTTGGCTTGTATCTGACCTTAGCCAAGTCAGAGGGTTTGTGTATTTGTTTTGGACCTTAGAAGGTCATTGTTGTGCTTAGGTGAATTAGTCATTAGGACTAAGATTCACCAAAGTTTTGTTGTCTTTATTAGTTTTTGCTTTGTTTAACCATGTTGGAATTGGAGCCTTAAATGTGTTCTAAACACATCAATGTTGTTAGGAGGATTCCATGAGGCAGTTAAGCGAGTTGGATGCTCGGAATTAAGAAGTTAGAGGTCCTAAGAATTAGGGAGATGGCATAATGGTTTGTTGCCAAAAGTTGTTGCAAAGTTGTCATGTTGCATGCAACTCGGTTACCTTGGATCCCTTAGAAGATGGGAGTGTGGGATCGACCAACATCCCTAAAAACATGGAAAAAGGCATCTATGATGCAAGAGGCTCGAGTTATAAGGATAATAGGTTGTAATTAAGTAGGGTTATGCTTTTGAATAGAACACTGCATTTTCTGTAAATCCCATGTGTTTTGAGGTGACAGTGATATCAAGTGGATTGTATGTACTAATTTGGTATTGGATTTGAGTTTACAAGACATATCTAAGAATTATTTCTTTTGTAAGTAAGTTCATTTGATTTAGTTTAAGTGTTTTGTGTAAATAAGTTAGAGTTTAGGGTCTTTACTATCTTGTTCTGAACAATCAGTCTTTTTATGGCTCCCCCATGAAATCTAGCCACGGGAGCTTCCTGAGATTAGATGGATTTGTTAGGGGAGCCAATTCTCTGTATATACTTAGTGGTAGGAGTCTTGAAGAGTCGAGCATGCATTTTTAAAATCAAACCCTAGGCAAGCTTAGAAGGGTCTGGTTAGGAGTTTGATAGAGAAGAAGTGAAGAGTATAGGCAGGGGTTAGAAGTACAGTACGGAAAAAGCATGGTATTAGGTAGGGTATGATAAAATCTTCACATGCTAAAAGGGTTGAGGTCCAGTCAATCCATTTGTGTGAGAGAGGAGCAAGAAATCAGTGTAACCCTACTAATTAGGTCTTTTAGCCCTATTTGACCTAGATGATAGGAACCAGCGTACGGAGGAGACAGAGGCCTGAAATCTTGTGAATATTTTAGAGAACCAAAAAGGGTATTTGAATATGAAATTTGTTTCCCAAGTTGTTTGGAAAGTTTGAAGAAGAATGGCAAAAAGGTCACTGTCAAGGGCTACAAGGGATTAGGCCTCTTCAAAGCAAAATCTTGAAATCGGTAAGAGTGAAGATTGAAGATCCTCCAAGATGAATCCAATTGGATGTGTTTGGCATGTCTTCAGTATCTTTGATACCCCTGCAAGCAGTTCAAGGTTTTGAGCGAAGTTGGCACTTAGAGTCTTCTAAGTGTAGGAGAAAGTTGCTAATTCAAATTGGTGTTAGTATTCCAAGGTGAAGCACAAAGATGAGAAACTCTTGGAGAGGAGTTGAAACAGAGTTTAGTTAATGACCTAAGCCTAACTAGAACCTAGAAGCTATCATGTTCTAGGAAGAAGATAGTGAAAAGGTCTTTTAGCAGATTGTGCAAGCAAGCCTTGGAACTTCTACACCATATTGGTATCAGAGCCAGGTTTGATCAGGCTTGTGATTGATGTTGCAACCCACTAAATCAGTAGGAGAGAATACACTAGAGGAAGAAAGAACCATGGTGACTAATGCTAAGTTAGCCAAGAAGGTAGAAGAGCAAGAAGAGGATAACCGACTGCTAAGAGAAAGGTTGTCCTGAATGGAGAAGCTCTTGGATGAAGTCTAAGAAAAGGCAGACAAAGTAAAGGATAAAATAGAATTGAAGGAAGAGCAGGAAGCAAAGGAAAAGGAATTAGACTTGGAGGAGGAAGCTCCAAAACCTGACCCTGTCCTTGCTGAAGAACCCTTCTTGAAGGCACTGTAGGCCTTAAGTGGCAAAGCTTTGGAAGGTGTGCCACTATTTAGTGGACAAATGGATCCTGATTCAGTCATGGACTGGATTGAAAGCATAGAAAATCACTTTGAATGTGACGGTATAATAGAGGCCCAAAAAGTAAAGGTGGCCAAGTCAAGGTTGAGAGGTTCAACTCTCACATGGTGGAAGTTTGTGCAAACTGAAAGAGAGAAAGAAGGAAAGGGTCCTATAGTTACATGGAGAGGCATGGTAACCAAGATCAAGTAGACCTACTTACCTGATGACTATGAAGTCCAGTTGCATAGGAGGAGACATAATCTTAGACAAAAAGACATGGATGTCCAAACATACACCGAGGAGTTCCAAAAGCTGTGCCTCAGATCAAAGGTGGTTGAAGATGAAAGCATCAAGCTAGCAAGGTATTTAAACGGGCTTAAATGGTCTATTCAAGAAGATATGAGCCTAGTGAACTTCAAAACCATCCGCCAATGTTATCAAATGGCCTTAAAGATAGAGGAGAAAGGCAAAAAGAAGCAAGAGCAAACCTCCAAGAGTAGAGGTAAAGGAAAAGATAGTAGAGGACAAAGAGGTGGCTATGGTGGAAGGAGTTCAAAATCAAGGGCTCAAGGAGAAGTCAGGTACTCTGAGCAACAAGAAGGAATCTCTAGTAGAGGTGGTAGAGGAAGAGGCTCTAGCTCTAGAGGAAGAAGTGGTGGACAAGGAAGAGGGAGTTACTTTGCCAATATGAAGTGTTACCACTGCAATCAAATGGGACACCCGGCCTATAGCTGTCCAGAGAAAGGTAGTACTTCCCAAGGAGGTGATAGGAGGACTAACCTTGTTCATGATGAGACAAATATAGTAGAGAAACATCCTGAAGTACCACTGAATTTAGAGGAAGGCGAAAACCTCATGATGAAGAGAACTTTAATCAAGGAGCCAGTTAAAGAAGAACCAAGCCAAAGGAGGTCCTTGTTTAGGATAAAGTGCAAGATGATGGGGAAAGTATGTAGAGTCATCATTGACTCAGGGTCTACTAACAATATTGTGTCAAAGGAGACAGTCAGCAAGTTGAAGTTGACAAGGATACCCCACACCAATCCTTACAAGGTCACATGGCTCAATAAAGGCCAACATGTCTTGGTAAATGAACAAGCATGGGTGGAGTTCTCAATTGGAAGGTACAAGGACAAAGTCTTGTGTGATGTGTTACCTATGGATGCATGCCACTTGCTCCTAGGTAGACCATGGCAATTTGATCACCAAGCCATGCATGATGGAGTGAAGAACTCTTATACTTTTAAGAAGGACAAGGTGACATTCAAAATTCAGTCACTGTTAGAAGATGTAGAGGTGCAGACAACAGGTCCTAAACTACTCATGGTTGGTGAAAAAGAGTTCTTAGAAGCCTTGGAAGAAGGAGAAGGAGTTGGCTATGCAGTAATTTCGAGGCCAAGAGAGGTAAGTAATGACAAAGAAGCTGAGAAGCCAGAGTTACCTAGAGAAATACATAAAATGTTGCAGACCTATGAAGGCATTGTAAGCAGTGGACAACTAGCAACATTACCCCCTAAAAGAGCCATAAGTCATAGGATAGACTTGATACCAGGGGCTACTCTGCAAAATAAGGCAGCCTACAAGATGACTCCTCAACAAAATGAGGAAATAGCTAGGCAAATACAAGAACTCCTAGACCAAGGTCTCATTAGGAAAAGCATTAGCCCATGTGCAGTACCCACTGTCCTAGCACCTACAAAGGGAGGAGAATGGAGGCTTTGTATTGATTCAAGGGCCATAGATAAGATAACTATTAGGTATAGATTCCCTATCCCTAGGATTGAAGACCTCATGGATTGTCTAGGTGAAGCTAGGTACTATACCAAGATAGACCTAAAGAGTGGTTATCACCAAATCATAATACATGAGGGAGATGAGTGGAAAACGACTTTCAAAACCAATGAGGGTTTATATGAGTGGCTGGTTATGCCATTTGGACTGTCTAATGCCCCCTCCACATTCATGAGACTCATGAATAAAATCCTCAAGGACTACATTGGTAAATTTGTAGTGGTGTATCTTGATGATATACTGATCTATAGAAAAATAAGAGTAGAGCACCTCAAATAGATAGAGTTGGTTTTCAAGAAGCTGCAGGAGGAGAAATTGATGATCAACTTAGAAAAGTGTGAATTCATCAAAATAGAGCTAGTGTACCTTGGATTTGTGCTATCACATGGCAACTTGAAAATGGATAGTAGCAAAGTGGAAGCCATCCTCAATTGGCCTACTCCAAAGACAACAACAGAGGTAAGAAGTTTTCATGGTCTTGCTCAATACTATAGGAAGTTTATAAGACAATTTAGTGCTATTTGTGCTCCTATGTTGGATACCATTAAAGGAGGGATGAAGACTAAGTTTGTATGGAATGAGCAAGCTAACAAAAGTTTTGAGTTGTTGAAAGAAAAGATAGCTACCTAACCTATTTTGGTGTTACCAAGATTTGAGAAGCTATTCACTATTGAGTGTGATGCAAGCAATGTGGCTATTGGAGCTGTTCTCAGTCAAGAGGGCAGACCGGTGGCTTTCCATTCTGAGAAATTAAGTGAAGCCAAGAAAAAGTATTCTTCTTATGACCTTGAGATGTATGCATTGGTCCATGCTTTAAGGAAATGGAGGCACTACTTGCTTCCCAAGGAATTCATAGTGTATTCAGACAACCAAGCACTTAGTTTCTTGAATTCACAAGAGAAACTGAGTCATAGGCACATGAAATGGGTGGAATACCTGCAAGCTTACACTTTCAATATCAAGCACAAGAAAGGAGTTCTCAACAAGGTGGCAGATGCGTTGAGTAGAAGAGTCCTCACCATACAAGAAATTCAGTTGAAGAGCATGGGAATAGATCATTTCAAGGATCTATATGTAGATGATGAAGATTTTGCAGACATTTATAAGGTATGTGCTGAATACAAGAATCATTTTCATAGTAAATATGCTGAATATACTTTGCAAAGTGATCTCTTGTTTAAAGGAAATTAGTTATGTGTCCCTAGAGGCTCTATTAGAGAGAATTTGATACAAGAAAAGCATAATGGTGCATTGAGTGGTCACGTTGGGATCACAAAGACTCAAGAACTTGTTCAAAGGTTCTATTATTGGCCAAGAATGAACCTAGATGTTAGGAGGTATGTGGAGAGTTGTATAGTGTGTCAAAAGGCCAAAGGTACTTCAAATGTAGGCCTATACCAACCACTGCCTATTCCTACTAGGCCATGGGAATGCTTGAGTATGGATTTTGTAGTTGGGTTACCCAAGACAAGACAAGGCATGGACAGTGTTTATGTAGTTGTGGACAGATTCAACAAAATGGCTCACTTTGTGCCATGTAAAACAACCAATGATGCCAGTCAAATAGCCCCTCTTTTCTTCAAGGAGATAGTAAGGATACATGGGTTACCTATAAGCATTGTGTCAGACAGAGACACCAAGTTTATGAGTCACTTTTGGAAAACTCTTTGGCAGAGACTAGGAACTAATTTATCTTTTGGATCTGCATACCATCCCCAAACTGATGGTCAGACCAAAGTTGTTAATAGAAGTCTTGGAAATCTATTAAGGTGCTTGACCAAGGAGTATGGTCAACAATGGGATCAATTGATTGGGCAAGCTGAGTATGCCTATAATGACACTGTGAACAGGCAACAGGGAAGAGTCCCTTTGAAATTTCCTATGGATTACATCCTAAAGGAGTCTATGAGCTAAGAGACTTAAAGGATGGAGTCAAGGGAAGTGGATATGCTGATGATTTTGCTTATGCAATGCAGGAGATTCATGATACAGTCAGGAAGACATTGGCAGAAAACAACATGAAGCATAAGAACAAGGTGGATGAGCATAGGAGAGAAGTTCAGTTCAATGTTGGAGACTTGGTGATGGTGCATCTAAACAAATCCAGGTTGCAAAAAGGAGTTCCTCACAAGTTGCAGATGAAGAGGATAGGTCCCTGTCCTATCTTGGCCAAGTATGGCAACAATGCATTTAGAGTGGAGCTACCGGAAGAGCTACCGGAAGACAGTGGACTGTCCCCTATTTTTAACATTGCAGACCTGGTCCATTACAAAGGACCACCACCAGACATGGATCAGAACCTCAATGAAGTCATCCAAGATGTGGAGGAGCTCAAACTGCCTTCTGCTATAGTCAAACAAGCTGACAGTATACTGGATACCAGGGTCTATAAGAAGACTAGAACCAAGGAATACAAGGAACATTTGATTAAAAGACATGGTCAATTTGATGCTGATGTAGTGTGGATCAAAGAGTCAGAGGTCAAGAAGTTGGGCATTGATCTCAACTTACTCAATCCAAGGGTGGATTGAAATATTTTGTTTTGGGGAGGATGGTGCAGGAGCACCTAGGCTAACCTCCATCTTGTTAATTTCATTTTGGCTTGTATATGACCTTAGCCAAGTCAGAGGGTTTGTGTATTTGTTTTGGACCTTAGAAGGTAATTGTTGTGCTTAGGTGAATTAGTCATTAGGACTAAGATTCACCAAAGTTTTGTTGTCTTTATTAGTTTTTTCTTTGTTTAACCATGTTGGAATTGGAGCCTTAAATGTGTTCTAAACACATCAATGTTGTTAGGAGGATGCCATGAGGCAGTTAAGGGAGTTGGATGCTCGGAATTAAGAAGTTAGAGGTCCTAAGAATTAGGGAGATGGCATAATGGTTTGTTGCCAAAAGTTGTTGCAAAGTTGTCATGTTGCATGCAACTCGGTTACCTTGGATCCCTTAGAAGATGGGAGTGTGGGATCAACCAACATCCCTAAAAACATGGAACAATGAATCTATGATGCAAGAGGCTCGAGTTATAAGGATAGTAGGTTGTAATTAAGTAGGGTTATGCTTTTGAATAGAAGAACACTACATTTTCTGTAAATCCCGTGTGTTTTGAGTTGACAGTGATATCAAGTGGATTGTATGTACTATTTTGGTATTGGATTTGAGTTTACGAGACATATCTAAGCATTTTTTCTTTTGTAAGTAAGTTCATTTGATTTAGTTTAAGTGTTTTGTGTAAATAATTTAGAGTTTAGGGTCTTTACTGTCTTGTTCTGAACAATCAGTCTTTTTATGGCTCCCCCATGAAATCTAGCCACGGGAACTTCCTGAGATTAGATGGATTTGTTTGGGGAGCCAATTCTCTATATATACTTAGTGGTAGGAGTCTTGAAGAGTCGAGCATGCATTTTTAAAATCAAACCCTAGGCGAGCTTAGAAGGGTCCGGTTAGGAGTTTGATAGAGAAGAAGTGAAGAGTATAGGCAGGGGTTAGAAGTACAGTACAGAAAAAGCATGGTATCAGGAAGGGTATGATAAAATATTCACATGCTAAAAGGGTTGAGGTCCAGTCAATCCATTTGTGTGAGAGAGGAGCAAGAAATCAGTGTAACCCTACTAATTAGGTCTTTTAGCCCTATTTGACCTAGATTATAGGAATCAGCGTACGGAGGAGACAGAGGCCTGAAATCTTGTGAATATTTTAGAGAACCAAAAAGGGTATCTGAATATGAAATTTGTTTCCCAAGTTGTTTGGAAAGTTTGAAGAAGAATGGCAAAAAGGTCACTGTCAAGGGCTACAAGGGATTAGGCCTCTTCAAAGCAAAATCTTGAAATCGGTAAGAGTGAAGATTGAAGATCCTCCAAGATGAATCCAATTGGATGTGTTTGGCATGTCTTCAGTATCTTTGATACCCATGCAATCAGTTCAAGGTTTTGAGCGAAGTTGGCACTTAGAGTCTTCTAAGTGTAGGAGAAAGTTGCTAATTCAAATTGGTGTTAGTATTCCAAGGTGAAGCACAAAGTTGAGAAACTCTTGGAGAGGAGTTGAAACAGAGTTTAGTTAATGACCTAAGCCTAACCAGAACCTAGAAGCTATCAGGTTCCAGGAAGAAGACAGTGAAAAGGTCTTTTAGCAGATTATGCAAGCAAGCCTTGGAACTTCTACACCATAATACTATTAGAAACAACAATCAACTAGTAGATTTGAGAAGGTTAAATTGTTGTGTAGCTGTCACCAAAAGTGTCACAAAGTGTCTTGCTCAGGACTCATTTGCCCAAGGGAAAACGGGCCTTTGTATAGGGCTCTGAAAATTCTTTTTCTAGTCCTTTGATGTCGGATCTAAACTTTTGATTCCCCCAGGTTTTATTGTCGGAAGGTCAAAAATAAAACCTATAGGTGAGTTTCTGTATCTTGACAAATTTGTAAAATTGCATTTTTGATCTAATTTCAATCCTTCTTCACCTACAAATCTATAAACACATAAAGAGGAGAAAAATGTTTGTTTTTGGTGGATAAGGGTTTGCCTTGGTCAAACCCTAGTTTGGTAATTGAACTTTGATAATGAAATAATGATAAAAGTGGAGGAATGATGAATCAACACTAGCTTGTTGCAATTCGCCAAACCCTTTAATGGCTGACCTTAGAGGACTAAAGTTTAACACATCACTCCAAGGATTAGATCTTGCATGAAATGGTTTGATTGGATGCTTGATTTGATACTTTATTTGATGCTTGAAAACTTGAAACCTACATCACAATGTTAGTTCAAAAACATGCATGGACACACATAAATCTTGACATCATGATAGGATCTTGAATGTTGTAATAAATGATTGATAAATTTTCTCTTCAATGCTCTTGACAATAATCTTTACTCTTGTAATGCTTGCATAAAGTGTGTTAGATTTGAATTGAGGTATGTGTAGAATCATGATGGACCAAAAAGTGGCGATATGATGGGTATGTGTAGGGTATGTGGTTGATGAATTTTTTTTAACCCAAAATTGATGAAACAAAAAGGGTTTTTAAAGGAGATTCTCAACTTTCCACCAATATAAATTATGCTTTACTTTGAATTTAATAAATAAATATTATTCATTTTCTATTTGAATTACGACTGAAGTCACGATTGATAGGCTGATTGAACTACATATATAGCTTTCAAACGGTATCACATTTTTTGAATTTGAAACATGTGTCACATTCTATGATTCACATACTATAGGATTAAAAAAAATGAATTTCATGAAGTTTTGACCAAGTTAAGGTGGTCAGACATAAGAGTTTTTATATTTTTTGAAAGTTGTAATAAAAAATTCATAATTAATTATTTCCTTGGGAAAAAATTGCAAAAAATATGCATCACATCGGTACATGAGTCCTCTACTTATATCTAAAATCATATAAAAAAATATTATCATTTTATTGTGGTTAGGGTGGTCAGACAGACACCTATTTCTTATTTTTCCGAAATTTAAGTACTCATTGAAATTTCAAATTTTCACCAAATAGATTTTTTAAAAATAAAACTAGTAGTTTAGAAACTACATTAAATTTGCTACAGATTCTATTCTTACATATTTTTGAAATAATATAGATTACTTATTCAAATTTTTACGTCAAGTTGCCTAACTCTGATTTTTTTGAATTTTTTGCCACTTAAGGGCCTATTTTTTCCATGATGATCCTACACATACCCATTGATAAAAAGACCTTGTATTTATAGGTATTTCCTTAAATACCTGACAATTAAACATCAAAAGCCGACAATTGCAATTTGAATTGAGGTCATTAAAATATTGCCAAAAAATGTAAAAAATGAGATCCTAAACGTAAGGACGCATTCACCCTTGGGAAAATGGGTCCTAGGCCCCAAACCTAGGACATAAATTTTTGAAGATGTGTAATTTGATGTTTGCAATTGTTTAATTTAGGTTCCTCTTTCAGAAAATGAAATTAATTAGGCTTTTAGATGCATAATTGGGTCAATTAGAGGCTTAATTAAGTCCAATTAATTAAGGGGATGCAAACATAGTGTGAAAATGTAAAGGTATACATTTTTCTACACTACAACCACCAAATTCCTTCTACTTAGAGAATCTACTATCCTATTTTATTTTCCCTTAATCAACTCAATCTCAAAATTATATTCACTTGAAAATTCTAATCATCTTCTTTTCCTTGCATTCAAATTTGGTTGAGTGAAAATGTATTTCAACCCTTGATGATCTATTTTTAGTTCAAATGGTTTCCCTAATAGGAAATATCTCCACTTTTGAAGTGCATGTACAATTAGTGCCAATTCTAAATCATGAGGTGCATAATTTAGTTCATGTATATTTAATTTTCTAGATTCATAAGAAGCACCCCTATATCTTGCATAAGAACCCCCCCAAACCTTCTATTGAAGCATAAGTGACAATCACAAAGTGTCCATTAGGATCAAGAACTCTCAAGATAGGGATTGAATTAAAAAATATATTTGAAATGTTTTATTTCCTTGTTTTTTCCATACGGACCTTTTATTTTTATTTTGTAAGGAAGTGATTGGGTTTACAATTCCAAAAAAATCTTCTACAAACTTTCTATAATACCCTACTAACCACATGAAACTTCTCACTTCTACTACATTCTTAGGAATTAGTCATTCCATTATATATCCTTAGTCTTGTCAAGGTCTACGACAATTCCTTCTATTGATATAATTTCCCCCAAATAATATTTTTTCTCAGAGAATACATATTTTGATAGTTTTCCACACAAGTTATGTTCTCTTAGTCTTTGTAAAACTAATTTAAGATGTACTAATTGGTATTAATTTTTCAAATAGATTAAGATGTCATCTAAGAAGACTAGTATGAATTTATCATGGTAATCATAGAATACACTATTCATTAGGTTCATGAAAGCAACAAGGGAACTAGTTACACCAAAAGGTGCAACTATGAATTCATAATGCTCGTATCTGGTTTGAAAAGTGTTTTTGAAGTTTTTTCATCCTTGATTCTTAGTTGATGATATCTTGGTTGAAGATGAATTTTTGAAAATATTATTGCTCACTTCATTTGGTCAAATAGATCTTCAACACAAGATAATCGATAAATATTTTTCACTATTAACTTATTGAACATTTTGTAATCTATACATAATATTAGGGTCCATCTTTTTTGAAAAAAATAATCGGTGCTCCCCATGGTGACACACTCGGCCAAGTTAACCCCTTTCCTATAAACTCCATTAATTTCATCTTTAGTTCTAGCAATTCATATGCATTCATGTTATAAAGAGCCTTAGACACAAGTTCAACTCCTGGTACAATTTCTATAGAGAAGTCAAATTTTCTCTTAGGAGGTAGTCTTGGCAATTTATCTAGAAATACATTGTCTTTGAATTCTTTAAGGTAGGGGAAATTTTCTAGATATGGGGTATCTTTTTCCTCCTCTTTTAGTTTAACCATAAAAATTTGAGCTCATCTTCTTATTGCCTTCTTTAGTTGCATTGCTAATATGATTTCCACATCTATAGGCTTAAATATTTCTTGTAAATTTACTTTATTTCCCTCATCATCTACACATTCCACTATTTAATTATAGCTCAATCTACACTTTCTTGATGAGTAGCCAACCAACTCATTCCAATAATCACATCATACAACCCTAAGTTTGCCACATATATACCCACTTTGGTTTTGAACTCAGGAAGTTGAATTGAAGAATTTTATAAACACTTATTTACTTCTATAAGTTTCTTATCCCCATACTAGACTATTCACGATGTTTCTATATGTCTAACTCCTCCGAACATTCTTTTTACAAATTACAGAGAAATAAAGCATTTAGATGATCCAATATCTATTAATATAGAAATTGGTTGACTTGAAAGCATACCTATAATTTCATTGGGAACATTTTGATTTTGGGTATGATTATCCCTAACTTTCACATGAATTCTTTGTGAAGGGGATTGTTGTTGTTGATTTTTTCTAATATGTTCTTGAATCCTAGGACATTCATTAAAGCATAATGATTTCCTCCACACATAAAATAACCACCTAGTGGCCCCCATCATACTTGATTTCTTGGAGGTTGACTCCTTATTTCATTAAATCTTGGTGGATATACTGGCCTATTATTGTTTCTCTAATTATTCCTATTAAAACCTTCCCTATTATGATTTCCATTATGACCATTTCTTTGATTTTGATTTAGTGGTGGTCATTTTTTCTAGATAATTTATTCTTATATTTTTTAAGTTTTGATTGCCTCTGAAATTCAGTTTCCTCTTCAAGGGTAGATTCTTGTTATTGCTAAAAAAATTCCTTGCCCTAGCTACATATTGGATTTTCCTTTCTTGTTTTAGAGACAAATCTAATACTTCATTCATATTTTTAGGATCATACATGTCCACCGCAACTCCAATATTATTGTTTGTTCTAATAGGATTTTTTTGTTAGAATCCTCTCATCTTTCTAATACATTGGCACATATTTCAATAATTTTGCAAACTTATCCCAATATTGTTATATTGTTAGAGACCCCTGCCTAAGATTATGGAACTTTGTCATCTTTTTTATCAAAGAACAGCTATGTTTTTAAAATGTTGCATAAATTACTCTCGTGAAATGTTTTCCTTGGTGTATCCATTCTATTCCTTCACATCAGTCCACCAACCTGCAAATTACCATTAAATGGATAAGTACCCCATAATGCTTTAAAAAATTATGTATAATCCCTTAACTCAAAGTATTTTTCCATTTCTATTATCCAATTCTTAACTCCTAATTGTTTCCTATCCAATTTTGGAGGGGTGATATTTTTTAATCCCTTTGATAGTTCCCTAATTGTAAAGTCTTAATTAGGTGCAATATTAATTCTCTTTTTAGTGGATTCTCTTTTTTAGGAAGGTTTTCAAATTCTAGTTCCACTAAGATTTTTATATTAGATTGCCTATTTTTTGAGATTATTTATTATTTGTTCCAAAGAATTTATCTTGTCCCTTTGTTTTGTTAATAGAGTGATCACTACATCAATTCTTGCCCCATTATTATTTTTAAGTTCTTTTTATTGTTCAATAGGATCCTCCCTTTGTTTCCTTTTTTTTTTAGCATGGGAAGCTCTAGTCCTTGTCATTTTATTGTTTCTATGAAACTATAGGTTTTTAATCAGTACTTGATTAGATAATTTATCCAAAGTTTTCATTAGTGATTAAACACTTTTATAATTATATTTAGTGCAAGTAATAGCAATTTCAAGGCCTAGCTTTTGAACTTAGCTTCAATACTACATGTAACAAATATCTAGTTAAACCTCTATATTACACCCATTTTTATTTTATTAAATTGTTATATGTTCATTCAATTGTATACTTAGGTAATCATTTATCATCCATCCATCAAACATGACAAGTGTAATTCGCTAACCAGAGTCTTAAACTTAGGTGCAATCCATCATCCTAAGTCTCTCTTGAATGACTACACTTCCCTAATGAAAGTGCACTAAGGTCATCATTATTCAAGGATATATATGTTGGAAAATGGTCTTCGCTCCCCTCGGGATTCGTGACAAGGGACTAACTGCCTCTCATGTGATCCATGTTTCTATCATTTGTATCAAGCGTTGATAGATTGATCTTTTGGTGCAACGACAAATTGGGGGAAATAATTGGTATCAGAGCATTGGGTCACAGGTTTGAATCCCCTTGGCTTGCATTGAGGAGGAGATTGTTGGAAAATGGTCAATGCTCCCCTCAAGATTCATGACAAGGGACTAACCGCCTCTTGTACAATCCATGTCTCTACATTTTGTATCGGGCGTTGATAGATCAATCTTTTGGTGCAACATAAAACTGGGGCCAATAATATAAATAAAGGCTTGAGTCTTGTCTAGAAATTTTGGCTTAAAGAGCTTCAAGTAGTAAAGCAAATATATCCAATGGATTCATCTGAGTATAAAATTAATATATTTTATCTTGGTATTTATATTAGAGATTTTACGCCTTTAATTGAATGATTAATATTGTATTATTAATCAAATTAACATAATCTTTATTGGACACTCCCTAAACCCCATCCCTGAACACCTATATATTGGGAATATTCTTCCTTCCCTAGATTTCCCACATACATAATTTCCAAACTAGATCAAGATGTAATATATATGTAGTTATGTTTTCTAAGCTAGGTTTGATGTGAATTGTTTATGTGGGTACGTAGCCCTTTCTAGGGCCCCTTTTACCCAAATAGTTCATCTATAAAATCTACCCACAAAAGGAAGCAAATAAACTCAAAAGTGATTGATCATCATAACCATCACTTGTTAACTATTTTCATCTAAAGCTTAGTCCTTATTCAATTAAATAACATCACCCCTTAACTAAGTAACAAACAATATTATTCACAAGGTCCTATCTACCCTTTGAAAATTGAATATCAAATCAAAACTATATAAAAGTCTAATAAAGTTGTATGATAGTTTTTTTTAATTTAATTTAACATCATTTTAGTTTGATTGAATTATCTTTTTAAATTTGTAATCCTTACTCTTCCCTTGGATTTTAATAACACGATGTTCTTTATTTCTCTCCGACAATTTATAAGGATGATGTCTCAAGCATTGTTGTTGCAGTTGTATTAAACTATAGGTATAGTAGCTCAAAGTGTGATTTGATAAATATGAATAGAAAAAATACTAATTACTTTTGCAAAGTAAATTAAACTCATTTATTACTTTGAAAATAAAAATTAATTATTTAAAAAAAAAAATTACTTATGAAAATGAATTAAACTGATATTTAATTACATTGAAATATATACTAATTTATTAAAAATAAATTAATTTTAAAACTTAAAGATAAATAATCTACTTATTTATTAAATTAAACTATAAAAGCAATAAGAATATTAATGTAAATTTTCATGAAAGGAATAAAACACTTAATTTTAAATTTTTGAAAACTATTTTAAAATAAAACATTTATCTAATTTTATAAAAAAACCCCTATAAAATTGCTTTTAAATAAGAAGATGAACTTGAAATTGTTTATTTTTCAAAAAAATAAACTCAAAAAAAATATTATCATTTGATTTTTAATTTAATTAATTAAATCCTAAAAATATTGATAATTTAAAATTCTTATTTTTCTTTTGATTTTTTTTAACAAATATGTATAAGTTTTATATTTAATTATTATTAATTTTAGGGGCTCATCTTATAGTGTGATGGTTAAGGTGTGGTATTGTTTTTGTGGTCATCAAGGTTCAAACTTCTGTTGGACCATTGTGATTGTAGGCACTATGCTTTCACTGATCTAATATGCTTGCGGGCTTGTACCGCAACATTGAGGTTGCTAATGACATTCATTTCATGTGACAGGGATTCATGCTTATGTGGATGTGTTCCAATCCTTTGCTAGATTTTTATGCTTGTGGGTCTTGCACCCCTACTAGGCTATTGTCCTCGCAGGCTTGGACTGTTCACTTGTGTTCATGTTGAGGAGGAGGTCCCTCGATCCAATGTGCTCATAGGCTTATATCACAATGTTGAGGTTGCTAATGGCATTCATGCCATGTGATAGGCATTCATTCCTATGTGGATGTGTTCCAATCCCTTGCTGGGTTGGTGTACTCATGGGCCTTGCACCCCTATTGGGCTATCGTGATTGCAGTGTCATGCCTTTTTTTTTTTCCTAGAAAAATTGAACTATTTTTTTTTTTAAAGAAAAGGGTTACAAAACACTTGTTGCAAGTTTTACCAATTACTATGTTCACATTTACTTCTCCATGCAAGTCTAAGATTAGATGTTGACATCCATGTTACTTCGGACCCAATTATTAATGTCATTAATTAAGACTATGGCGATGTTAACATTGATATCGTCCCCGCTATTGGTAATGCTAAATATATACATTTGTATAAATAATTATCACAAAAACTATAATTCTAATGATCAATTCAAAACTCATACATGTTTTCTCATAGACCATAACACTGTCTGAAATTTGTTCTAACACTACTCCTAATACTTCTACTAAGATGATTATTGATTCTCACACCCTTCAATCCTAAAGATGTGGTAAATTATTATTATTTTATTATTTTTCTTTGACTATTATTATTTATTTTTTTATTTACCTTTTTTTATATAAAAGAAAATATATAACTTCTATATGCATATATATACCTTTAAATATATACTCTATTCACTTTGAGAAGAAACTAAAAAATATAATAATAAAAATTACCACTTCCTACCTAATATATTATTTTTCTATATATTTTATTTTACTAAAAAAACTTAAAATAAACAAAATAAATCCTTTCTTTCTATAGAAAATGTAGTAACTCCTATTCTCTGTGATTTTATGTATATATACTCTTATTAATATATTCTCTCTTTTTAAAAAAAATAGCTAAGTAAAGGAAGAGCATATAGCCTATTCTCCCTCCCTTTCTTTAAGGGATCTTTAAACATGGATAATACGTGAAGTTTCCTAAAAGTTAAAGTTAGAAATATGAATAATGTTAAGGAAACTTTATCTTTTATTTTTTACATCATTACTATGGATTTAAGTTGTTCCTTATCCAAAGGAAACGCCACCAGTGCTATTCACATCCATTTGCTATAATTCTACCACTAGTGACTAAATTATGATGGGAACTTTTTTTCATAAAGGAAAATTTATCTTTTATTTTTCACATCATTATTATGGCTTTAAGTTGTTCCTTATCCAAACGAAACACCAGTAGTGCTATTCACATCCATTTGCTATAATTCTACCACCAGTGACTAAATTATGATGGGAACCTTTTTTCATAAAATATAGCAATGGTTAGAATTATCGTAATTAATATTGAGATGACTATTCTTCGTGGGAGAAAGCTAACTATTGGACAAAAAGCACCTATGTATATAACATATTATAGTACCCCCATACCCCATGGCCTGCAGTGGACAAAAGGTCCCCGACAGAAAATAGGGAGCCAAAAAGACTTGACGGTCAGATGTTAACTTCGTCGTGTCGTTTCCTGTCCCGTCGCCAGGAAAACGTGTCAATGCCAACATGTTTTCAAAATCATTTTTCAACATGGACAAAAAGCCAAAAATGTGGCATTTGAAACCATTATTTGCAAATATCAAAAAGCCCAGATGAGGTCCCATTTTCTCTATTTTCTACAACAACATTGTGGTGGAGAGCAATGTGAAGAGTTGCAGGGATTTAGAGCTCCCTAAGGTATGTATATCTGCTCTATATATGTGTTATTTTGTCATTATTCCATGAAAACTGAAGAAATGAACGACTATTCGTTGCGGGGTTTTCATTTTGTGATTTTTCATTGAGGGTTTTTTAATTTCATTTCCTCTCGTCTGCTGGTTTTGAAAATTTGCGCTTGCTGAATGAAATAGCTGACAACCCATTGTGGAAATATGAGTGAAATAATTGAATAAGGTTTACAAAAACCACAAACCATGCAAAATATATTATGAGGTTGGAAAACGCAATGTGGGTTCTGGAATGGAATGGTATATTGTGAAAATCACATAAAGCCCAAAACGTCGCCATTGTTCATTTCTTATTTTTAACATTTCAAGGTTTTCGCTGGGAAAAGGGCTATTTATTTGAAATGCAAGTCCTTTAATGTTTTTTTGTGTCAAGGGTTTTTAAATTTTTGTTTCATTTCCTCCCCGCATGTTGGTTTTCGAATTTTTCCATTTTCGAATGAAATAAGTTACAACCCATTGTGGAAATATGAGTGAAATTATTGAATAATGTTTATAGAAAGAAAAATCCATGCATAATATATTACGAGGTTGGAAAACGCAACGTGGCTTCTGCAATGAAATGATATATTTTGAAAATCACATAAAACCCAGAACGTCACCATTGTTCACATTGTTATTCAGAATGGAGAAAAAAGCGCAAAACGTGGCATTCAAAATCATAATTTGCAAATAGCAAAAAACCCATACGACATCCCATTTTTGCCACCATTTTATACACTATCTTTTTGGAAAACACATTGTCTCCTAAAAATCTAGCTGTTGTAAAACCCTTTAGAAGTAACAACCCAATTGGTTACTCACCCCTAACCTCAATTGGGTATGTTTTTTGATTGTGTGGAGAACCTTTTGTGATTTAGATAGTAGGAATGTAATGAAATTGGAAAATAGTAGGTATTATGAAACTTGCAAGGCACAGTGTTATAGATTGTTTGTAGTGTTAGAAAACACACTATCCTATGTTCTCCATTGTTCACATTGTTATTTGGAATGGAGAAAAAAGCACAAAATGTGGTATTCAAAATAATAATTTGCAAATAGCAAAAAGCCTAGATGACATCCCATTTTTGCCACCATTTTATACACTGTCGTTTTGGAAAACACATTGTCTCCTAAAACTCTGACTGTTGTAAAACCCTTTAGAAGTAACAACCCAATTGGTTACTCACCCTTGACCTCAATTTGGTATGTTTTGTGATTGTGTGGAGAACCTTTTGTGATTTAGATAGTAGGAATGTAATGAAATTGGAAAACAATAGGTATTATGAAACATGCAAGGCACAGTGTTATAGATTGTTTGCAGTGTTGGAAAACACACTGTCCTATGTCAGTTAACTATTACCTACCTTTCCTGGATGTTTGGTCCTGTCTACCGGTGCAGTCCAAATGTCATTTCACTTTGTTCATCTGATTGGAACAAAATGCCCTAACAAAAAAGGTCGGATGGACAAATTGCACTGATGGAAAGATTTGATGGTCGGACGTTAACTCTGACTTGTCGTAGCCAGTCTCGTCGTCAGGAAAACGTGTCAGCACCAGTGGGTTTTCAAAATCATATTTTGGAATGGAAAAAAACCAAAAAAAATGTGGCATTTGAAACCATTATTTGCAAATATCAAAACGAGGTGCCAAGAATGTAATGAAATTGGAAAATAGTAGGTATTATGATACCTGCAAGGCATAGTGTTGTTATAGATTGTTTGCAGTGTTAGAAAACACACTGTCCCATTTCAGTTAGTTTGATATGAAGAGTTTTATTTCATTATGCTCCAAGAATGTAATGAAGTCCACTCTGAAATTTTTGAACAACTCTTTGCTACAACCCAAATGTCATTTCGCTTTCTTTATTTGATTGGAACAAATAAATTGCTTGCAATATTTGTAGAGTTGGAAAACACACTGTCTCCTCTCAGTTGGGGGGAAAATCGACTTGACGAAGCCATTAACTCCTACCTACCATTTCTCGGGCATTTGGTCCTACCTGCCGATTTAGTCACTTTGATCCCTCGTTTGGCAGACCCCACATTATGACATCTTGTCATGTTATATATATTTCCATGTATGTTGTTATGTATGTTTTTCATGTATTTTTGTATGTACATAGGTGTTTTTTGTCTAGGAGTTAGTCGACTCCTATGCTCCAAGAATGTAATGAAGTTCAGTTTCAAATTTTTGAACAACTCTTTGCTACAGTCCAAAAGTCATTTCACTTTCTTTATCTGATTGGAACAAATAAATTGCTTGCATTATTTGCAGAGTTGGAAAACACATTGTCTCCTCTCAATTGCAGATGGTTTTACAACACTATATGGGTTGCTTGTTTCTTAACACCTTATATGGAGACAATGTGTTTTCCAACACTGCAAATAATGTGAGAACTTATTTGGTTGAATCAGATGAGGAAAATGAAATGCCATTTTGATGTCATGTTACATACATAGGTGCTTTTTGTTTACAAGTTAGCTTTCTCCTGATTGGAACAAATAAATTGCTCGCATTATTTGCACAGTTGGAAAACACACTGTCTCCTCTCAATTGTAGAGGGTTTTACAAAACTATATATGGAGATAGTGTGTGTTCGAACATTGCAAATAATGTGAACATTTATTTGGTCGAATCAGATGAGGAAAGTGAAATGCCATTTTGATCTCATGTTACATACATAGGTGTTTTTTTGTCTAAAGTCAAAAATCTAGACAAAATGCACTAACATCGCCATTTTCCACATTTTTCATTTTCTAGTTTGGTGGGTAGGGAGGGATGCTCCGGCAAGGAAAATGGAGTTACAAGTAGCTGAACCACTAGAAACCCCTCAAACGCATTCCTCGCTGTGGCACATAGGCATTTTCCACATTTTGATTTTGCAGTTTGCTAGCTGGGGAGGGACGTGCGGTTGAGGATGGAGATAGTGTGTTTTCCAACATTGAAAATAATGTGAGCATTTATTTGGTCGAATCAGACGAGGAAAGTGAAATTCCATTTTGATCTCATGTTACATACATAGGTGCTTTTTGTCTAAAGTGAAAAATCTAGACAAAATGCACCTAACATTGCCATTTTCCACAGTTTTGATTTTCCAATTTGGTGGGTGGGGAGGGATGTGTGGGTGAGGAAAATGGAGTTGTAGGCAGCCGAACCACTACAAACCCCTCAAATGCATTAGTCGCCATGACACATCGCCATTTTCCACATTTTTATTTTGCAGTTTGCTGGCTGCGGAGGGACGCATGGCCGAGATGGAGATAGTGTGTTTTCCAACACTACAAGTAATGAGAGCATTTATTTGTTCGAATTAGATGAGGAAGGTGAAATTCTATTTTCATATCATGTTTCATACATTGGTGATTTTTTTCTATGATTTAGCTTTCTCCTTATTGGAGCAAATAACTTGCTCTCATCATTTGCACAATTGGAAAACACATTGCCTCGTCTTAGTTGTAGATGGTTTTACAACACTATATGGGTTGCTTGTTTCTTAACACATTATATGGAGACAGTGTGTTTTCCAACACTGCAAATAATGTGAGCATTTATTTGGTCAAATTAGATGAGGAAAATGAAATGCCATTTTTATCTCATGTTACATACATAGGTGCTTTTTGTTTACGAGTTAGCTTTCTCCTAATTGGAACAAATAAATTGCTTGCATTATTTGCATAGTCATAAAACACACTGTCTCCTCTCATTTGTAGAGGGTTTTACAACATTATATGGGTTGCTTGTTTCTTAGCACCTTATATGGAGGTAGTATGTTTTCCAACAATGCAAATAATGTGAGCATTTATTTGGTTGAATCAGAAGAGGAAAATGAAATTCCATTTTGATCTCATGTTACATACATAGGTGCTTTTTTTTTATGAGTTAGCTTTCTCCTGATTGGAACAAATGAATTGCTCGCACTATTTGCATAGTTGGAAAATGCACTGTCTCCTCTTAGTTGTAGAGGGTTTTAAAACACTATATGGGTTGCTTGTTTCTTAACACCTTATATGGAGACAGTGTGTTTTCTAACTATGCGAATAATGTGAGCATTTATTTGGTTGAATCAAATGAGGAAAATGAAATGCCATTTTGATCTCATGTTACATACATAGGTGATTTTTGTTTACGAGTTATCTTTCTCCTGATTGGAACAAATGAATTGCTCACATTATTTACACAGTTGGAAAACACACTGTCTCCTCTCAATTGCAGAGGGTTTTACAACACTATATGGGTTGCTTTTTTCTTAACACCTTATATGGAGACAATGTGTTTTCCAACTGTGCAGATAATGTGAGCATTTATTTGGTCGAATCAGATGAGGAAAATGAAATTCCATTTTGATCTCATGTTACATACATAGGTGCTTTTTTTTCATGAGTTAGCTTTCTCTTGATTGGAACAAATGAATTTCTCACATTATTTGTACAATTGGAAAACACACCGTCTCCTCTCAGTTGCAGAGGGTTTTACAACACTATATGGGTTGCTTGTTTCTTAACACCTTATATGGAGACAGTGTCTTTTCTAACACTGCAAATAATGTGAGCATTTATTTCGTCAAATTAGATGAGGAAAATGAAATGCCACTTTGATCTCATGTTACATACATAGATTCTTTTTTGTTTACGAGTTAGCTTTCTCTTGATTGGAACAAATGAATTGCTCCAGCAGAATGAATGTTCATTGCTTCACAATTCTAATAGAATGGAAAAATGGCAAATATAATTGTTGATACATATTACTAGTGTTAGCAATAGGTTAAATTGGAAATTAAATTCCCAATGTATAGTTTAATATGTTTGTTTATTGTCTATGCAAGCTGGCATTTTGCACTCACTAGAACATAAAAATTGTATATTGGTGAAATTTGGAATAAAAAAATTCTTTGTAGCACCAAATGTCTTTAATTTTCCAATTTAATATATCGCTAACACTTTTCTTTCTTCCAGGTGGTTGATATAGGCGAGGAAAGAAAATTGAACAAAAAAAGGGCAGGTGGATTGAGAAGGATGCTTCAGGAGATGTGAAGCTTTTGAAGTAAATACAGGTGATTCTGGCTGCCATAGCTTGAATCACAAGTGTAGTGGATAGTTAATTTCCAAAATTTATTATGCATTTAGAAGTTCTGATTTGTTTGAAATTCTAAAATTTTGGGTCAAAATACATCCTCTTGATAGTCCATCCTATGATCCTATCCTAATTTAAACTTCTTTTTTGTCTCTCGAGTTGAATATTTCTCCATATTTAAAAGTTCTATTTAATGTTAGTTTTCCATCACTTGTCATTTTTTTGTGGTTCTTAAGTGTTTTCGTAATAGTTCTTTTTACAATTTCCCTATTTGTCTAGAATATTTACTAAGTTATATAAATGGTTTGTTTTTAACATCTGATTGCAATGTTGTAGAATGCTATTTCTATATCCTATTTTTGTTATTTTTTAGTATGTTTCGATCTGACCACCACACCGCAAAAGATGTGCAGATATAAGAAGTCATTACTTGAAATAGTTCTATGCACTATATTAAATAGAACTCGTAAAGCCAATGGGTAGCAATAACCTATGCAAAATGGGTATAACGCCACAGACTTAATTGAAAATTTGGCCTACATTACTTGGCACTAAATATTATAGACAAATTGTAAAAGAGCTATTAGAATAACAATATGCATGGAAACAAAAAGTGACGAAACTGACAGACTGGACCAAACGTCCGGGAAATGGTAGGTAGGAGTTAACAGTGCCATCAGGTCAGTTTTCCTACCTCATGCCGGATGAAAAGGGTGGGTGCCTTAGCTTTGTCGTGAAGTTTATTTTTTTTGGTGTGGAAAAAGTGGAAGGGAATGATGTGGGCCTTTTATGTTTGGAGAAAGAAAGGTGAAAATACTATTTGTTTCCAATTTGCACGTTGAAAGCTGAAGGTTTGAGTGCATGTGGAGGAGCTGGAGGAGAAAACCGAGCAAATTGAGGTGACGGGTACTATCCAATAGTGTTGTAGAGGGTTTTACAACACTATTTGGGTTGCTTGTTTCTCAACACCTAGGGTTTTCCAACATGAATTGTTGCAAAACAGAATGAAGTGTGTACTATGAATCACACTATGTGTTGAGGGTTAATAGAATCCCCCTTAAATGAGAGATGTGTTATTTGATAAAATACAACACCATCTATACATTTATATATTTGCATTACAAGACAAAGGTTGGGTATAAGTAAAGGCAAGCTTCAAAACACATTGTGTTTTCCAACATGCACTACACAACGTTCATCACTTTCAACGAGTTTATTCATTATTGCCAATAATGGAAAGGAATTGGTGTTCTTGCTTTTTGTAATGCACACCTACATATATGGGTTTAAAAACCAAAAAGTGCTTGGGTATGTTGTGATGTGGAGGTTGAAAAATGCAGTGTGTTATGAAGCATGCAATTTGTTATATACTTGAAACTTAAACACAATGGAAGGTGTTATTTTGAAGACATGCATACTATTTTGTAACATTCCATGTTGAAAAACCGTGGGTGTTAAGAAGCAAGTAACCTAGCATGAGATGACCCTTTACATTTAAACAGGGAGATTCAAATAACTGAAACCCAACACCGTGTTTTCCCAATTACAATTATTTTGTGCACTTTTTTTTTTCAATCGTGCGAAATTTAAACACAATAATGGAATGTGTGATTTTGAAGACATTCATACTATTTTGTAAAACTCCATGTTGCAATTCCCTACGTGTTAAGAAGCAAGCAGCCCACCATGAGACAACCCTTTACATTTAAACAAGGAAATTGAAATAAATGAAACCCAACATTATGTTTTCCAAATTACAATTATTTTGTGCACTTTTTTTTTAGTCATGCAAAATTTAAATGCAATTTTTTCCCAAATCAAAAGTCCTTATAAATTTTGAAAGGGATTTTCAATACATTCAGACTATCTAAATTACAAAATCTCTTGAAGACATTCTTTTTGTTTAGTAAGAATGCATGTTGGAAAACCCTAGGTGTTAAGAAACAAGCAATGCATATAGTGTTGTAAAACCCTGTGCAAGTGAGAAGAGACAGTGTGTTTTCAACCACTACAAATAATGTGAGCATTTTATTTGTTCCAATCAGATAAACAAACTAAAATGAAATTTGGACTGTAGCAAAGAGTTGTTCAAAAATTTGAAAGTGGACTTCATTACATTCTTGGAGTAACGAAATAAAAATCTTCATAAGGAACTAACTGAATGGGACAATGTGTTTTCCAACACTGCAAACAATCTATAACAACACTGTGCCTTGTAGGTTTCATAATACCTACTGTTTTCCAATTTCATTCCATTCCTGGCACCTCTTTTTGCTATTTCCAAATAATGGTTTTGAATGCCATGTTTTTTTGGGTTTTTGTCCATTATGAAATATGATTTTTGAAAACCCGCCAGTGCTGACACGTTTTCTTGGCAACGAGACATGCCATGGTAGGTTGGAGTTAATGTTTGACCGTCAAGTCTTTTTGTTGGTGTTATTTGTCCATCCGGCCACCTTTTTCATTCGGGTGTTATGTTCCAATAAGATGAAGAAAGTGAAATGAGATTTCAACTGTAGCAAAGTGAAATTTGAAAGTGGACTTCATTACATTCTTGGAGCATACCGAAACAAAACTCTTACATATTGTGCATGGTTTCTGATTTCTCTAAACGTTATTTGGTAATTTCACTCATATTTCCACAATGGGTTGTTAGTTATTTCATTTGAAAATTGCAAAATTTCATATTTCCCGTTGCTCTCTACCAATGTGCAAAACATTGCTGTGGAAAATGGCAGCAAAAATGGGACCTTGTCTGGGATTTTTTCTATTTGCAAATAATGGTTTTCAATGACATGTTTTGGGTTTTTGTCCATTTTGAAATATGATTTTTAAAATAAGATGACTATTATGATGCATGTGACATGCATTTTTGTAGGGAGAATAGCCTGCTCCCAATTGCAAAAGGTGATCTCCTTGCAACATGGCTTACACATGATAATGTATTTCCCTTCTTCAAGGATAAGACATGTTTGATTATCATTGCTAGTTGATTTCTGGATTTGATTGTGTAAGAATATTTGCATCAACGTTTTGGATTAGATTCCATGATCCAACATTAGGATGATTGATGCTCTCTTCTTCATCCTGATGTTGGATCATGGAGTGTGATCCGAAACGTTGATGCAAAAATTCTTACACAATTGAATCTAGAAATCAACTAGCAATAATCAATATGGATTATGGAAAATTGATATCATTTATGTCTGATTATGTTATCATTTCAAACACATGTTTTTTCAAGAATAATAGCTTGATTTTACTATATTTTGTATGGATATTAGATTTTTATTTGCAATTGAAAATCATTATTATCCTAGAAGAATGCATGTCAGAGGCATCATAACATACAAAAACCATATGATGGGACAACATAATGCATAAAATAATTGGAGGTTGGAAAACACTGTGTGTTGTGAGTTCTTTCATTCTGCATGTTGAAATCCAAAGGTTTGAGAGCATGGGGTGGAGTTGCAGGTGCGGGATATATAAAAGCATCCAAATTCAACTAAGGGGTGATTAACGAATTGGGATGTTACTTGTGAAGGGTTTGTAAATGGTATTTGGTTTGCAAGTTTAATAACACACAACATTTTCCAACCTGTAATTACACATTGTTGGCCTTGGCATTCTATGAAAAGGTTGACCTGTCCATGCCCAATACAAGCGTTAGATAAAAGACATGACAACATTTTATGACAACTAGGCATCTTTGGAGCTACTTTGCAATATTTGCAAAACAAGCTCTTCTCTCCAATACACATCACCACCTCTTCCAAAATCTCATCCACTCAGCTCCATGATGTTGGAAGGTGTCATTGATGTATGATGGAGAGAAGTGCATGTTTTGGAAATAAGAAAGGTATGCTTGAAAGTTTCCCAATTGTCATGAAATGTTGTCGCACTGGTGGGGGGGCGGGGGGGAAAACCCTATGTTTTTTCCATCCTGCAACTTTTTTTGTGCATCTTGTGTTCAAATGTATAACGATATTGAAATGGAATGTTTGTTGCAAGTAAGGTTTGTTATAAAATATGAAGGTGAACTTCAATACACTGTGTTATTATAGTTTGCATAACAGAAAGTGTTGTCTTTGAAGAAGAATTGAGAAGTGAGGGACAACCCTCTGTGTTTTCCATCCTACAACTTTTTTTGTGTGTGGAACATTTACTACAAGCAGGGGCAGTTATAAAATATGAAGATGAACTTCAATACATTGTGTTCTTACGGTCTGCATAACACAAACTGTTGTCTTTGAACAAGATTTGAAAAGTGAGGGACAACTTTGTGTGTTTTCCATCCTGCAACATTTTTGTGCATCTTGTGTTTGAAACATATTATGATATTCAAATGGAATGTTTGCTGCAAGTAGGGTGATCCCACAAAGTTGGTTTACAATTTCTGGGAGATTCTGATTTTTGCTGAAATTGCATATTTTTAGAAAATATAATGATTTAAGCCTTAAAAAGTTCCATTTAAAGCATTCCAATTGAAGTGGGTTTGATCAAACTACCTTAGATCAAACCGCCTTGGATAGAACTCGTTAGTTTTAAACCATAGTTATAACAGAGTCTCCTTTACACCTATCAAAATGCTGATAGAAAACCACTTTTGATTTACCTTTCGGGGGACCAAATGAATTCATTTAAAAATTAATTTTTGTAAGTATGTAGTCCTTATTATAAGCTTTGCCAAAAGTATAATTTTAAATAAATTTAATTTAATTATTATATTTATTTTTTATTTCTTGTGAATGTAGGTTTTTCACCAAAAATCAAGCTCTCTATTATGCACATGTGGAAAAATAGAATATTATCAAAAAAATAAAAAAAAAGAGTGCACCAGATATTGAAGTCCTTGATCTAACAAAAAAAATTGAATTTCGATACATACAAAAAGTTGTGTTATACAATCTTCCTATGTCTGAATTGTAATTGGTTTGACTTCAAAACTTGATTAAGGAAAAAATATTCAATAAATCACTATGAAACCAATTGGAAGCACTAGGTATCATAGTTACAAATCTAAATTCGAAAAAATTATAATTTTATCCTTCATTTAAAAAAAATTGTGTTATACGATGACTGTCACTCCTTAAAAATGGTGTTTACTGGAAAATACTAGTTTTCGAAAGAGATGGAAAAGAAGTGCAATTTTATTCCAAAAATTTTGAAAAAAAAATATTTAGAATCTATAGACAAAATTTCAAAAATCACTAGTTTGCATCATCTTCAAGTTCCTCACGGTTTAGCCACTATAGGTGCCCAAAAGTGAAGATTTAGTTAGAAAAAAGTAGTTCAGTGTCTAGTTTGGCCAAAAATTGTAAATCAGTATTGTGGGATCACCTAGTAATGCATTGTTATAAAATATGAAGGTGAACTTGAATACAATGTTTTGTTATAGTCTGCATAACAAAAAGTGTTGTCTTTGAAGAAGAATTGAGAAGCAAGGGACAACCTTGTTAATTAAATTGAGGTGGGGGGAGTAACCAATAGGGTTGTTACTTGTAAAGGGTTTTAGAATAGTTTGTGGGTTGCATGATTTATAACACCCCGTGTTTTCCAACTTGAAATTTTAGATAACAGTTTGAATGTCTTGAAAAGCTTTTCTTATTTAGACAGTATGAATGTAAAAAGGCACCTCCAAAAATTACAATTGTTAGTTATGGTATAAATTGCAATTCAGTATCTTCATGTGATTGAAAAAAATAAATGGACAAAATAATTGCATGTTGTAAAACACAGTGGGTTACTTGTATAGCATTTTACAACAGTGTGGGTTGTACGTTTCATAACACCATCTCTTTTCCAGCCTGCAATTTTGTTGTCAGTAGGAGTGTATTGAAAACCTTTTTTTATTTAGACACAAAATGTAATCAAAGGAACCTTCAAAATTTATCACAAGTCTTAGGTAGACTAAAATATGCATTTCAAATTCTTCTTTTGATTGAAAAAAGATATGCTTGATTACTGCAAATGGTGCAATAAATTTTGGAACTTTAACTATCCATAACACTTCCAACAATTTTATAGTTTATAGGAAACCAAGGATGCATGTTGTAAAAGGGAAATTGCTTCATACACCGAAGAATGTCATTGAGGTGGACAACAAACCTGAAAGGGTGTGTAGTAGTGCATCTTCTTCGGGGAGGTCACATTCACGAAACATGTAGATAAGATACGGTAATTACAATATGCAATCAAATGTATAATTTTAATCTATCATAAGTGGTTATGATGTTGACTGGAAAGTGGGAATGTTTTAATCAAGAGGCAACAACTACGGTATAGAGGAAGTCCCCTTGTTTTAGGAAAACGTTGAACCCTAAGGTAGCGATGTGTTTAGTAATTGATTGTGAACTTCCAATTGCCCTTTCCTTCCTATGTGTCAATCAGAATGCATTACAATTTTATTTAGAAAATATCATGTCTATTACAAATATGTTGATTCTGACAGTATATTGTTCCTTTGATTCAGGAAATTAATCAAGGAGACCATCACGCTCTTGCCATAGTCCACGACCACAAGGAAAAGCATGCAAAGGGATACCCTAAGCAGAGAGAGGGACCCAATGAAGCACGGGGTGATGTGGTGGATGGGAAGGTAGATATAATAATTGAATTATTGCATCATTTAGCTATGTGTATATGTTGTGCATTCAAATTGTTTGAATATCAAATATATTAAGCGATTTTATTTTCCAAATTTGTTGTGTAGGTTATTGTTGAATATAGAAGAGAAGTGGTGAATGGTAGATATGTATATTATTGTATTGTAGAAGAATGTACGATAAAATATTATGATTGGAGAGTATTCAACATGCATAGGTTTCAGCATCACCACCTTCCTATTCTTGCGCCACCAAAGCATGGTCGAACTGCATCGAGGGGGAACCAAAACAACTCGCTCCTCCCCCTTATAAATTGAAAGAGTACCTTCAAAAGAAGGTGGAAAATACGAAGTACCAAATGAATCTATGACAACATCTCTAGCAGAAGCCTGTTATTAGAAGTGTTTGTCAAAAGTATGGGAAACATAGCTTCCTTCAACTTCCCCAACAAGGAAAGGATGAGGTGAAGAAGTGAATGGCATTATACAACAATGAGGAGAGGAAAGAGTAGAGAAGGAAAAAATTATTAAAATTGTAGGAGAAAAAGAGAAAGGAAGGAATGGTAATGTCAAACTGAATTGTTAAATCTGAATTTTCGTTGCTTCATATTTTTTGTTCTGATGCATACAAGGTTCACTTAACGTTAACTTACATGACATGATAGGGTGATGATCGAGAAGCAGTTTCTCCCACACAGTAGAGTAGTGTTCATTCGCTAGAGGAATTTTGTTCCTCCCAAGGAAAATGATGTTGTTCCTCCCAACCCTGTCTAACATTCAGAAACAACACCCTTTGAAGAAGAAATTTTTTGTAGTGATAAAATATTTTGTAATTTGTTTTTTTATTATTTGAATGAATTGGTTGCATGCATCTGAGTTTGATGCAACGTTTCAATTCCTCCTATTACACAACAAGGATGAATAATGAAGTGCTACCCTCGAGCAAGTTTTTGTTGTATTAGAAGATGAAGCAATGCTGAAAGAAGCAGAAGATGATGTTGTTCCTCCCAACCCCTTGTCTAACATTGAGAAGAAGAAGAAGCATCTACAGTTTGAAATTTCCTCACTCACTCACAAGAATAAACGAGTACAAATGGTGATTTCAATATCTTCAATTTGATGTTTGTTTTGATTATTTCAATGAATTCATTGCATGCATCTGAATTTGATGTGATGTTTCAATTCTTGCTATTATAGGGAAATGATGAACAATAGAGTCCTGCCCTCGAACATGATACTCTTGAGTTGGAAGATGAAGTGGAGGCCATGAAAGAACAAGATGATGTTGTTTCTCACATCCTGTTGTATAACATTGAGAAGAAGAAGGAGTGTATATAGTTTAAAGTTTCCTCATGCCCTCACAAGAAGAAACAAGAACAAACGGTGATTTCCAAATCTTCTATTTAATGTTTGTTTTGATTATTTCAATGAATTGGTTGCTTGCATATGAATTTGATGTGACATTTCAAATCCTACTATTATAGGGCAACGATGAACAATGGAGTCCTACCCTCAAACTGGATACTCCTGATTTGGAAGACAAAGCGGATGCCATGGAAGAACAAGATGATGTTATTCCTCCCAACCCGTCATATAAAATTGAGAAGAAGAAGAAGAAGAAGTAGCGTATACAATTTAAATTTTTCTCATGCCCTCACAAGAAGAAATGAGAAGAAATGGTGATTTCTAAATCTTCTATTTAATGTTTGTTTTGATTATTTCAATGAATTCATTGCATGCATCTAAATTTGATGTGATGTTTCAATTCTTGTTATTATAGGGAAATGATGAACAACAAAGCCTTTCCCTCGAACATGATGCTCTTGATTTGGAAGATGAAGTGGAGGCCATGGAAGAACAAGATGATGTTGTTCCTCCCAACCCATCATCTAAAAATGTTGAGAAGAAGAAGAAGAAGAAGGACCATATACGATTGAAAGTTTCCTCACGCCCTCACAAGAAGAAACGAGAAGAAACAATGATTTTGAAATCTTTTATTTAACATTTGTTTTGATTATTTCAATGAATTTGTTGCATGCATCTGAATTTGATGTGACGTTTCAATTCCTACTATTACAAGGAAATGATGAACAACAGAGTCCTGCCCTTGAACATGATACTCATGATTTGGAAGACAAAGAGGACACTATGGAAGAACAAGATGATGTTGTTCCTCCCAACCCACTATCTAACAATGTTGAGAGGAATAAGAAGAATGAGTGTATACAGTAAAAAGTGTCAAGGTTCCTTGACATGGAGAAACTAGAAGAAATGGTGAATTCCAATTCTTTTATTTAATGTTTGTTTTGATTATTTCAATGAATTAGTTGCATGCAGTTGAATTTAAAGTGACGTTTGAATTCCTGCTATTATAGGGCAAGGATGAACAATGGAGTCCTTGCCTTGACCTAATTGGACATGTCGTTGCAATTGAAATGTGAGAGGCTAATAGAGATAGACATGTGGATGGGGAGAGAACTAGCCTGCAAGTGGGGAAAGGAAATAAAGATGGACATGGGGACGGGGAGAGCATTGGCCTCCAAGTGGGACAGGGTAATAGAGATGGACATCAGGATGGGGAGAACACTGGCCTGCAAGTGGGACAGGATAACAGAGATAGACATCAGGATAGGGAGAACACTGGCCTGCATGTGGAACTGGGTAACAAAGATGGACATGGGGATGGGGAGAGCACTAGCTTGCAAGTGGGAGAGGGTAATAAAGATGGACATGGGGATGAGGAGAGTATTGGACTGCAAGGGGGAGATGGAAATAAATATGTACATGGGGACAGGGAGAGCACTAGCTTGCAAGTGAGAGAGGGTAATAAAGATGGACATAGGGACGGGGAGAGCACTAGCTTGCAAGTGGGAGAGGGTAATAAAGATGGAAATGGGGATGGGGAGAGCACTGAATTTCAAGTGGGAGAGGGTAATAAATATGGACATGGGGATGAGGAGAGCGCTATCCTACAAGGGGGAGATGGCAATAAAGATGGACATGGGGACCGAGGGAGTAGTTGTGTGCCATCTATATTGGTAACAGACCCAACACACTTCCATGCTTCTATTCTTATTTCTTTATGAATATTTTAACATACCTTGATCATGTCAATGAAATTTCCATTGTAGCCAAATCCTATGGATGAATAAATGATAGAGTTCAAGGGCATCACTTTTAAGGTCGATGATCACGTTGATCTTTGGAGGTAGTGTAAATGGGTTGCCAAAGGCATTGTACATGTTGTCGATAGAAATGCTCAAACCCACTAATTTAAGCACCCAAAAAATTGTGTGAGTGAGCATTGTTCAGGCCATTGCTGGTGAACACTTAGTGCCTTTTCCACATCCTGGCGCAAAGACCGTCGAAGAGTGCATGGGCGACTTCATGGTATGGAAGCTCTCCAAGATGAAGCATTTTGTTCTAGAGGTACACAAACGATATGTTGTTGTATATATCATACTACTTTATATTGTCTCCATGCATACATTAATTGTGATTAATTGTTTGCTTTAGGGTGAAGGTGTTAAACCTACCAAGGACAAAGCACAACCTATGAAGAAATTTTTTGTTTTACGTTCATCATCTGCGAGGGTTCATGGAATTGGAATCACCCCTCTCAAAATACACAAGGAACCTAAGAAATGTGCCATTTATTACGCAAACATGAACTTGATTGCAAAGAATAGGCAATGTAGGATATGATGGGACAGGCTCAGAATACTGATTATGCATTGTGGGTTTCATTATTTGATTATTGAACAATTGTGGTGTAGAGATATACTATTTTCATATGTTTGAACACTATGTTGTTATACATTTTATATGATACTTTTCATGTCCCTCTGTAATTATTTGATTATTGAACAATTATGGTGAACAAATTTACAATTTTCATGTCTTTGAACACTTTGTTGTTATCCATTTTATATCAGATTTTTCATAGTCCTGTAGTTGTTTTGTTATGAGCAAGAATGTAATGAATTCCACTTTCAATTTTTAGAACAAGTATTTCATTGATTGTATATGGCATATTTCCTTTTTCCATGTGATTGGTAAAAAATAAATGCTAGCATTGTTTGTAGTGTTGGAAAACACACTGTCCCTCGTCAGTTATTTTGTTATGATAAGTATTTGTTTTGTTATGACCAATAATGCAATGAAGTCCACTTTAAATTTTTAGAACAAGTATTTGTTAGAGTGGAGATGGCAGATTTCCCTTTTCCATGTGATTGAAACAAATAAAATGCTTGCATTGCTTGTGGTGTTGGAAAACACACTATCCCCTCTCAGTTATTTTCTTACAAAAAGTTTTTATTTCTCATGCTCCAAAAATGAAGTGAAGTCAACTTTGAATTTTTACAACAATTTGGTAGAGTGGAGATGGTAGATTTCCCTTTTTCATGTCATTGTAACAAATAAAATGCTTGTATTGGTTGCAGTGTTGGAAAACACACTATCCCTTGTCAATTATTTGCTTATGAAAAGTCTTTATTTCATACGCTCCCAAAATGAAATGAAGTCCACTTTCAATTTTTAGAATGACTATTAGGTAGAGTGGAAATGGCATATTTCCTTTTTCCATGTGATTGGAACACATAAAATGCTTGCATTGATTGCAGTTTTGGAAAACACACTGTCCCCTGTTAGTTATTTCCTTATGATAAGTATTTATTTCTAGCACTCTAAAAAATGAATTTAAGTCCACTTTCATATTTCATGATTTTTTTTTAATTTTATACGCTCCAAAAATGTAATGAAGTCCACTTTCAAATTTTATAACTAGTTGGTTGAGTAAAAATGGCATTTTCTTCTTCCATGTGATCAGAACAAATAAAATGCTTACATTGCTTGCAGTGTTGGAAAATGCACTATCCTATGTTAGTTACTTCGTTATGAAAACTTACTTATGTATGTCATCTTACTTACAAATGTAAGCACATGCAATGAGCACTTTATGTTATGGGGACTATAACAAAACACTGTATTGAAGTTCAACTTCATATTCTATAACAACCCTTACTTTCAAGAAGCATTCCATTTCAATACCGTAATACGTTTACAACACAAGATGCACAAAAAAAAATTTCATGATGGAAAACACACAGGGTTGTCCCTCACTTCTCAATTCTTCTTCAAAGACAACACTTTATGTTATGCAGACTGTATCTGCATTGTGTATTGAACTTCACCTTCATATTATAGAACAACCCATTACTTGCAATGAAAATTCCATTTCAATATCTTTGATCATGTAATTATTGAACAATTATGGTGTGGAATTACATTATCTGTGATCATGTAATTTTTGATCAATTATTGTGTGGAATTACAGTACTTTGGTATGTTTAAAGACTACGGTCTTTTGCCAAAAGTGCCATTGTGTGATTGTTAAGTTGTATTGTTAATATTTGCATCAAGGCTCCAATCCCTTTGGGGTTTAATTTTTGACAATTTATATTGGGGATGAGGTCCCTCATTTGTGACCTCACCGGTTCATAGCTTCGGGTCAAAAGAACTTACTGCTCTTAATTAAAAAAAATATAAGACTATGTTCTTGCATATTTCATGACACTTTTTGTTGCCATGTAAAATTTCATTACAGACAATTTCAAATGCCATCAAATAATGGTAGGCAATGCCACCTCAAGTCTTATTATTTACATCAAACTTACTTAGAAATGTAAGCACATGCAACTAGAATTTTTTGTTATGCACATTGTAACAAAATAATGTATTGAATTTGAGCTTCATAATTTTTAACAACCCTTACTTTCAACAAATATTCCATTTCACTATCTATTCATACGTTTCGAACAAAAAATTCACACAATAGTTGCATGATGGAAAACACACTAGGTTGTGACTCACTTATCAATTCTTATTGAATGACTGTTTTCTTTTATGTAGACTGTAAGAAAACAATGTTTTCAAGTTCACATTCTTATTTTATGACAACCCTTACTTTCAACATACATTCCATTTCCATATTTGTTCATATGTTTTGAACACAAAATGCACATAACAGTTGCATGATGGAAAACACACTGGGTTGTGACTCACTTTTCAATTCTTGTTGAATGACTACTTTCTTTTATGCAAACTATAACAAAAAAATGTTTTGAAGTTCACCTTCTTATTTTATGACAACCCTTACTTTCACCAAACATTCCATTTCAATATTTGTTTATATGTTTGGAACACAAAATACACATATCAGTTGCATGATGGAAAACACACTGGGTTGTGACTCACTTCTTATTTTATGACTGTAACAAAAGAATGTTTTGAAGTTCACCTTCTTGTTTGATGACAACCCTTACTTTCAACAAAACAGTCCATTTCAATATCTGTTCATATGTTTGGAACACAAAATGCACATAATAGTTGCATGATGGAAAACACAGTGGGTTGTGACTCAGTTCTTGTTTTATGCAGACTGTAACAAAATAATTTTTTGAAGTTCACCTTCTTGTTTGATGACAACCCTTACTTTCAACAAAACAGTCCATTTCAATATATGTTCATATGTTTTGAACACAAAAAATGCACATAATAGTTGCATGATGGAAAACACACTGGGTTGTGGCTCACTTCTTATTTCTTGCAGACTGTAACAAAACAATGTTTTTGATTTCACCTTCTTATTTTATGACAACCCTTACTTTCACCAAACATCCCATTTCAATATTTGTTCATATGTTTCGAACACAAAATGCACATAACATTTGCATGATGGAAAACACATTGGGTTGTGACTCACTTCTTATTTTATGCAGGTTGTAACAAAAAAATGTTTTGAAGTTCACCTTCTTATTTTATGACAACCCTTACTTTTTCCAAAACACTCCATTTCAATATCTGTTCATATATTTTGAACACAAAAAATGCACATAACAGTTGCATGATGGAAAACACAGTGGGTTGTGGCTCACTTATTTTTTGCAGACTGTAATAAAAAAATATTTTGAAGTTCACCTTCTTGTTTTATGACAACCCTTACTTTTAGCAAAACACTCCATTTCAATATATGGTCATATGTTTCAAACACAAATTTTACATAATAGTTGCATGATGGAAAACACACATGGTTGTCCCTCACTTTTCAAATCTTGTTCAAAGACAACAATTAGTGTTATGCACACCATAAGAACACAATGTATTGAATTTCACCTTCATATTTTATAAGTACCATTGAGGTTGTAACAAAACAATGTTTTGAAATTCACCTTCTTATTTTATGACAACCCTTACTTTCACCAAAACACTCCATTTCAATATATGTTCATATTTTTTGAGCACAAAAAATGCACATAATAGTTGCATGATGGAAAAAAACAATGGGTTGTGGCTCACTTCTTAATTTTTGCAGACTGTAACAAAAGAATGTTTTGAAGTTCACCTTCTTGTTTTATAACAACCCTTACTTTCAGCAAAACACTCCATTTCAATATCTATTCATATGTTTCGAACACAAATTTTACATAACAGTTGCATGATGGAAAACACACATGGTTGTCCCTCACTTTTCAAATCTTGTTCAAAGAAAACAATTAGTGTTATGCACACTGTAAGAACAAAATTTATTGAAGTTCACCTTCATATTTTATAAGTACCACTGCTTGCTTAGTGTTATGCACACCATAAGAACACAATGTATTGAAGTTCACCTTCATATTTTATAAGTACCATTTCTTGCAGCAAACGTTCCACACAAAAAAAAATTGGAGGATGGAAAACACAGAGGGTTGTCCCTCGCTTCTCCATTCTTCTTCAAAGACAACACTTTTTGTTATATAGAATGTAATAAACACTGTATTCAAGTTGACCTTCATATTTTATAACAACCCTTACTTGCATCAAACATTCCATTTCAATATCGTTATACATTTGGAACACAAGATGCACAAAAAAAAGTTGCAGGATGGAAAACACACAGGGTTGTCCCTCACTTTTCAAATCTTGTTGAAAGACAACAATTACTGTTATGCACACCATAAGAACACAATGTATTGAAGTTCACCTTCATATTTTTATAACTACCCTTGCTTACAGCAAACGTTTGATGACAATATAGGGGTCAAACAACTCAACTCACTACGCTCTTGCAAACAACTCAAATCACTAAACTAAAAAACTCCACCTTTGAGGAAACTTTCCTTCACAAAACCCTTGTTTCAAAATACCCAAACTGAGAACCAAGCCCAAAACCTCTTGTAGATTCCTCAAAACACTTTAACTAACAACAAAATACTCACACAAACTAATCCCCAACTTAAACATCTCAATATGTGAACTTTCAAAATAGATTGTCCTTAACTGGCCTAATTAGGCTTCCTTTAATCATTCAATTTGACAAACAACAACAAAATACTCTCTTAGACTCTTAACTTAGTTCCATGGCATGTAAAATAATTTGTTTGAATGACTCTTCAATTTATTTTTAGCCTTTCAAGGAAGGAAATTCCAAACACTCCAAATACTGTTCAATCTAGGCCTTTTGACAACTTTGTCCCGACAGGACAGTCAATAAATGGTCTCCAAAAACTCATAAATTCACCAATCCCTATATTTGAATGGACTCACCTTTGCAAAACAAAATTACACAAGGACTCATATTCCACAAATAAAACTCATCAAGTCACCAATGTACACAGTCATTTATAGATTTTACCCATTTTCCAGACCTTGGGCTTCATGATAACTGCCCAAAACCACCTTACCATGCTATGAAAACTTGAAATTATTTAGAATACTCATCAAACATTCCTATCACCAATTTTCAGGAGATTCCAATGGTGCAAATCTGACAAACACAATTTTTATTATACAATGTTCACCCTAATTCAGGGTTTTATCCGCCTGGAGAAAAACTTCAATATCTTTCACAATTCTAAATGGATTTAAATGAAACAAAATGCATCATAAATTAGAATCATAGGGATATCATGTATAATGGAGGAGACAATTTATACCCAAAATATGGTCATACAATGGCCTCAAACACAAAAAATGTAGGAAAATAACTGAAAAATAGAGTATCTCATTGATTTTTCCACTCTTACATCATCCCTCTATGTGCCTACAAGTTTGTGATTCTTCAAAAGGCTTTAAATAACCAAAAAAAAAACCTAAACTAACTCTTCAACTACTTTGTCTCTTCACCTTCCTCTATTTTGCATTTTTTTCATTTTTACAATTTTGCATTGACAACATTTTGTCAATTTCTGCAACTTTTACACTTTATGCCAATGAACTTAAAATTACTATCTACGACCTATTACATACTTAAAGTGGCCATTTAGACCTTATTACACCATGAAATCAAAAATACTAAATCAAAAAACTAAGTTTTCCTCATGGAGGCATGTTCATGGTAGGGTGCACCTGCACCAACATTCCATTTCAATATCCTTCTTTGTTTGGAAGACAAGATGCACAAAAAAAGTTGCAGGATCGAAAACACAGAGGGTTCTCCCTCGCTTCTCAATTATTCTTCAAAGACAACACTTTTTGTTATGTAGACTATAAAAAAATAGTGTATTTAAGTTCACCTTAATATTTTATAACAACCCTTACTTGAAATAAACATTCCATTTCAATTTCGTTATACATTTGGAACACACTATGCACACAAAAAAGTTGTAGAATGGAAAACACACAGGGTTGTCCCTCACCTCTAAAATATTATTCTAAGACAACAGTTTTTGTTATGCAGATTGTAACAAAATAGTGTATTCAAGTTCACCTTCATATTTTATAACAACCCATTACTTGCAACAAACATTCCATTTCAATATCCTTATGTGTTTGGAAGACAAGGAACAATTAAGGAACAAAGTTCTAAGGAAATGGATGTTTGTAAGGAACAACCCATTACTTGTAGCAAACCTTATCTTTATGATTGTAACTATTTGAGAAAACAGAGTTCTAAGGAACAGTTAAGTAATATAGACCTAGGGTTTGGTGAATCACTCAAGGAAATGGATTTCTAATGGACTAATAAGCATGAGAAGATCCAATTTAGCATGTTCCAAGCGTTGGTTAAGGGAAAATAAGTTTGGAGATGACTAAATCAATAAGCCCTAGTGTGTCACAGGCTTAATTAGTCCTAATTTGGATGGTATAGTCTTGATTTGAGCATCTTTTCTCAAAGTAACCAATAGATATCTTTTGATATGTTTTGAAAACCCTTAAAAGGTATCTACAAATCCAATTATAGCCTAAATATAAGGTTTGCATTGAAAGATTTCTTTGACAATTCATATTTGGAGTGCTACTAGCTTAAAGACAAATTTAAGAGAAAAGGAATTAAGATGATGAATAAAGGTCCTGATATTGGATGATTTGGGTGATATTGAGTCTCTAATGAGTTTGAAGAAGATGATTAATTTTTTTTGGGTTAGAGAAAGTGAAACCTTAGTTTTGTGCCTTTGTAGAAGTCATTGTTTTGTGTAGATTTCTTGTGAACTTGAAGGGATATAAGGGATTGAGTCCCTAATTGTAAAATTTGTAATCATGTGAGTGATGGTTTCTTCCTTTGTACTACATCAAAACATTCCATTTCAATATCCTTATACGTTTGGAAGACAAGATGCACAAAAAAAGTTGTAGAATGGAAAACACACAGGGTTGTCCCTCGCTTCTCAATTTTTCTTCAAAGACAACAGTTTATGTTATGCAGACTATAACAAAATAGTGTATTCAATTTCACCTTCATATTTTATAAGAACCCATTACTTGAAACAAACATTCCATTTCAATATCCTCATACATTGGGAAGAGAAGATGCACAAGAAAAGTTGCAGAATGGAAAACACATAGGGTTGTCCCTCACTTTTCAATTCTTCTTCAAAGACAACAATTTTTGTTATGTAGACTGTAACAAAATAGTGTATTCAGGTTCACTTTCATATTTTATAACAACCCATTACTTACAGAAAACATTCCATTTCAATATCCTTATACATTTGGAATAGAAGATGCACAAGAAAAGTTGTAGAATGGAAAACACAGAGGGTTGTCCCTTGCTTCTCAATTCTTCTTCAAAGACAACAATTTCTATTATGAAAACTGTAGCAAAACAATGTATTCAAGTTCACCTTCATATTTTATAACAACAATACACATCACACAATGAAATGTAAAACATTTCAAGTCAATATTATAGAATTTGAAGAAAATTGCAATCCACATTTAATACTGCTAACACTAAGAACTATGTCAACTATTTACGAATAGGTATAATCTCTGCATTCTTAGCATCTTGAAGGATTTGGCACACTCTGATTGTCAAGGTGGAATTGATAGCATACAATGTTGGCACCCCGTAATTCGCATGTAGCAGCCTGAATGAGGGCCTGACATAGTGGATCTCGAACCTGACAATGTGGTTGAATTTGAACACGGCCAACAACCATTCCTCTAGAGGACCCATGTGATTACTAATTAGAGATTCCCCCTTGAGGAATATCATAAACCTCATGCTCAGTTAGTCCATAATATTGTGCTTGCGTATGATAATTCTTGGTTTAATGCACACCTTCCAGATGCATCCAGCTAGGAAAAGGTCTCAAAATTCTCAGTAAAGAGACATTGGCCAATCACATAAATTTACAATCTCTATTTCTAGATTATAATATTGAATAGTCATGCCCATTTGCGCCCATACACCAAAGATGTTAAAGAAGTGAGCATAATTATCATAGTTCAAATCTGTGTGGTTTGGCCCTTTTCTATTAATTCTCCTTAACATCTTTTCCCGCAACTTGTACGAGAGGATCAATTCCTCAATTCAAGAAAGAATATTGCATGGAAGATATGGGTGGTAGTTGGTCAACCAACTAGCCACCCATGCTCGTGAACTATGCGACATCTTCTATAGAACTATAGTAGTAGGTACTAAAATGCCTAAAATGAAAGACAACTTTTTCATAAGGTAAACCTGCATTCTCTAATTAGAAAGACATTGTCAATGCAATGGAAACACTAAAAAAGAAGCAAGCAAAATGGAAGATATAGATAATGTTTTCACTGAAGAGATTGTACCTATTCTTCAGAACTTAATGAAGCAGCATGTGTAGTATCTCCAATGGGCATATGGCAATGCACGACTGGAACAACAGGAACAACAATGCTTGAAATGAAAGAAAACAAAAATTTCAGTAGATACAACAACATTATCTAATTAGAAACACAATCAGAATGCTAGCTTCATTACATTCTTGTTGCATTCACATAAAGAAAGGCAGAAAGGACATTTGTACTACACAGTTGCTAAAAAAGTTCAAAGTGAAACAAAACTTTTCATAATGAACTAACTGTGTAGGGATAGTGTGTTTTCCAACATGGCAAATAATGTGAGCATTCTATTTGTTACAATCAGATGAGTTTAACTAATGAATTGTAGAAAATAATTTTTGTACTTTATTTTCATATTGTTGATTACATTCATTGCATTGCACATCTTTCTAACTCAAAGCATTACTTCACATTGCATAACTAATAATTAGATGTTGATAGATGAGAAAATTTCAATTACAATATAGTTTTTACAAAGTCAACCTAAGCAGTTATGCAGTTAATTCACATTACATAACTATTGATGCAGTGCTAAGGGGTTCAAAGATATAAATTTCTCAAACTCAATGTACTGTAAACATTTTTCACCACAATGGGTTTATGTCAACTAACTTTTCTAGGCAACCACCTTTCAAAACACCTTTCAATCATAAGGAAACTTTTAGTTTCAATCTCAGCAGACTTAAATCCTCACAACCAAACATTCAAACACCACCCTTTTAGGTCTACTCACCATGATCTAATGACCTTTCCAAGTAGAAGATTCCACACTATACAAATATTGTTCTAGGTCGATAACCATACAATAAGGTCTGTCAGACCATATATTTTGAACCAAATCATCAAACTGAATTCCACACATATATTCAAATGCCCCTTAAGATGTTTAAACACATATCAAAAGATAGCATAACTCTGTTTTGTAACAACACTCATAAACACTTTTGGTTCATCAAAAAACCATAATGCTGCAACTTTTCCTTTTGCCTATAGAATGGTTCCATTTTATACACAAGTGTGTAATACAAATAGTCCATTCTCCTAGTGTATTTTTTAGAATGATCACACAAGTACAGAGTTTTGAGTGTGCAATGGTATGAATCAATGGCTACATTCGTATCCTGGTTGGCATGTGGGAATAGTCTGCAATTTTTTGCCCACATGGCTACAAAAAAAACAATCCAATAGTCAATTAAACCACAACGTATTAGAGGTAACATCAAAGAATTTGAATGGTGTGAATCTTGTGAGGTGACATAAATTTTCAACTCATCAATTTGACCTTCTCTTTCACACCATGTCTTGTTGAAGTACTCTAAGAATCAAAGTTGATCATTGAACTCCTGAAAGAAAGAGTTCAATAGTTGAGTGATGGTATCTTTGCTATCACCGATTTCCATAATGATCATGCCAAGACTACAAAAGATGTCCATTCCCCTTTCCTTGGCTATGTACTTATATACATTCTTTAGCCAAGCCCTTTTGACATGCCAAAGGCATAGAATCACATGACATTGAAAGATACAAACCTCTGATACAAAATTGTTTTTCCATAAGTTTTGTCGTTGAGGGAACACATGGTGGTAGGTTCTCCTTTTTTTCTTGTACACAAATTTAGTTTCAAAACCTTCAACAGACATTTCACCACGAATGAAATCATCAAGTCTCATAAGAGGAATTGTTGCAACAAGGTCAGGGACCTTATCCTTGTTGACGGATATAGCAGCCCATTCCAAATTGGAAGAGGAAAAAGGAGAGCCTCCATTTTGTACATCTTGCACCTGCAATTCATCTTGCTTCTTCCATTTCAAACCTCTCCCCATTCTAGGAAAGGATTGATTTGGACGAATATTTAAAATTAGTGTGGATTGTGTCAAGAAGAAGAAATAAATCATTCATTAAACATAAATAAAATGTGCTTGCTTTGTTGTCACCCACATGAAACCAATAGGAGGTTGCTAGCTTTAACTAAGGAAAATTAAAGGTGGTAGATTGAATCAAGTTATGCATAAAATATAACACAAACGCAGGCTGGAAATTGGGCAGTCCATCTAAACATACAAGTGGACATAGACAATGACAACAAAAAATGACAAGCAAAACCTTTGATGACATCCTTGTATGCAAAAACAAAAAAAGTGCATCCATTGCTGCCAACAATGCCAAAATGATAACATGTTTGTTGCATTTGTTGAAAAAAGATGAATCGGTAATGGAGAGAATGAGGAAAGGTATAAAGGTGTAAAATTTTATATCAACCATGATGTAAGTGAATGTGGGTTGGAAAACACAGTGTGTAGATGAACCTCCACGCTAACATAAAGACCACAAGTAAATTCGCAACCATGCATGTAAATATAACCAATATTTCAGAGAATATGGGGTGTACAAACCTCTTTTACCTAAGGAGGCATGTTGTGATATTCCGCCTTCCATTTCATGTGACTTAACATGAGGAGAAAAAGCACATCTAGCAATTAATGAAATAAACAAGTGAAGGTTGAACCACACAATCAATGGTTCAACCTAGAACTTCATATGTGGTGTAGGAGTGTAACATGCATCACAATATATAATTACTTATACAACAACAACAACAGATGTATTATCATGGGAAGATATGTTGGTTGTGTTGCATGTGTAAGTGTTAAAGGAGAGGAAGGGTTAGAGGGAAACCAAAACCTTTGATGACAACCTTGTATGTAAAAAGAATAAGTGCATCCATTGCTGCCAACAACACCAAAATGATAACATGTTTGTTGCATCTTTTGAAAACAGATGAATTAGTAATGGAGAGAATGAGGAAAGGCAGAAAGGTGTAAAATGTCGTATCAACCATGGTGTAAGCAAATGCAGGTTGGAAAAAACAACGTCTAGATGAACCTCCAAGCTGACATAAAGACCACAAGTAAATTCACAACCCCACATGTAAATATAACTAAGATTTTAGAGTATGTGGGGTCTACAAACCTCTTTTACTTGAGGAGGCATGTTGTGATATTCAGCCTTCCATTTAGGGTGACTTAACATGTGCAACAAAGGCACATCTAGAAATTAATGAAAAAAGGAAGTGAAGGTTGAACCACACAATGAGTGGTTCAACCTACAACTTTGTATGTGGTGTATGAGTGTAATGTGCATAACACTATGTAATTAATTCTACATTTACAAGAATATATGTATTAGGGAAGATACCTTGGTTGTGGTGCATGTGTATGTGTTAATGGAGAGAAAAGGTTAGAGGGAAACCAAAACCTTTTATGACAACCTTCTATGTAAATAAATGTGCATCCATTGTTGCCAGCAACACCAAAAGAATAATTTTTTTTTTGCATCTATTGAAAAAATCATGAATCAATAATGGAGTGAATCAAGAAATTCATACATGTGTAAATTTTCCTATCAACCATGATGTCAACCAATGCATGTTGGAAAACACAGTGTCTACTTGAACCTCCAAGAAGACATAAAGACCGTAGGTAAAATCACAACCTCACATGAAAGAAGACTAAGATGCCATAGTATATGGGGTGTACAAACCTGTTTTACTTGAGCAGACATGTTGTGATATCGAGCCTTCCATTTGGGGTGACTTAACATGACAAGCAAAAGCGTATATGACAATTCATGAACTAAAAAAGTGCAGGTTGAACAATAGGATGGGAAGTCCAACCTACAACTTTTTATGTAGCCTATAAGCCTAACGTGAATAATAACATGTAATTACTCCTATGGCTACCAACAATGTGAAAAGAAAAAAACACTTCTTTGCATCTGATAATAAATAAATGACTCAATGAACGTAGGCTAGAACATGTTATTTATTTGTGCATTTATTTGTGAAACATATGAAGAATTTGAAAAGCAATTTTAACTGTAAACCACAATTGCAATAAATTGTGAAGCTCACTTGCATTGAAAAACATAGTGAATGAGATAGAGATTGTGTTGATTTAGGAGATTCTTTATGTTGTTGATTAATTGACAAAGAATCATTTGTAGTATGTGCAATGGCGAAGAAACAATACAAATATGGACACAACAGGTTCTATAATTTATGAAATTGAAAAGCAATCTACTTTATAAACACTTGAACACAAGTAGATCAAACTTAATGAGATATGTTTTAACTGAAGAGATTCTTACCACTCTTCAGAAGTTGACGAAGGAGCATGTGTAGTATGTTCAATGGACAAATCGCAATGCAAAAGTGGATAAAGTCAAGAGATTTTGTATTTGCATATGAATTTGTCTAAGCAGAGAAAATGAAAAATGATCCTATAATTGGATTTCAAGTACTAAATTCAAACATCTATGAACATAAAACTAAACATGACTAGAAAAAGAACATCAAGCACAAAAGCAAAAAATTCCACCTTTAGCTTACAACAAGCAAAAATATAGAAACTACAACCCACAGTGTTTTCCAATATGTCTATAGTTTATTAATTAGAGAAAGTTGAAACACAATTTTTATTCTACCTGAGACTTGTTATATATTTTGAAGATGTTCCTTTCATTACATTCATATTGTGTAAACAAGAAAAGGTAATTTTCATTGTAAAAAAAAGAGAAATAGTTGGTTGGACACATGAAAGCCATATGTCAAAAGGTAGAAAAGTTTTGTAAATAACTTATCAAACAAAAAACCTCTGCATTCTCTAATAAGAAAGACACTCTCAAAGCTAAGTAAAGAGCGGCTGCAAAGCTAGAGAAAAGTATTGAAGACAGTCAAAACTCTATCCAAAAAATGGATGTTGCTGTCCGAAGGGCTGATAAGGAAGCAGCTGCTCCAAAGCTACAAATAAAATGTACTTATAATTGAAACCCAACACTGTGTTTTCCGAATTACAATTATTTTGTGCACTTTTTTTTCAATCATGCAAAAATTTAAACACAACAATGAAATGCGTGATTTTGAAGACATTCATACTATCTTGTAACATTCCATGTTGCAAAACTGTGGGTGTTAAGAAGCAAGCAACCCACCATGAGACAACCATTTACATTTAAACAAGGAGATTCAAATAACCGACACCCAACATTGTGTTTTCCCATTTAGAACTATTTTGTGCACTTTTCTTTCAATCATACGAAATTTAAACACAACAATAGAATGCATGATTTTGAAGACATTCATACTATTTTGTAACATTCCATGTTGAAAAAATGTGGGTGTTAAGAAGCAAGCAACCCACCATCAGACAACCATTTACATTTAAACAAGGAGATTCAAATAACTGAAACCCAACACTGAGTTTTCCCAATTACAATTATTTTGTGCACTTTATTTTCAATCATGCAAAATTTAAACACAACAGTGGAATGTGTGATTTTGAAGAAATTCATATTGTTTTGTAACATTCCAAGTTGCAAAACCGTGGGTGTTAAGAAGCAAGCAACCTGCCTTGAGACAACCCCTTACATTTAAACAAGGAGATTCAAATAACTAAAACCCAACACTGTGTCTTCCCAATTACAATTATTTTATGCATTTTTTTTTCAATCGTTTAAAATTTAAACACGACAATGGAATGTGTGATTTTGAAAACATTCATATTGTTTTGTAACATTCCATGTTGCAGAAACGTGGGTGTTAAGAAGCAAGCAACCCACCATGAGACAACCCTTGACATTTAAACAAGGAGATTCAAATAACTAAAACCCGACACTGTGTTTTCCAAATTACAATTATTTTTTGCACTTTATTTTTTCAATCATGTGAAAGTTAAACACAACAATGGAATGTGTGATTTTAAGACATTCATACAGTTTTGTAACATTCCATGTTGCAAAACCATAGGTGTTAAGAAGCAATCATCCCACCATGAGATGACCGTTGAAATTTAAACAAGGAGATTCAAATAACTGAAACCCAACACTATGTTTTCCAAATTAGAAATATTTTGTGCACTTTTCTTTCAATCATGTGAAACTTAAACACAACAACGGAATGTGTGATTTTGAAGACATTCATACTATTTTGTAACATTCCATGTTGCAAAATTGTGGGTGTTAAGAAGCAAGCAACCCACCATGAGACAACCCTTGACATTTAAACAAGGACAATCAAATAACTCAAACCAAACACCGTGTTTTCCAAATCACAATTATTTTTTGCAATTGATTTTTTCAATCATGTGAAAGTTAAACACAACAATGGAATGTGTGATTTTGAAGACATCCATATGGTTTTGTAACATTCCATGTTGCAAAACCGTGGGTGTTAAGAAGCAAGCAACCCACTATGAGACAACTCTTCACATTTAAACAAGCACATTCAAATAACTGAGACCCAAAACTGTGTTTTCCAAATTATAATTATTTTGTGCACTTTTCTTTTGATCATACGAAATTTAAACACAACAATGGAATGTGTGATTTTGAAGACATTCATACGGCTTTGTAACATTCCATCTTGCAAAACCGTAGGTGTTAAGAAGCAAGCAACCCACCATGACACGACCCTTGACATTTAAACAAGGAGATTCAAATAACTAAAACCCAACACTATGTTTTCCAAATTACAATTATTTTTTGCACTTTTCTTTCAATTGTACGAAATTTAAACACAACGGAATGTGTGATTTTAAATACATTCATACGGTTTTGTAACATTCCATGTTGGAAAACTGTATATGTTAAGAAGCAAGCAACCCACCATGAGACAACCCTTGACATTTAAACAAGGAGATTCAAATAACTGAAACCCAACATTGTGTTTTCACAATTGCAATTATTTTGTGCACTTTTTTTTTTCAATCGTGCAAAATTTAAACACAACAATGGAATGTGTGATTTTGAAGACATTTTTATATTATTTTGTAACATTCCATGTTGCAAAACCGTGGGTGTTAAGAAGCAAGCAACCCACTTTGAGACAACCCTTCACATTTAAACATGGAGATTCAAATAAATGAAACCCAACACCGTGTTTTCCCAATTACATTTATTTTGTGCACTTTTTTTTCAATCATGCGAAAGTTAAACAAAACAATGGAATGTGTGATTTTGAAGACATTCATATTGTTTTGTAACATTCCATGTTGCAAAACTGTGGGTGTTAAGAAGCAAGTAACACACCATGAGACAACCCTTTACATTTAAACAGCCTGGAGATTCAAATAACTGAAACCCAATACTGTGTTTTCCCATTTACAATTATTTTGTGCACTTTTTTTTTTCAATCTTGCAAAATTTAAACACAACAATGGAATGTGTGATTTTGATGACATTTATACTGTTTTGTAACATTCCATATTGCAAAATCGTGGGTGTTAAGAAGCAATCAACCCACTATGAGACAACCCTTTACATTTAAACAGGGAGATTCAAATAACTAAAACCCAACACTGTGTTTTCCCAATTGCAATTATTTTGTGCACCTTTTTTTTTCAATCATGCAAAATTTAAACACAACAATGGAATGTGTAATTTTGAAGACATTCATACTATTTTGTAACATTCCATGTTGCAAAACCATGGGTGTTAAGAAGAAAACAACCCACCATGAGACAACCCTTTGCATTTAAATAGGGGATTCAAATAACTAAAACCCAACACTCTGCTTTCCCATTTACAATTATTTTATGCACTTTTTTTTCAATCATGAAAAATTTAAACACAACAATGGAATGTGTGATTTTGATGAAATTCATACGGTTTTGTAACATTCCATGTTGCAAAACCGTGGGTGTTAAGAAGCAAGCAACCCACCATGAGATAACCCTTTACATTTAAACAGGGAGATTCAAATAACTGAAACCCAACACTATGTTTTCTCAATTTCAATTATTTTGTGCACTTTTTTTTTCAATTGTGTGAAATTTAAACACAACAATGGAATGCGTGATTTTGAAGACATTCATACTGTTTTGTAACATTCCATGTTGTAAAATTGTGGGTGTTAAGAAGCAAGCAACCCACCATAAGACAACCCTTTACATTTAAATAAGGAGATTCAAATAACTGAAATCCAACACTGTGTTTTCCCATTTATAATTATTTTGTGCACTTTTTTTTTCAATCGTGTAAAATTTAAACACAACAATGGAATTTGTGATTTTGAAGACATTCATACTATTTTGTAACACTCTATGTTGCAAAACTATGGGTGTTAAGAAGTAACCTACGATGAGACAACCATTTACATTTAAACAGGGAGATTCAAATAATTGAAACCCAACACTGTGTTTTCTCAATTACAATTATTTTGTGCACTTTTTTTTTCAATCGTGTGAAATTTAAATACAACAATGGAATGCGTGATTTTGAAGACATTCATACTGTTTTGTAACATTTCATGTTGCAAAACTGTGGGTGTTAAGAAGTAAGCAACCCACCATGAGACAACCCTTCACATTTAAACAGGGAGATTCAAAAAATTGAAACCCAACACTGTGTTTTAAAAATTATAATTATTTTGTGCACTTTTTTTTTTCAACCATATGAAATTTAAACACAATAATGGAATGTGTGATTTTGAATATATTCATACTATTTTGTAAAATTCCATGTTACAAAATTGTGGGTGTTAAGAAGCAAGCAACCCACCATGAGACAACCCTTCACATTTAAATAAGGAGATTCAAAAAATAAAAACCAACATTGTGTTTTCCCAATTACAATTATTTTGTGCACTTTTTTTTCAATCATGCAAAATTTAAACACAACAATGGAATGTGTGATTTTGAAGACATTCATATTGTTTTGTAACATTCCATGTTGCAAAACCATGGGTGTTAAGAAGCAAGCAACCCACCATGAGAGAACCCTTTACATTTAAACATGGAGATTCAAATAACTGAAACCCAACACTGTGTTTTCCCAATTACAATTATTTTGTGCACTTTTTTTTTTCAATCATGTGAAATTTAAACACAACAATGGAATGTGTGATTTTGAAGACATTCATACTATTTTGTAACATTCCATGTTGCAAAACCATGGGTGTTAAGAAGAAAACAACTCACTATGAGACAACCCTTTACATTTAAACAAGGAGATTCAAATAACTGAAACCCAACACTGTGTTTTCCTATTTACAATTATTTTGTGCACTTTTTTTTTTCAATCATGCAAAATTTAAACACAACAATGGAATGTGTGATTTTGAAGACATTCATACTATTTTGTAACACTCCATGTTGAAAAATCATGGGTGTTAAGATGTAACCAACCTACCATGAGACAACCCTTTACATTTAAACAAGGAAATTCAAATAACTATAACCCAACACTATGTTTTCCAATTACAATTATTTTGTGCACCTTTTTTTTTAATTGTGCAAAATTTAAACACACCAATGGAAAGTGTGATTTTGAAGACATTCATATTGTTTTGTAACATTCCATGTTGCAAAACCATGGGTGTTAAGAAGTAAGCAACCCACCGACGTGAGACAACCCTTCACATTTAAACAAGGAGATTCAAATAACTGAAACCCAACACTATGTTTTCCAAATTATAATTATTTTGTGTACTTTTTTTTTCAATCATGTGAAATTTAAACACAACAATGAAATGTGTGATTTTGAAGACATTCATACTATTTTGTAACATTTCATGTTGCAAAACCATGGGTGTTAAGAAGAAAACAACCCACCATGAGACAACCCTTCACATTTAAACAAAGAGATTCAAAATACTGAAACCCAACATTGTGTTTTCCCAATTACAATTATTTTGTGCACCTTTTTTTTCAATCATGCAAAATTTAAACACAACAATGGAATGTGTGATTTTGAAGATATTCATACTGTTTTGTAACATTCCATGTTGCAAAACCATGGGTGTTAAGAAGCAAGCAACCCACCTTGAGACAACCCTTTACATTTAAATAGGGAGATTCAAATAACTAAAACCCAACACTTTGTTTTCCCAATTACAATTATTTTGTGCACTTTTTTTTTCAATCGTGCAAAATTTAAACACAACAATGGAATGTGTGATTTTGACAACATTCATATTGTTTTGTAACATTCCATGTTGCAAAACCATGGCTATTAAGAAGTAAGCAACCAACCATGAGACAACCCTTTACATTTGAACAGGGAGATTCAAATAACTAAAACCCAACACTATTTTTTCCCAATTGCATTTATTTTGTGCACTCTTTTTTTCAATTGTGGGAAATTTAAACACAACAATGGAATGTGTGATTTTGAAGACTTTCATATTGTCTTGTAACATTCCATGTTGTAAAACCGCAGGTGTTAAGAAGCAAGCAACCCACCATGAGACAACCCTTTACATTTAAATAGGGAGATTCAAATAACTGAAACCCAACATTGTGTTTTCCCAATTATAATTATTTTCTGCACTTTTTTCGATCATGCAAATTTTAAATAGAACAATGGAATATGTGATTTTGAAGACATTTATATTGTTTTGTAATATGCCATTTTGCAAAACCGTGGGTGTTAAGAAGCAAGCAACCCACCATGAGACAACACTTTACATTTAAACAGGGAGATTCAAATAACTGAAACCCAACATTGTGTTTTCCCATTTACAATTATTTTGTGCACTTTTTTTTTCAATCATGCAAAATTTAAACACAACAATGGAAGGTGTGATTTTGAAGACATTCATATTGTTTTGTAACATTCTATGTTGTAAAACCATGGGTGTTAAGAAGCAAGCAACCCACCATGAGACAACCCTTTACATTTAAACAAGGAGATTCAAATAACTGAAACCCAACATTGTGTTTTCCCAGTTACAATTATTTTGTGCACTTTTTTTTAATCATGCAAAATTTAAACACAACAATGGAATGTGTGATTTTGAATACATTCATACTGTTTTGTAACATTCCATGTTGCAAAATCATAGTTGTTAAGAAGCAAGCAACCCACCATTTGACAACCCTTTACATTTAAACAAGGAGATTCAAATAACTAAAACCCAACACTATGTTTTCCCAGTTACAATTATTTTGTGCACTTTATTCAATCATACAAAATTTAAACACAACAATGGAATGCGTGATTTTGAATACATTCATAAGTTTAAACAAGGAAATTCAAGTAGCTGAAATCCTACACATTTTGTTTCCCCAATTACAAATTACAGGGTCTTGTAAAACCCTTTTCCTGCAACCAAATTGTTTAGCACCCCTCACCTCGATTTGGTTGGTATTCTCCTCCAACTCCTCCACGTGCACTCCAAACTTTAGCTTACAACATGCACACTACCAAATAGCACCTAGATTTGGTTGGTTTCTCCTCCAACTCATCCACATGCACTCAAACCTTCAGCTTTCAACGTGCAGACTGGAAACAAATAGTATTTTCACCTTTCTTTGTCCAAGTAGAAAAAGCCCACATCATTCCCTTCACTTTTCTCGTGCCAGACAAAAGAAACTTCACAACAAAGCTAAGGCGCCCAACTTTTTCACCCAACAATAGGCGGGAAAACCCACTTGACGGTGTCGTTAACTCCCACCTACAAATCCCTGGACGTTTGGTCCCATCTATTGGTTTACTCACTTTGATCGCCTGTCTGGCGGGCCCCGCACTATGACGTCTCATCATGTTATGTATGTTTCCATGTATGTTGTTATGTATGTTTTTATGCATTTTTGTATGTACATAGGTGTGCTTTGTCTAGGAGTTAGTCGGATCCTTCTTCACGTCTACCATCAATAATTGTTTGGTCTAAAATTAGGCATTATTAAATATATTGATGATTAATATCGTAACTGTAGTAGTGGAGTGTACTAAGGTAAGGTAAATAGGTACCTGATAAAACTGAATTTAATGCCATTATCTTTCAAGTACCTATTTACCTTACCTTAGTACACTCTGCTACTATAGTTACGATATTTAATTCAATACTATCACAATTACACAAAGATCACAGTGGATTGATTCTGCTAAGCATGATGTTGTGTAACCACCCAAGGTCGTGGTATTTTATTGCTAATGTGAAATTTGGGGGAAACGTTCTTCCCAACCATCCCATAGGAAAAAACATTGACTAAGGACTGTTCATGGTGCCAAAATGGAAACGTGATTCTAAGGATAAATAATTTAAGTTGAACAATGAAATTTTGATCAAGGTAATATGGCAGTAATTTGTTTTTATGAAGATTTTAGATGGACCTTGGTGAATTATAATGTTTATGTATTTGGTGCAATAGTCAAAGTATTGAGAGACATTCGACAGAGTTGGTGACAATAATAAGTTGCAGATGAATGGTCAAGATGGTTTGATGGATATGATGAGTTGCATTTGAATGGTAATCGATATTAGGTGTGCAATCAATGAGAGATCACAACACCCTTCAAGTAGTTTTTAGAAGCACCCAGTTGAGCAGAATGCGTATGCCATCATAGAAGGCACATGCCATACGCCACATTTTCTCCACCTAATGTCTACTAGAAAATTTTTCATGTAATTAATATTTTCGAGCATAGTCAGCCGCTATCTTGTCTTGAGATTAAGTCAACAACTCTAAAACTTGTTATTTTTACACTTGCTTAAAATTGTGTTTCAACACCCAGGGGTGGCGTATGCAATGTTCTAAGCTATACTGCAACACATTTATCCTAGAATGAGTTAGGGGAGAGGGGCCCAAAGTAGGGCGAGATCCTATAGTGGGGATGGAAGTAGTTCCACATGGGCCCCATAGTAGACCGTATTAATATGCAAATGTAAATCACTTTTCACCCACAAAGTCAACAAAGGTACTTGATTCACTTACCGTCAAAATTGTATTATAATTAGTTTATATTTTTCCTTAACAAAAATAATATATTGCGGTCTTACATGTCAAAGAATATTCAAAGCACATCTAAAACCACAAACATACAAGCCATATTCATTCTTAGTGGCCCATAGCTTTACAACTTGCAGCCATAATAAAAAATTAGTATAACCCATACTCCCCTTTAATATCACCACTTGCATTAGCTCATGCCCATTATTTTAATACAAGTGGCACAAGGAGAACAACTATGAGCTAAGAATGTCCCATTGGCCAAATCCAATCCAACCCAACCCCCTATCCCACTGTGCCATCAATACAGTACTAAAATGAAAAGAAATCATTGATAACTATCCCATCTATCAAATCCATTCGCATGACAACTGGTTCAAACTCCTCTTTTTCCACTTGAAACCACCAAAACAAAGGTAGTAAGGCCACCACATTCACCTGAGCAACAAACAAAAACTACACGCCATAAATACATACAAACTATGCAATTGAAGGCACCTAGACAATTTTTCAAATTTGAAAAAGGACCGAAATTAAAGACTCCATACCAAACAACATTGAACATATAAAGAGATTTTCAAATTCAAGATTGCATTTCCATTAACCACACCTCACTTTCATATTCACTACAACATTTTCCTAGAGGCAGACAAACAAAGAGGAGGAGAAGAAGCAACACCAACAACACACTATCATCATTTAGGTACTTTACAAAAAACACACTGTTTATGCTTACGAATGCCAATCTCAAACTTCTTGTTTTTCATATTAACTATTCATGTCCATACGGAAATATGTTTAAAACCATGGTAATGTTTCTCAAAAAAACCTGTTACTCAACATCTAGGGTTTCAACTTACACTGTTTCTAAATGTCCAAGAATTTCTTTTCATTTTCTGGGTTCTTCTTACTTTCTTATTGTATGCCAATATAGATGTGTTATATTCACTGTAAAAGTTATGTGACCCACAAACCTATAACTCAATATTTGGGGTTTCACCTTACAGAGTTTATGTATGTTAAGTCATTTAAGTTTGTTTGCTGGACTTTTCAAAATGGCTGCCAATACAGATCAGTTCTATGCACCCTGACTGTTTTTCGAGCATATGAAAGTGACAACTATATTAGGTGTTTCAACTTTATCTATTTATGATTATCAAGTAATTTTAGTTCAATTCTTGGTATTTTTGTTATGTTCTATATGCCTGGGTATATAAATTAGTTATTTGCATAGTAAATGTTTCTCACCCACTACATGTTGACTCAATATCCGAGGTTTCAACTTAACACTATTTATGGATGTCAATGCTTTCCAGTTCCTCAGATTTTGATTGTTAAACCCTATGTGATTGTTACACAAGGTCAAGTAGCTTTTTTGCATGGAAATTTCATTGTTGCAATTGATTCTTTCAAACTCTCTATCTGGGGTTTTGACTAATACTGTTTATGATTGTGTACGGATGTTCAATTTCAATGTTTTCATAAATTAGAAACTTGTAACTCAATATCACGTTGTTTCATGCTTGATGTCTCTTGATGAATGACAATGAATTTCAGTTATCTACATTGTTAGTTCCAATCAGCTTTATGGCATTACACAAACTGCTTTCATTTCAATCAAATAAGTTTTAAACATGTTCAATTCAAACAAAATAGTATGATAAAATAAAACTTCAACACTTACCAAATTTACCATTATAAACTATCAACTAACACAATAAAGGAATTTAAAAAAAAAAATGCATCACTATGCCTTTAAGGGTGTTCACTGGTGTTTCTTATCATTTTTTCAAACATGTCTCAATAATGTGTGTATGTTCAATATAAAGTTTATATGAGGTCCAAGCCAATGAAGAAGAGAGCCACAACAAGGTGGCCTACAAGTCAAAGAGGGGTTTCATTCCCCCCTAAAGAAGAACAAAATGTAGAAGCGGAGACAATTATCATAGTTACTGCTCCATTAGGCAGGCGGACAACATCATCACGACATTGAGAATTGAAAATGAATGAAACAGTTAATCATCAAACAAATGACATGGTGGACAACCACCGTGAGGAACATAACGATGGCCTAACTCTTTCCTTAGCCCCTACCCCATTGTTTTGGTTAGCAAATGGATCTATGAAGGAGGGTAATGATATTCTAAGTCTTTCATCACCCCCTACCCAACCCTATTGGTTGGTTGAGGGAGCTACTGATGAGGGTTATGATGGTTTAAGCCTTCCCTCGACCCCTATCCAACCATCTTGGTTAGTTGATGAAGCCAAAAAATTGGGTATTTTCTTGCAGTGCGAAGAAGAGCAAGGAACTTATTCATTTCCTTCTCCACCTGACACTTTTTCCATACCACAATTGCTACATTACTATGCAGATTTGAGCAAGGAAATAGAGAAAAGGGAGGAAGACAGAGCTAGAAAGCAACAAGATAGGAAGGAGAGAGAGAAGAAGGAGCAAGAGATAGTTCAAAGGATACAAGATAGGAAGGAAAGAGACCAAAAGAGGGACCAAGACCGAGTTCAAAAGAAACAAGATAAGATGGAAAGGCAGGACAATATGGACCAATAGAGGGTTCAAAAGAAACAAGATAGGAAGGAAAGAGAAATCAACTAGGCCCATAGGTCAGTGTAGCGAGAAAGACATATAAACAGTCCTACAAACTCGTTTGCACACAACCATGCCTTGCTTTAGGATATATTGAACATATACATCCCTCTATTTGGGGAGTTGAATGCCAATTCAAGTGTCAACCCAAATTTAGGCTACACTCCACTCTCCATTGCAAATAGTTGTTCAGCACCGTTGCATCTAATTAGCACTCAATTTACAAATGCAAATGAAAATCATGTAAGGACAACTTAGAATGCACAAGCAGGAGATGAGAACACATCTCCAAATGTTTATCTTGGAATGCTTGATTGATGTTGGGAGGGACCATCACTACAACTATATGACTGATTGGCTACTTTTTTGTTGTGTATTTTGGGCTGCAATATATAGTTCAATTGTTCATTGTTTGATTTTGTTGTTGGGGACTGAAATACCTTGATATTAAGTAGAAAAATTTGCTCACCACATCACCCTGCCACTTGTGCATCGGCCCATATTTTTTTTTTAAAAAAATCGATCACCCCAGCACCTATCAAGAACATTTTATGCCAACGTATCCAAAATTGGCCAATTTTTCCCTCCGCCTAAAAGTGGAGCCCACCCGGCTCCTTAATCGACGAACACATCTACATACAGTGGATCAAACGACCACATGTCCAGGATAACCTTTCCACCCTAAACAAACAGTTTAGAGAATTAATCACTCACTGCCTCCTTTGTTACCTCCACTAGCCAACTTTCCTTACATGTCCCTTCGCATTTTCTCGGTCTATCGGGAAAGTAAATCGAAGATCAAGGTTCATTAAATGCTCCAAATTCTCACATATCCCACTCATTCCCATTCCTTTTGTTTGCAAACATTCTCGACTGTTCGTTTGGTTTCGCATCGAAACTTGTTTGTCCATGCATTGGGGAGGCTTCTTTTCACCAAAGCATTTTTAGTATTAAACCATGTTGCATACATTAATAATTTTTAAAGTATAATGATACATAGTTTAATACTTAAATGCTCTTCTAAAAAAGAAGTCTCCTCAATGCTATAACCTCCAATGTCACTACAATTTTTTTCCTATAATATGTAAATGTTGTTGCCACCATTATGCACATGCCTAGATTTAAGATTTAATATCAAATGGATCTATTTATTGGTTTATTAAATGGATATGTTTATGGGCCTAATTAGCAATATGATGTCCATGTTGGCAGTGTAGTGCAATTGCTTGTTAATGGAAGTCTGCTTAATTATACTCAAACTTTGTTTATGGTGATTGCTTGATTGGGTTGAAATGTACAACACACTTCACATAACTATTGCATGTATACAATATTATGCATTAACAACCACTAACAATATCACTTGAATCTTCATATAGTCATGTACACAACACTGGAAACATCATTTACATGATATAGAATGTATAAAGTGCAACAACCTCTTTTGTACATAATATAATGGAATTGGTGATGGGACAGTCTTGGCTCTTTGATGTTCTCATGCCATTCGATGTATGAAAATATTGGTAGTGATGTAATGCAAGTGGTGATATATTAGGGGAGTGTTGGTTATACTAATTGTATATTTTGGTTGCATGTTTTAATGCTACGGGCCATTAACAATGAATATGGCTTGTATGTTTGTGGTATCAAATGTGCTTTGAATATTCTATGACATGTAAGACTGCAAATAACTATCTGTGTCTGGGACAAATATAAACCGATTATAATACAATTTTGGCAGTACAATGATTCGAGTACCCTTGTTGACTTTTTGGGTGAAAATTGTTTTACAATTGCATATTAAGGGGGTCCTATAGACCCTATGTTTGGAGGTCCACATGTTTCTACATGATATTGTTTACAATTGCTTACATGAATTAGTTTTCTTACCAATAATATAGAATTGCTAGAATTGATGAGGCAATATATATATATATATATACGTATATATATACATATATATATATATACACGTATATATATATACACTTATATATATATACGTATATGTATGTATATATATATATATATACGTATATATATGTATATATGTATACATACATATATATATATGTATATATATATGTATGTATACATATATATATATACATATGTATATATGTACGTATATATATGTATATATATATGTTCAAAGTTGACCCTTGCTACTTCTATTCGTCTGAAATGAACCTAATCATTTGTGGTGTAAGGTCAATAATGACATTCCCCTACAAGTCCACACATTTCTTGGTAGCAGGATTATATGCTCCGACTGCAGTAAGTATGAATTTATGACATTGGATCAATAGAGGGAAGAGGGAAACATGTGCCGATCTAGATTGGAAGATTCTCTCTGTCCTTCCTATTACCTCCTCACTGAATGTTTCCAAAAGTAACTCCTTATAACGGAATGGACCCAAATTTGTGTTTGTGATGTCCGCCCAATGAGAGTCCACCTTGCTAGCTGTGATAGTAGCTTCCCTGTGTTTGTATCTCAAGGTATAAGGGAGCTGCTCCACCTTTATCCTTTTAGGTTTGGATCCTTGCCTTGAACTTTCTACAGGTTCGCTCCTTTGAGAAGTATCCTTTGATGCTCCTGAAATTTCTTATTTTTGCAATAAAACCCTGCATTAGATGAACAAAAAGCATAAGAATCCATACATCATCCAATACCATCCTCTACTTCCTTAGGAAAAAATTTCCATATTTAGCCAAATTTCATATTAGCTGGAGGTGGAGCCAAAGAAGAATAAGAAATGAGAAAAAATCTTAGCACAAGGTGGGATTGGGACCGGAATGGGACTGGAGGCAGGATCAAAACAAAAACTGAACTTGAAACCAATCGCTAGTTCCAAGTTTGACCTCCACTCTGGTTCCGCTTCTGCCAATAGGTGAGTGTGAAGACCAAAGTAAATGTTAATTAGAAGCGTGACCATTTTGGGAGCGAACCCCAAAATACAAATACCTACGGGACAAGCTCATTCCCGAGTCCGCTTTCGCCGGTTTACTACTCAAAAACAAGTAATTTCTTGAAGAGGTGGTCACATGAGCTTAACGACTAGAGTCACATGGGATAATATGGGAATCTCAAAATAAAGGGGCTTAACCTAACCCCTTAACCAAATAAAAACCAAATTTAACTCCATGGCTAGATGTTTTTAAAGGTCATCAAACAAACCCTAGTTTGCATGATCTGTCGACTCAGATAATTAGGGAATCGAAAAACCAACATGGAAATTACTTAACCAACATGAAAATAAGATCAGAGGGGTTTCTAAACAGATTTTCAAATATTGAAAGCACAGAGAACCCCATCAAATGAAACTGTAGTTAGAAACTAGGGCTTGACATAATGAACTTGCCATGAAAGTGACAACATGACGGAAAAAAACAAACGAAAAGACAAAAAAAGAAAAATGGAAAATAGAAAAAGACAAAATGAAACCCAAAAAAAGACAAAGAAATGAGCGAAGATTCACAGAAAAAGAATCCTATGAATGCACAAGAAAAAACAATGAGCAAGAACATGAAAACAAAACAACAAAGCCAATGGGAAAAGACCCTACCTTGAAATGCTAATAAAAGAGGTTGAAATTTCATAAGAATTCACCCACCACGCACCTCCGTAATCAAATTGTGATCCTCTCGCAGTTACCCTAGCTCTGGTTTGCTAAAATGACAGACAATAATGATAATGAGCTAGTTAACCTTGATTAAGGTTTAAAAATCATTTCGCGTGTGTGAGGAGGCTGTAATTAATGCCATAAATGTGGTTAGTCGAGGGCAGAGCAAATAATGTAGAAGAGTAACCAACCAATGTGAAAATCCAAGGCAGGTTAGATGCAGGCTCAGATCTGAAACATAACAAGTTACCTTTAACAAGTCTCTTATCTAACTTTGGTTCCAGTTCTAGTTTGCGAAAAGGATAGACAACAAAGGGAAACAAGGGTGGGGCCAGAACCAAAATTGGACATGGAACTTTTAAAAAGTTCCAAGTTTGGTTCCGATTTTGGTTCCAGTCCCGAAAAAGAAACAAACAATGAGATAAGGACAAAAGGAATGGTGGGAAGTGTGACCAGAACAAAAACTAGGTCCGACTGAGACATAGATGACAACAAAATAGAAAGCCAATGAGCGGGAGTAGGATCTAAACAAAACCTGAATTCAGAACGTTGCAAAGTTCTAAGTTCAATTCCCATTTCGGTTCTGCTTCCGGTAGAGAAAAACAAAACACAATGCAACAAGAAACAACTCAAGGGAGAAACAGACCCAAGAGCACAAGACCAACCAACAGACAAAAAAAAGAACATGAAACAAGGTCAGGACCGGAACTAGGACCGAAACTAGACTTGGAACTTTGTAAAAGTTCTGAATTCAGTTTCCATTTTGACTCCAGTTTCGCTAGACCAAAAGAAACAAGGAATTAGGAGAAAAACAAACAAATCCTAAGACCCAAAAAAGCAACAAAGACAAAAAAAAAACAAGGGGACCCATTTTTCTCCAAAATGGGGTGGTTATGCAAGGCATAACAAATGGCGACTTAGCTGGGAAAATGGTTTACCCATTTTCAAGACATTGAAGAATTCAGTTACCCAGAACCTTTGGTTTATAAACATTCTAACTCAAGTAACATCAAATATATTGAGCAAGGTTGAGTTGGAATCTCAGATGTAAATCAATATGAATTATTTCAAATTTAAGTGTGTGCATATATGGTGCATCTTTCTTCATAAAAACTTTCTTCATCTTGGAACCACTATATCTAATATTCAAGCTACATAGGTTGATTCCTTTAACTGTCGTGCAATAAAATCCTAGTCATTGCTCCGTTGCCAGTTAGGCATTCATAGCCCTGATAGAGATACCTCTAATTATCTCAAAGTATTTCTCTACTACCAGACATGCATCCATAGCCCCGATAGAGATACTTGAATCACCCATTTGATATTGAGTTTTCCTTCTTTCAATGGTTTTCATTTTCTTTCTTTTCATAGGCTTCACTTGTAAGAATTCTTTATGAACTTTTGTCAATACTCAGATATGGTTAATTTGACATGTGGGTTGAGAACTACAATGGACTTTATGACAATATTGAGAATCAAAATTTTCACTTGACAAGAGATACAACCTGGAGATAAATAGGCATTTTATATAGGCAGATGTTTTATCTATTTTGTGACAGATTTCAATCATGATTGATGAGATTGTTTACAATATAACTTATTCATAATAAATTTTCAAACCGTTGTTTAAAAATGATCATAAGACACAAGTTTAAAATGAAATATTTTGATAAACATGTCTGAAAATACCTAAACCAATTTCTCTCCTAGTAACCATAGTATTCTTTGAATAACAACCCCTTCATTCCAAAATGGAGAAAATGAAGGTCAAAAACCAAAACAAAACAAAATAAAAAAAAATAATAGGAAGAAAACAAAGGGAGAACAAAACAAACCAACAACACACCAAACAGAGGACAACTAATTACATGTATACAATTAGCAGAAAACTAGACCTTCATGGGACAAATTAGTGCTTGAGAAACTGACCATTGACAGGAAATGGAACATGTTCTCCTATTAAGGTGCTCAAGTGAAAAGCATTCTCACCTAGGATCTCAACTATCTGATACGAACCCAGCCAAAGTCTGTCAAACTTCTAGTGGTCCCCCTTTTTCTCTTTAGATTTATCCCATAGCAACACAAGATCTGATATCCTAAAGGCCTTAATTTTGGCCCTCTTGTCAAACCAACATTTGATGACAGCTTGATGTTTAGATAACTGTTGTAAAGTAGCGTCTCTCTGTTCTTCCATGTCTAGTAGACTAGTTAGTCTAACCTCTATTTGATCATCCTTTGAATAAAATTCCTGCATAAATATGAGGACAGGTATCTGCAGATGTATTGGGAAAACTGGTTCTTGGCCATAGACTAACTTAAAAGGTGAATTTCCTAGGGTGGCTTTAATATGAGTTCGATCTTCCCATAAAGAAAATATCAGTTGGGTATGCCAGTCCCTAGGGTTTTTTTCTAGCAATTTTTTAATCACTTCCAACAGGTTTTTTTTTTTTCGGCTACTCCATTTCTCTGAGGGTAGTAATTAGAAAAATACTTCAAAATAATTTTGTGTTCATAGGCCCATTGAATGAACTCAACAGAAGAGAAAGCAGGGCCATTGTCACATACCAGGGTGAATGGTACTCCAAACCTAGTTATGATGCTTTCATTGAGAAACCTGATGACCACATCTGTGGTGCTATTTTTGTAGGGTTGCACCTCAGTCTAGGGTGTGCAGTAGTCAGTGGCTATCAAGATGAATTTATGACCTGTAGACGATTTTGGATTAAAGACCCCTACAAAATCTAGCGCCCATTGGGTGAATGATCTTACCTTGTACACCAGTTGCAAAGGCATCGATGGATTACATTCCCTAGATGTAGAGGTATGGCATGTGTGACATGTTCTGACATGTTGGTGTGCATCTTAGAATATGTGGGGCCAATAGTATCCTAATCTAAGAATTTGATGAGCCAAGGAATCGACAGATCCATCCCTTATGTCATGTCTACCATGAAACTCAACAATAGCATGTTTGGCTTCTTGCTGATCCAAACAGTGTAGGTACACTCCTTCAAAATTTCTTCTGTATAAGGAACCTCCTTTAAGCATATAATGAGCACTCTTCATCCTCAATGCTCTCCTTTGAGTAGCATTCATCCCCTTTGGACATCTATTACTAAGGAGGAAGAAGATCATATATGTGTACCAAGGATCCTTTGTGAATGACTGTACTATGTACTGCTGGCAAGTGATAATCTTTTCAACATCCACCATAGCCTTAGATAAGCCCTATCCTTGGGAAAGCTTCATTGGATGGATTTCTAAATAAAATTCTTGTAAAATGGCCATCCATTTTCCTCTTCTCTCCCCCAATTCACTCTGCATAAGGGGAGACTTCACAACTGGATCAGGGACTATGGCGATGACCTGACTCCAAAGGATGTAGTGCTTGAATTTTTTTACTACTCGCACTATTGTGAAGGATTGCTTTTCAAGGGGAGAATACCTGACTTCTGCATTTTTGAACCAGGAGCTCATGCAAGCAATAGGCCTTTCAGCTCCCTCACCTCTTCGTTGTGTTAAAACAACTGCACATGAATGATCAGATGTAAAAGAATAAATATAGAAGGGCTTTAGATAATCTGGGCTGGTCAAGACTGGTGCCTTAGATATTGACTGTTTAATCTGCTCAAAAGAAGATTTAGCCTCATTACTCCATTCTATATTTTCATCTTTTCTCATCATTTCATTAAGAGGTTTGACAATTTCTGCAAACCCTGTTATAGATTTTCTCACAAAATTGATCCTTCCAAAGAAGGATCTCATTTACTTTTTGTTTCCTGGCATTGTCAGTTTTAAGGTGGCTTCAACTCTATCAGGGTCTATGGATATCCCTTTTTCTGATATTACATGGCATAAAAGTTTCCCTTCAGAAACTCCAAACATGCTTTTTTTTGGATTCAGAGACACACCTTAGCTTATACATCTTTTAATGAATTTTTCTAAATCAGTAGCATGGTCCTTTCTGTTCTTAGAGAAGATAGTTAATTCATCAACATAAATAATGATACTTACCTATTAAATATTTGAATGCCATGTCCATTGCACGCTGAAAGGTAGCTCCAATGTTGATAAGGCCAAACAACATTCTCTGATAGGAAAATGTCCCCCACTTGGTAGTGAAGGAAGTTTTCATTCTATCCTCATGACTGACAAGCACTTGATTATACCTAGAATAGTCATTCAAGAATGACATCATCTGGGATCCATTAACAGTTTGTAATACCTCATCAAGAGAAGGAAGAAGATAATTATCCTTCTCTGAGGCTTTATTTAGGTTCCTGAAATCAACATACAATCTAATCTCCCCACTTTTCTTGTGCACTGGGACCAAGTTTGCAACCCAAGTGGAATGTTGTACTAGGAAGATTATTCTTGTAGACAACTTTTTCACTTCCTTCTGAATTAATGGATCAATCAAAGCATTCCCCGAGCACTGCTTTTGATGAAAGGGATTTGCATCTAGCTTTAGAGGTATGGTATGCATGATCACCGAAGTGTCAAAGGTCTTTAAATCTTCATAACCCCAAGAAATTGTTGCAATGTCTTCTTTCAACACCTTAATTATTTTATCTTTGATTTCCTTAGGGCAGTTTTTGCCTATATAGACATTCCTTTCTGGACCTGAATTAGCAAAATTGATAGATTCATACTTCCCTCCATCACTTTTTGTTGGAACCCTTTCACGAGCCCGAAAATCAGAGTCAAATATTCTTTCTAAAGCTACCATCCCATTTGGAATTCTGTTACTTTTTTAAGTTGAGTATTCCTTCTATATCACAATTCTTCAGATCCTAATCTCCTTGATCTGTTTCTGACTCATCAATTATTTGTCCCTCGAAAACATCATAACTTTCTAGGAAGGCAAGTATATGTAGGTCATCATCAAATACCTACAAATTCTGGACATATTAGGGATGACTAGGATGGAGACTAGTTTAACTAAAAATCTTTTCAACTTGGAGTCTTGCATAGGCTCCAAAGTGCTAGCAGTAATGATAAGGGCATCTACAATCTAATTGTCTTCCCTAGGATCAAAGTGATTCCACAAGTGTCAAAATCCTCAATCAGATTCCAAACTTTGTTTTTGTATGCAACCAATCTTTTGTTGTGACAAGTATATTGGCTACGGACTTGCTTAACAATAACTTCAGAATCTACCATAACCATGAGAGTTGTGACCTTCTTCTGATGAGAAAACATTAGTCCTCGAGCAAGTGATTCATATTCTTCCATGTTGTTTGTGAAGCCAAATTACAACTTGCAAGATGCAAAGTATGTCTTCCCTTTCAGGTTGGTTAGTTCAATTCCCGCTCCACTCCCTGATTTGGACTTAGAACCATCAAATTTAAGACTCCATAGTTGGTCTGGAGCTGGGATTTCTTTCTTCTTTGGGATTATAGGTGATGGCTTGCTAGAAGTGTGTGGCGGCTCGGACTAGTGTTGGCCATCAAAATTTAAAGGTAGCTACAAGAAAGGTTGGTTAGAATATTCTCCTATATTCAAAACCTGTTTAGGAATTACTTCTTGAACCTTTTCTTGGATCAAATCACAATTTAGTACATTTTTCATCAATTCCTTAGGCATTGGAAGGGTATCCGGGGTAGGTGTAACAGAAAAAGACTGAGGTTCCTCAGTCTCTCCTTGGAATTTAGAGCATAGAACCTGAGTCTGCTCAAGTTGGGAAGAATCTTCCTCTTGAGCGAGATTGGTTCTCATAAGGATGGTAGTATCCTTAGCATCAAATGAAAATCTATTGGTGAGTGCTTGGGGTTGGCATTCACAAGTTTGCTTAGCTTGGCAGACATGGTTTAATATGTCTACACAAGGTTGACATGTCAACTCAAAATGATTCTGATAATGAATTCTACACCAATTAGGAAGCAACAAACTCCATAAATCAGCCTCTTCTCCCAATACCAACCTATCTTGTTGCAAATTTTTGATTAGAACTTGCTGGTTTACCATGGTCATTGGGTCACTCTGTTATAGAGGTAGTGTATTATCAAGATTGATAATTGAGAAGGTCATGATCTCCTCTCTCTTGTAAACTCCTATCTTAGTTTCGAAGTAAGCTACTTCATTGGGAGAATCATATTTAGTAATCATATGTTTGAGCCTAGGCTCACTCTCAATCCTGATTTGTGACGCTATCCCTTTCCAGGGCAGCCACACATGTGGGAAGTCCAAGGATAAATATTCCCCAATACTCTTCATTAAATCTTAGCTTAGAAGCATGCCATATGTTTCTAGGATATTGGCCACTTGGATATCCATGCAAGTTTGGATCCTTGGGTTAGATCCAACCTATACATGAATATTCTTTAGTTCTCCTACCACATTGACTTCTGTTTTATCCAATTGAATCACCTTTTTGTTAGTCTGGATTGGATTCAAACCTAACTTCCTACAATTGAGAATGGCATGATGTTTCCTGATGCCCTAGAATCTAGTAAACAGTTGTGCAGATTATTTCCAAAAATTCTTAAACTTAAAAGGAAAGGTGGGGTGCCCATCTTACCTTTATAGAGGGTTGCATTCATCTCATTTGTTGGAGTCACCTTATCTTTTCCTTTTGATTGATCTACCTCCTCCAGAGTCTTCAACACAATTTCTCATTGGGCAAGGCACCACATCATAATGTCAAAGAAAGGAAATGAAGTATTTTTCCTCTACATCTCTGCAATGAAATCAAACTCTGAATCATTCCTTAACTGATACTTAGGAAAAGGTGGGTTACCTTTATTCTGATATTCAAATGGTCCCTTTTGTGGTGGTGGGTTGTTATTTGCATTCTGATTTGGTGGGTCCATGTTGTTAGGAGGGGCAGATATAGTAAATGGGCCCTTATTATGATTTCTTAAGAAATGACCTCCCTTAGTTTGGAAGGCTTGGGCATCATATACATCTTTCACTATTTCATTTTCTTCTTGGGTAGGAAATGGAAGTTCTTCATCAAATATGTCATAAGCCATGGTGGTATCTATGGAACCGAAATACTTGTTGGGAGCACCTTGTAATGGAGCATCCACCTATGCTATCTTGACCATCTTCTCCATTTCTGGGCAGTTTACCTAAGAATGAGCTATAGTGTCATGCAACCTACACCAATTCATCATAAAGTTGAGATCTGCCACATTTGTAGTGTGTGGTTTTTCGTCACCCACTTGATAATTGTGGGAAACTCCCCCATTATTAGGTATAGTATTCCATTGTCTATTGTTGTTGGACCTCTGATTGTATCCCATATTCTAATTTTGATAATTTTGGTTAGAGGAATTTTGGTTCTAGAAGTTCCTATTGGTGTTCTAATTCTGATCAAAGTTTTGTTGGATTAACCACCCTGATTAGAATACCCTTCCTGATTTTGATAACTTTGGTTTTGGTTCTGAGGGGGGTTCTGTCTAATTTGGGCCATATCATTAGACATCTGAGATAAAGTCTTCTTGAGAGTTTTCAATTCATTAGTCAATTGAACTGTTCGATCACTCTCTATAGTCCTCACAACAGATGGTTGATTAACAAGATTTGACCCTCCAACTTGATTATGGTAGTTTTATGACTGCTAGGAGGAGTCCTGAGCACCATTAGTGAAGAACGGTAGGGGAGGTGAGGTTTGTAACTCAGAAGTGGGTCCATATTGGGAATAAGACATTCCTGGGACTGTATTGAACAAAGGAGTTGGATTAGGCATTTGGTACCCTATGGGAGGAAGAAATCATCCCAAAATCCTTGATTATAAGCTTATATGTTGTTGCAATTTTATCGATAGGTGATAGACTTTAGACAAAGAATCAATTTCAGCGGCACCATATGTCCTCTACAAGAATAGGCTAATCAAAGGATTCATAACCCTTAAATATGCCAAAATGGAAATATTCTCAGCAACCAGGTAAGGATCCTATAGCCTTCGGTACATCCTCTAGAACCTTGTGTTAAACAATGGTAATGGTTCATGAGGTTCCTTTCTTATGGTAGCAAATTGGTGATACAAAATGGTAGGGTCTACATAGACTCAAAACTAATTAACAAAGGAATTTTCTAAGTCTGTCCAACTCAGAATAGACCCTTGTGGTAAATTCAAATACCAGTTGTATGCCATGTCACCCAAAGAGTAGGGGAATAACCTACACACAACATCATGATGAGATACTTGAGCTCGAGTACAGGCATCCTTAAATGCATGTATGTGCTCTTCAACACTTCTTGATTCTCCATGCATTTATTTGGGACAAAATATCTCTAGATTCTTGGGAAGATCATGTATACCCCAAGGGATGGTCCCTAGTGGAGAGGGTTTATTCACTAAGAAAGCCATGGGAGGTGGTGGTATTGGTTGAACTAGTTGTGGAATGGGTGAGTTTGGCCAGTGAGATGGTGTGGGTGGATTTGGTGGAAACCTAGGAAGAGTAAGCAGTGGTGACAATGGTGGAATTAGGACTCTATGAGCCTGGGGCCTATACCTGACAGGGGTTTGGATTTCAACCAATGGTTCAGGATTTTAAGAAGATCTAAGAACTCTTTCGTACCTATCTGGTGAGAATGACCCAATTCGAGCTAGTTTTTTCCTCAAGCCCTCCTTCTAGCACCAATCTTTTTGATGCTCAAAATAACACAACATTAAACAAAATATCTCTATTTTTTTTCTCTTGAAAAAGAGAGATAACATAAAGTAATTTGTCTTCCAAGGTCCTAGTAGTTGGTTCTCAACTATGTTGATGTTACTTAATGGCCAATGTAACTAAAATATTCAAGGGGCCTTTGTTGGTAATAAGGAACACAAACTGCATCAAATTAATTAACCTATGTTTGGGGGTATAAAGAAATAGAAAAAAGATAGATTAGGGCTTTAGAACAGTAAAATATGAATAAAACTTCTTCACATCTAGACATGGATTTTAATAAAGAGTATTTCTTCAACTAATCAAAACCACAACATGATGCAATCCATAGTATAACCTACACCATTGCATACATTCAAAATTATTAATTCAACAATCACAACCATTCACTAAAACTTTACTCAAGATTTGAAACAGATCACTCACTCATTGCTAAAATTAGATCAACAAACATAAAAGTAATTCCATTCATAGATAATTTAATGAAATAATCTTAAATATGGTTTCCCCTATTGATTTGCATCAAATAGAAAACATTTAGGCACAACAACTCACTGGCATAAGGATGATTATAATCCATTCATCATTATCATTGATGTTCAAACATAACAATAACATGTAAATTGTATACAGCTGTAAAAGTATCCAAGTTAAATAAAACTTTCAAAGTATCTTCTAAAACTTATGAAATCCTAAGACTTTTAAATCTCTCTGCTATCATATGATGTGGCTAATCCTTCTTCAATCAGCCGACCTTTACAAAATGGAGCCCAAAAGTACATATAGGAAAGCCATGCATAAGTTTTTCTCAATAAAAAACTCAAATCCACAAATCAAGGAACCAGAACTACATGAAGAAAGTAGACTGGCTGATCTTTAGTTCAAAGGTTGATTACTTTGTTGTGCGAAATATGGCACCCAAAGAAGAAGGGACAATTGATGGATGGGAGCTTTTGCTTAACTCATGTCAAAACCCTACAAAATAGAAGAGGAGAGGAAGTTGTCTATTAAGAAGAGAACATTATGTTGCCAACTCATTCCTACATTGCTTGGTCAAGGAGATACTCATCATAACTGGAGAATACATGTTGAAGCATGTCTAGGTTAGGTCCATCAACCCAACTATCCTCAAATTTAATTCTCTTCAATTTTGCTGAGGCAAATTCTTGCATATCCTTTAATTTGATTAATTCCCTCCTAGCGTCTTTTACCTCATCTCTGATGTCCATGAGTCTGTCTAATAACAAGTCTTCTCCATCATCTTCTTTTTGCATCACTTCCTCAAATCTAATGCTCCACTTCTTCTTCATCTTATCTAGAGGAAGACCTTTGACCAGGATGTCCACATTAAGAAAAATAGCAACCATTGCCTCCAATTTGTCAATTCATTCATTCAAGTCCTTTCTAGCTTCTTGAACTTCATTCTTATGCTCATAGATGAATTTGGATTTGAACTAGATTTTTCTCAAGGCCTTTTCAATAAAATCTGCATTACCTTCATCAAGAATTGATTTCTCTAGGAGAGTTGACTTGGACACCTTGCTGATGTCCTTCAATTTCATTACATGCTCCCTATACTCTTCATCTTGTTTTTCTAGGACTTCAGCATGTTGATTCATCTCCCCTACTAAATCAAGTGCTCCTTCATGAATTTTGAGACCATCAACCAACATTTCACCAACCTTTTGATTGATCATATCAATCCACCTATCAAGAATCCCCACCTTACTCCTCATTTGCACTAAATCATTAGCCTCTTTCTTGCTGAGTAGGTTTGGGGTCTCTGGATTAGCAACTTGTTGAGACACTGGGGTGGAGACATCCTTCAGGAATTTATGCAACTGATCCAATTGGGCTTTAAGTTCATCCTTATTTTATTTATATTTGATCATTCTGGATTTGGTGGAGGAAGCTACAATATCAGTGAGATTCATCTATTGGTCCCTTGTAGGGTCCCACAAATTGATAGTGCCCAATTGGTAATCAGTTATTTGCATGTCTTCTTTGTCCTTATCCACCACTAGAATTACACATTCAACAACAATTTCTCCTGCATCCCTGAGCTTGGTGGAATGAAGAACTCTAGCCTTCTTCTTGGGTCTTGCCTTCTCTACTTCCTTCATCATTTCATCCCAATTGAGAGGCTAAGGTTGGACCATCTGCTTTTTCTCAAAATCAAGTTTTAACCATGTAGGAGCAATAGTAGTGATCACTTGTGTTGAAGAAGAGGTAGTAGAGGTAGAAGATAATGGTTGCAATATGGTAGTCCTAGGTTGAGAATCAACCTCTTGCACATTCTATTGTTTCCTTTGTGCATCTTCTTGTGCAAGTCTCTCAGCTTCCTCTTTATCCTTCTGCTCTTGCAACCTTTTGGCTTCTAACTACTTTTTCAAATTCTCTTCTTCCAACCTCTTCTCTTCATACATTTGGTCTCTCTATTTCTCAAGCTCCTTAACTCTATCCCAGGCTTCTTTAGATTTCTGCTCATATTGAGCAAGTTCTTTAGCCTCCTTTTCTCTCTCTCTAGTCATTCTGCTTCTTCCTTCCTTTTCTATGTTACTTCCAGAACCTTGAACTTAGCCTCAAGAGCTTATCATTCTCTCCTTTGTCTAGCTTTATCTTCCTTAAGATCATGGATGTTTTGTAGCATTTCCAATTTATCCCTCTCCTCCTTAGTTTTAAGTTCTTTCTCTCTTTGATTTTGTCGCTTAGCCAGATCATTAGCCTTGGCTTTAGCCTCCAATTCTTGTTGTTTAATTAATGCATCAGTTTGTGCCTTAGCATCAATCTCCTTCAGTTTGGAAAGTGCCTCAACTTGTTCCTTGGCATCTGCTTCTCTCTTAGCATCCTCAAATAACTTCCATTGATCTTCCTCTATCAAAACATGCTCAGTTCCCACATCCTTAGTTACATCAAGGGATGCAACCACATGAGTCTCCCTATCAGATGGGGTAGCATCAGAATCTGTCTCAATGTCATGAATCTCAAACTGAGGCTCCTTCTCCTTCAAGGATTCAACCTCCTTGTGCAGGGCTCCCATAGGAATCTCCCCACTTGGATGCTCTATGATAAGAAGTTGAGTTGATGTTTCACCTTGAGCAGTTGTTGAGGCACCAGGTTTTGTTGTGGCCTCCTCTCCATGTGCTTCAAGAAGATCCTGAGCAGGAATTACAGGTTCAGTCTCCTCTCTAGAATTGGGAGGGAAAAACTCTAAGGGCTCCTTAGGAGCCACTCTTCTTTTAGTCCTCTTGTATCCTTGGGTGGTTCCTGTAGCCTTTCTATTTTTAGAGGTCTAAGCCTCTGGTTCCTGAATTCTCATGACTACCCATTGTATGCTTCTATCTAATACCAGCCTTGCAATCTAATTTATGTCAATTGATTCCTCTGCATTCCAATCCACTGTATCTAAGACCTTGGAGCCTATGTTTTCATCATCATATTGGGGATCCAAGGTTACCCCATCATTTGAAAATGTGTCAAGAATATCCTCTTTTACCCCATACTCAATCATGAGTGGGATAGACAATCTTTCATAGTTTTTTCTTCTCAAATCATAATCATCTTGTAGATCCATCCAAAAATCTTCTAGTAGATTGAAGTGTTTATTAAAAATAGTAGGAAGCAAACCCAACATCTTGTGTTTGGGATCAAAGTACTTCCTAGAGGTGTACAAACCCAACTTCAAATAGATCAACTCCTCACAGATTGCTTTAGCTCCCACAATATGTGCACAATAATATTCACCTGATTTCATGGTGAATTTATGACAACAGGTCTTGTGTTTGGTGCCAAATTTGAGGTTGACCCTCAAAGCTTGATAGATCAATTCCATTAAGACAATTCTGTTGTTGCAGAACCTGGGCAGTAGATGAGGGTGGCCATCAAAACTAGGTAGCCTAAAATAGGTAAGCTTGGGGTATTGGATGAACCAATTTCCCCACTTTGAAATGAATGCCATGGCCTCTCTGCTCAATATGTAACTAGCATATCCTATTAGACGGTTAATGATAACATATAGAAATGCCTCATTAACCCTTCTGTAATGTGACTCAAAAGTTTGCAAGGTGAGCTGATCATAGTGACCCCACATGCTTTTCTATCCTTGGGCTTCTCCCAATACTCCATCCGCATTCAACCCAAGAAAGATGCCCCTTTTGGCTACTACATAGATCACATAAAAGGTCATGAAGAAACTCTTGGTTTCTCTCACTCTAAGCATCTGGTTATGTATGCACTCTGACACAATCATAGGCCAATCAAATTGTTGCCTGCCATCTAGGATAGTTTGAATGAATGGAAACATCCATTCCTTGAACTGGGAGGCATCTCTCTTCCAAAATACTCTAGAGAGCATCATTATTATATCCCCAATCTCCTTGTAGAAATCTTCCCTTTTAGGCTAGTCAACACTCTCATCCAGTTCTTGTTCATATGAGTTTTGCTAGTCTCTTTCTTGTCACTATATAGTTTTAGGGCTTCTGCCTCATTCAGTTGTCTGGGTCCCCATGGGGTAGGTTCATTGAACATGAACCTGATCATTTGTGGTGTAAGGTCAATAATGACATTCCCCTGCAAGTCCACACATTGCCTGGTAGTAGGATTGTATGCTCTAATTGCAATAAGTATCAATTCAGGACATTGGACCGATAGAGGGAAGAGGGCAACATGTGCCAATCTAGATTGGACAATTCTCTCTGTCCTCCCTATTACCTCCTCACCGAATGTTTCCAGAAGTAACTCCTCATAACTGAATGGGCCCAAATTTGTGTTTGTGATGTCCGCCCAATTAGAGTCCACCTTGCTAGTTGTGAGAGTAGCTTCCCTATGTTTGTATCTTAGGGTGTAAGGGAGCTGCTCCACCTTTATCCTTTTAGGTTTGGCTCATTGCCTTGAAATTTCTACAGGTTGGATCCTCTGAGAAGCCTCCTCCAATGCTCCTAACATTTCTTATTTTTGCAATAAAACCCTGCATTAGATGAACAAAAAGCATAAGAATCCATACATCATCCAATACCATCCTCTACTTCCTCAGGACAAACTTTCCATACTTATCAAAATTTCATATTAACTGGAGGCAGAGCCAAAGAAGAATCAGGAATGAGAAAAAATCTTAGAACAAGGTGGGATTGGGACCAGAATGAGACCAGAGGTAGGATAAAAACAAAAACCGAACTTGAAACCAATCGCTAGTTCCAATTTTCACCTCTACTTCGGTTCCACTTCCAGCAAAAGATGAGTGTGAAGACCAAAGTCAACAGTAATAAAAAATGAGACCATTTTGGGAGTGAACTCCAAAATGCAAATACCTATGGGATGAGTTCATTCCTGTGTCTACTTCCACTAGTTTACTACTCGAAACAAAGCAATTTCTTGAAGAGGTGGTCACATGAGCTTAACGACCAAAGTCACATGGGATAATATGGGAATCTCAAAATAAAGGGGCTTAACCTCACCCCTTAACTGAATAAAAACTAAATTTAACTCAAGGGCTAGATGTTTGTAAAGGTCATCAAACAAACCCTAGTTTGCATGATGTGTCGACTCAGATAATTAGGGAATCAAAAACCCACCATTGAAATCACTGAACCAACACAAAAATAAGATTAGAGGGGCTTCTAAATAAATTTTTAAACATTGAAAGCACAAAGAACCCCATCAAACAAAACCCTATTTAGAAACTAGGGCACGACAAAATGGACCTGCCACGAAAGTGACAACAGAACGGAAAACAAACAAACAAAAAGACAAAAAGAAAAAAGAAAAAAAAAGATAAAAGAAAACCAAAAAAAAGACACAAAGAAATGAGCAAAGATTCACAGAAAAAGAATCTCGTGAACGTGCAAGAAACAACAATGAGAAAGAACACAAAAAAACAACAACAATGCCAATGGGAAAAGAATGGGAAAAGGCCCTTCCTCGAAAGACCAAAAAAAGAGGTTGAAATTGGATAAGAATCCACCCACCATGCGCCTTCACAATGAAATCGTGCTCCTCTCGCAGTTACCTTGGCTTTGGTTCGCTAAAACAACTTAGACAATAATGATAATGAGCTAGTTAACCTTGATTAAGGTTTAAATATAATTTCATTCATGTGAGGAGGCTGCAATTAATGCCATAAATGTAGTCAGTCGGGGGTGGAGAAAACAACGTATAAGAGTAATCAACTAGTGTGAAAATCCAAACCAGGTTAGATGTGGGCCTAGATCCGGAACATAACAAGAAACCTTTAACAAGTCTCTTATCTAACTCTGGTTCTAGTTACGGTCTGTGAAAAGGACAAACAACAAAGGGAAACAGGGGCAGAGTCAAAACCAAAACCAAACATGAAACCTTTAAAAAAGTTCCAAGTTCGGTTTCGATTATGGTTTTGGTCCTGACAAAGAAACAAAAAATGAGACAAGGACAAAATAAATGGAGGGAAGCATGACCGGAACAAAAACTGGGTCCGACCGAGACACAAACGACAACAAAACACAAAGCTAATGAGCAGGAGCAAGATCAAAACAAAACCCGAATTCAAAACTTTGCGAAGTTCTAAGTTCAATTCCCATTCCAGTTCTGCTTCCGCTAGAGCAAAAAAAAAACACAAGGCAACAAGAAACAACTCAAGGGAGAAACAGATCCAAGAGCACAAGACCAACCAACAGACAATGAATAAAACATGAAACAAGGGTAGGAGCAGAACCGGGACCGAAATTGGACTTGGAGCTTTGTAAAAGTTTTGAATTCAATTTCCATTCCAACTTCGGTTCCACCAGATGAAAAGAACCAAGGACTTAGGAGAAAAACAAACAACTGCTAAGCCCCAAAAAAAAGGGACAAAACAAAAACAAGGGGGACCCATTTTTCTCCAAAAGAAAATGGGGTGGTTATACAAGCCATAATAAGTACCAATACTTAGTAATTGATAAATTGGTGTGCGAGGAAGAGGAAGAGGAATCACAATCTTCTAAAGAGGATGTTGAAGAGCTAGGCACAATGTATATCATGGAAACTTCCGATCAAGAGCTGGAGGAGGAACTTGCTAAACATCTCAGGGATTTCGGTGAAGAAGTTGAGAGGCCACCCTTTGAATAAAGAAAAGAAATAGATGAAGAAATGGAGGTAGACACTGAAGCTTTGATAGGGGAGAAAAGTGAAATATCTGAGCATGATAAAGGGATGCTTCCTTCAGGAGAACAAGAAGAAAAGAGAGAAGAAAAAGAAGAAGACAAGCTTGAAGAAGAGACTAAAACAAGGAGAAGCCCAGAAGGAGAGTATCATGAAGAACATGAGCATGAGCAAGAATAAGAATAGAAAACCTCTAAGGGAAAGGACAACCCTAGGGAGCATATAGCCACCGAATCCCCCGAAAAAGAAACGGTGTTTATTTGGGATTCTGATGAAGAAGAAGAGGAAAAGACAGAGTAAGAGGCTCTGGGAAACAAAGAAATTGAAACCCGACACACCCAAGAAGAATAAGGTGATCATGAATCACCGAAAGGGGAATCACAAATGCCTGAGTGAATCAAAAATTAATTGGAAAAGAAAACCCCAACTCCAAGAGATCTGAAGGCAAGGCTAGAAGCCATTCTAGCCCGAGCACAAATAAGCACCAAGAAGGAGAAGAAACCAAAGGTTAGATATCATTTGATAATGGATGCATCCGGATCTAGGACTATGCAAATAGCCATGTCGGTAGTAGGAGAGGAAGACATCAACTACAACATCTCTACCGTAAATCTAGGGACAACCACAAGAGAGCAGAAGATTGACCATCTTTAGGGATCTGTTGCCACCATTGTGCATCAAATGCACAAAGATAGGACCTCTAAGGAGGAGTTAAAAGCACAAGTGGTGGATCTAACTACTTACATTAAGCAATGGTCGTCGGCTGAAGAGCTACCCACCACATCATCAACACCACTGCAACTGCTATCCAAGGACCATATTGATAAATTAGACAAAAGAAAGAATTGGATGAAGGCCATAGAGGTTTGGTTCCAACAATTTTTGTATAATGGAAACATGGGAATTGACTGTGCTATTAGGACAACACAAAAATTCTTAGAGGTGCAAAAATATCTTGAGGGCACGAAGAATTTCTACACTGACTTCCCTGAGCTATATAGGATTACATATCCTAAAATTGAAGCAATCCTCAAGATTCTTGAAAGAACATGGGAAAAGGAGCTGGTGTTGGTGGGGGATGATCATTGGCTCGTAGAAACCTGGAGGTGAGGCCTTGATCACATAAAAAAGATCTTGGAGTAGGTGCTCCATGAGGTGGACCAAGATATTGACTGGGCCAAGGAGATCAGGGCAACGCATGTGGATTATCTAAAATTAATGATGGATTATGATGTGCCCACTATTGAGCCTGATCTGGAGAAGATAAAGCCTTACTTCCATAAGAAGATGGAAAAGGGAACCACATATGTGCTCACAATGGAATTTATGGGTTTTGCTGCTCGGTCCTTCACCCAATCTAAACAAGTGAAGGATAATGCGCCCAAGTGTGACAAAGATTGGGATATGCTTACCCGTCAATCCAAACAATTGAAATTTTAGGTGCTTCAATCCGATATTATGGAGTGGAGCAAGCTCCAAACGTTGATCAACAAATTCATTGAGTATGATACTTTGAAGAAAAAGGAGGGAAATCCAGTTATTGATGATGAATTCCTCAAAAAGTAGCTGCAACAGGGCAATCGACAAAAGGCAAAAGAGCTACAGTGCTACCCACAAGAAGACAAAATAGGTTAAAGACAAGAATGTAATTTTAAATTGTAAAATATTTGGGTGTAGGTGAAACCCTAATTTGTAGTGAATCTTGGCCACACAATGAGATTTAATCTTGGCCACTCATTTTTCTTTTTGGACACTATAAATAGGGGGTCTCCTCTCATTTTCAAGAGAAAGTTGAGTTGTTGTAAAGACATGCTACTGGAATTTTAATATAAATTCATTGATTTGGTAGATTCTTGAGTTCCAAATTTATGTTGCATGATTCTTCTTCTCATAGTTAGTGAATTTGAATAGATTAACTTTGTTCTATGTGTTCTAGTTTTCTTTAGTAGTTTAGTTAATGTTGTTCATTGGTTTTGAAGAATTCTGCTCTGTTGATGCCCTTCCTTGTTCATGATTTTTGTTGTTTATTGTTGATAAACAACAGTGTAAAGCTAGTCTGAACATTATATGAATTCTACACTTAATTTCTATCTCTTGTTCATGCTTTATGGTGAATGAAAGGTTGAAAATATGTAGACCTTAGAATATTGCACAAGTTCCATGAGACTATAATTTAATTTGGTTAAGTTGGGCTTTGTTTTGGGAAGGATGTCCATTGTAGGGTCCTCCATTATCACTGTTCATTGCTAGTTTTAGGTCTAGGAACTTCCTCTCTTCCCTGCCCCCTTTTCCCTTTTTTTTAATAGTGACTTTGAACAAGGTTCATTGCACATTGTAAAGCCAAATCTGAAGTTGAAATAAGAGTTCTAGAATGCTATTTGAACCTACAACAATTGTGCAATCACTTTCCCATCTTAAGAAATCCATTGGAAGAACCAATTATCCTCCAGCTTAACTTACATAAGTTTTCCTCGTGATTACCAACAAGATCACATCAAAATAACTGAGACATTCCAAGCAAGTCATGACCTGACATTCGAGAGACCTTGGGGTAATTTTCAACAAATTTTTGTTGGAGATTTCCTTTCAAGAGAGGTGATGCACCTATGCATTATCTATGTTGAGAAGTGCATAAAAAACACATCAACAGTAGGTAGTGAGCCTCCCTTGTAAGTAGTGAGCTTTTATATCTAGACAGTGAGTCCTATTCAGGGTAGTGAGCCCTTGGCAGTGAGCCTTATATATTCAGTTCTAGAACTACTTTATATTATGAGTTAATCCTCACCATGGATTTTCCCTCCTTGGGTTTTCCACGTAAACTCTGGTGTTCAGTTTGTTAATTTACTTTCTATTTTCTGTATCTCATGTTCATGCTTAATAACAAAATAGTGTGGTTGTGGAATTGATAAGTGTTGAAAGTTTGAATTTGAATTTATGTGACAATTGATTCACCCCCCTCTCAGTGGTCCTGCACCTATTAAAAATTGGTATCAGAGCTATGGTTCCTTGGTTCAAAGCTTAACTACTTGAGGAGGATCCTGAAGGTTGATTAGATAGATGATAAAGGAGAGCTTCAGACTACTCTTGAAGATTTTGGCAAAGTGGAAAGAGAAAAAAGAGATCTGAAAGATAATATTGATGAGGAAAATGAGTGTGTCTAGAAGTTGAAAGAACAATTGAAGAAATTCAAGGAAAGACATAAAGAAGCAATTGAGTAGCTAAAACAAGAGATAATTAGACTAAAAGTGATTGTAGAAGAAAATAAGAGAATTGAAGAATGTCTGAATACAATGATACATAATAAGTCTGATGAATGCTCTAAATTGGAATAGAAGGCAGTAAACTTGAGAGAAGAATTGGAAAAGGAAAAAATATGTGAAAACAATTTCAAATCTAGCTCTGATAGGCTTGATGAATTAATTTCATGACATACATTAAGTAAAGACAAATGTGGCTTGGGAATGGAAGGAGGTGAAATCTCTAAGGACAACCAAAAGACTCAAAATAAAGGAAAGCAGAAAGGAAATTCAAGAAATTTTACAAGGAGAATGCCTGTGAGACAACTTAATGCACAAAGGTATCCCTCCTTCAATGGTATTTGTTTTTCCTGTAATAAGTATGGTCACAAAGCAACAAAGTGCATGATTAGGATGAATCAGTTTCTGAGTTCTTTCTTTGGACAATGTTTTTCGTGCAAGAAGGTTGGACATAAAGCTATTGAATGTAGATCTCAGGTGAAAATGATCAGTTGGGTAATGATGAATTAGTTTAATGGAGGAAGATTGAATCAATCCTTTAATGGCTACTATTATACTTGTAAAAAGTATGGAAATAAAGCTAATCAGTGAAAAACAAGAGTCAGTGGAAGTTAGACTAATCAGAAAAGTGTTTTCTGCTATAACTGTAACAAACTTGGACATATCTCAAAGGTTTGCAAAAGTAAGAAGGGAAAGCAGTCTACTCCGGTAGAGAAGAATGATTTGGTAAAGAAGATCAACAAAGAAGAGACGAAGCAAGAGATGAATAAGATGTGGAAAAAGAAAGAAGAAGAACCTGAAACAACTGATGTTTTTGTGCCCTCATCTGGTATAGATAATTTATTCAGAAATTAGACCTAGCATGGTCTTAGGGGGAGCATTATCAGAAAAATTATAAAAACCACCCCCTAGATGAATGGTGTGTCTATTGTTATATGGAGCCTAATCAGACTTGGAGGTTAAATTTTCCCCACTTTTATTAGCGTGGTTTCCCGCCAATCATTTACCAGGGTCAAGGGGAAATGCCCCTTGTGGGGTCCAAGGGTAGTGCCCCTGAAACCTCTCACATTTTTTATTATTTTTATAAAGGAATTGGGTGTTATTTTTCTATTGGCCAACATAAAAAACCCTAATTTTGTAACTGACATAAGTCTTGATAAAAGGCTAAGGGTTTGAGTTTTTGTTGACATTGTATTGCAACATTTGCAATGGTATTGAGTTGCAAGGATTACTAGTTGTAATTGGTTTGATTTACTAGATAATAATATTGGACTCTCTGCTAGTGGACGTAGCCCAAGTTTGGGTGAACCACATTAAATATTGTCTCTTGTTATTATTTTTGTGTTTAATCTTTATTTGCATTTAATTGATATCTTTTGCATACAATTCCTAACAGTGTCAGAGGATAGCATGAAGATGAAATGTGAAGAATGAAGAATTAGAGTTTTTGGAAAAGGAACCGAAAGAAAACATGTTGGAATAATGATTTGCGGACCAAATTAGGGTTTTCTGTGTAGGGAAGAATGTTTTTAGCAACTTTTTGATGTTTGTCGCATTTAATGTGTTCTAGGGAAAATCGATGATGTATAAGGTGAAATGCGTAAGTCTTTTCGATTAGTTGAGAATTTGTAGAACTTGAAAGGTGCCTTGGAGTGATCTTGAAGCGATCTTGAAGTAGGTTGAAGTGTCTCTGAAGGGAATTCGAATAATTTTCCATGAGTAATCTGGAATCATTTGTCAATTTGAAAAAGGGAAGAAGGAAAGAGAAGAAGTTTCAATTAATCATTAATGAAATTAAGAAAGTTGAGCACAACAATAGATAGAGAATCGAGTGGTGACATTCCATTGAAGCTTGAAGGAGTTGAATTGGCAGAATTTGATCATAGGAAGATGAAAGGAATGGAACTAGGGCTGAACAAAAATGAATTACAGACCATAAAACCCTAGGTATGGACTTATGGGGAGAATTTCCTTGGTTTGCTGATAAAGAGTTTATTTTGTTCTTGTTGAATCATTTCAAGAATGGTAGCATTGTATTGGACAAATCCTACCAAATTATGAAGGAAGCGATCAAAGTGATTACTGGCTTATGCAGTATTGGGGATCTTCCTGGAAAGAAAACCATGAAATACAAAGATGTGGAGGAACTTACTGGCATTAACAAAGACCCTCGAGCTCTATTGATAAACACTCTTGCAGATTCAGTCATAAGGTATGTTGCATATAGTGTTTCTTACAAAATCTATTTTTGAAATTGTGAAGGTTCAACATCGGCTATTGCTATATACATTACACATATGATGGTTAAGGAAAGAATGCAGTTTGATTTGTGTAGCCTATTACTTGAAAATCTATCTAAAAATGCCCAAATTTTGGTGGTTGAGGGTTATCCCTTTTGGTTTGGATCTTTGCTTGTGTGCTTGGTATTTTACTTTTTGAGCTCCCTATCGAGAAAAGAAAATGTTGTGTGGGAATCCGATATTCCTATTGGGAAACGAGTCTACAAATACCTGGAAGTGTTGGAAAATAATGCAAGTATGTGCAAATCATATTTCACATCCTTAAGAACAGATCTATGCTCTAGTATGTCAGCACCGAGTTAGTTTGAAGTGGGTTTTTCCTTTGGTAAGAGAAAATTGGAAGTTGTCATTAGTGATTCCCCTCTAGAATCGAAGAAAGGAAAAGCTATAGCTGAAGACATAACTGTATTTTCAGAAGAAAAGGAAAAAGGATCTTTGCCTGGATTTGAGTTCTCTGATCCAGATGATATCCATTCTATATTGGCTAAAGGAAAGATGAAGAAGATTGATGAGATATGGAATGCAACTTCTCCAGTTGATAGAATCAAAATTGATGATGCTCTAGTAGAGTATCTACTTCAAAAAGGTATTGATGTATCAACTATTTCTAATTCCTTTCCAAAAAATTTAACTGAGATTGTTGAAGAAAGAATGTTGCTTGAAGGTCTGAAAGGACGCAAGTTGGAAGCCTTGGTTGAAAAGAGATGTACTAAAGTTAAGTTGAGATTATCTAAACTTATCTTGGAAATGATGAAATGCATCAAAGAAATATCAAATATTTACAAATATTATCTCTAGTGGCCTACTGCAGTAGACAATTTCAGAAGTAGGATTGAAGCAATTGAATTTGAGGTGAACAACATCAAAAATAAATTTGATATATTTAAAGACAAAGAAGGGAAACAAAGGCTGAAAATTGGAGAATTGCAAGCTGAGCTAATTGTTGTGCATAGACAAAGAGATAATGTGGTAAAGAGTTTTTGGATCCTTAAGGAGATTTCTGAGGTCTGGTTAGATCATATTTCCAAAATACTTACTGACACAGAAGATTGTGAAAGACAATACTCGTATTGGTCATCTTCTTTTACTCTATTGGCCCTATTGGAAAGCATTTTCACAAGAATGGATTCAACTACATTCAACTGGACGAAGTTACATCCTGTTATCAAAGAAAGATACAAGAAGGTGTTTGAGGTGACAAGTGTAATTTTTACTTAATATTGAATGTTCAATTTCTACTATTTTGTTTGTTTTGGCAAGAAGAAAAGAAAGAGAGAAAGGAATCTAAATAAAATGAAGAAAGATTGAATTGTTGTTGAATGTTTTGGATGGCTGGAAGTTTTTAAAAGAATTAGAATCTTCTTGCAATTTTGATGTCACCATGTTTACATCTTTTTGGCCGCCCTTTTCCATTGGTGTCAAAGGGGGAGAGATTTGGAAAGTTGGGAGAAATTGGAGGAAAGTTTTTGAAAATTTTGGCACATGTTTCCATCAATGAAAAAGGGGGATATTTTTGGAAGAATGAAGAAGAATGATCATCTCTATAGCTTTGCGTTGTCATTTATTTCACCATGTTGTGTTTGCAAGTCTAATTCAGTGCTTGATCCAGTATTTTGGTTCAGTATCTGAACTAGTTTTCAAGCTGCATCCTCTGGTATTCTAGTTCGCAATACTCCACAGTTGGTAGTCATTGCTTGCAGTTTTGGGAAACTGCTTATGGTTGCTAAAGGCATGTATGTTTAGAATTTCTTGTGCTCCGATGCTTGTACGACATGTTGGCTTTAATTTGTTAATTTCTTTTTTGCAATGAAGTCTATTTTTGGTTGAATTCTTGGATTAGTTGTGATATGGTGAATTAATTTTGTTATGTAGATATATGTGCGACCTATCTCAGGTCTATGCCGATATGAGGTAGCATATTATGCATTTGAATTTCTATTTGGGAAGATTTTGGTGAATACTTGAAGTCGACAGGATTGGTATTTTTGGTAAGCAAAGAAATGCATCTAATTAGGCTGACCTAATTTATGCTTGTGGGTAGATCAAGTACACATATATGTGTTGAACATGTTTTGGAGTGTGGAGTGTGTGTCGTGTGTGACAGTGTATGTGTGATCAATGAAGCAGTAGTGAATGCAAAAATGAATAAGAGAAAAAATGATGAAGTGTGTCAAGTCAGTCTATTGAGCATCACTAGAACTGCATCAATACTTGTTAGGTGCATTTTACTCAGTTCAATTTGGTTGAAAAGCCCAATTTTGTTTTGTAAATCTTTTGTAGGCAGTGAGCCTCCCTTGTAAGTAGTGAGCTTTTGTATCTAGACAGTGAGTCCTATTCAGGGTAGTGAGCCCTTAGCAATGAGCCTTATATATTTAGTTCTGGAACTACTTTATATTGTGAGTTCATCCTCACCATGGTTTTTTCCTTAGGTTTTCCACATAAAATCTAGTGTTCAGTGTGTTAACTTTTTATTTTTTGTATCTCATGTTCATCCTTAATAACAAAATAGTGTGGTTGTGTAATTGATAAGTGTTGAAATTTTGAATTTGAATTTGTGTGACAACTGATTCACCCCCCTCTCAGTTGTCGTACACCTGTTAACAATTCTTTACCATGTCTAGCTTAAAAAAACTCCACATGTGCTGGATATTATTTTCCTTGTGAGGTCTACATAACAAATAAAATATTCTAGCATTCTTGAATTGTCCCATACAATTATCTGACCATATGAGATGTTCACTCATATGAATTTCTCTTTCTTTTAAATTTTTATAAATTTTTTGAAACAATATTAAAAAAACTCTGATGAGTGTAACTGATTATCGCTCAAATATAAATTGTACTCACTCAAAAAATTTCTATTATCTTTTGTACTATTTGTAGCATCATAAACTATCTCCCTTAAAAATTTCACACTAGGTTTTACTCCCTCCTATGTGATTGGACCTAATTATGCACCTAATTTCCTAAATTATGCATTCCATGACCCATTTTAGTATTTATTAGAAAATCAAATATGAAAAACCAAAGTATGCATTTAATATTTCCCCTAAAACTTTGGATCCCAAATAAGGAGGGATCTGATCTAGGATGCATTACACCATAGACCTCTTAAGTTGGCCCTAAATTTAAATATGTCGGTGTTGTTAAATTATTATTTGACATTAAATTTTAATTTCAAGCTATCGGAATTTAATTTTTGAGAAATTAGAAGTGCATATAAATATATAGTATTTCACCATTTGAATGAGCAAATATTTTTTAGAGAATTCAATTAAGCAAATAAAGTGTCCAAAAATTAGTCAAGAGAAAAAATTGTAGAATTATTGCAATATTTCATCATTCAAGCATCATGTCAAGTTTTATGTGAGTTTGTTCATGTTTTTGCATGCATTTTGTTTTTGAGTACTAGTACAAGTAGGTCATTAGATCAAGTCAAGTCAAGTTGTAATTGATCCTTGAAGGTGATGAGAATGACTTCATTCCATCAAGCAGATCAAATTTGAGTGGTAAGTTGTAGTAAATTGTTAATTCACTACTTGTTCCTCTATCCCTCAAAAGGATACACTCTCTTTATCGTTAACTTTTCCATTGTGGATATAGAAATGCCAACACTAGGTTTCACTGAGGGAAGCCCCTATATGACACATCCCTTCCTCTCCTTTTGTGTATGTAGGTTGCAGATCTAAAGCAAAGTGGAGGAGATTGAAGATAATTTTCTCATCCATGTATCATAACCCTACAAGTTGACAAGATATAGAAACTACATTATATTAATAAAAAATGAAGATCCAACAATAAAATATGAAAGAAAAAGACTATAGACAAGGGACCTCAGGCCTGCGAAAGAAAATTTAGGTTTCAAGTCCCCAATATAGGGTGTTCTTGCACCCTAGACCACCCAGATCCAACTCAAACTTCAATCATAGGTGTATCAATGTTTGCTCTATTCATTTCTAGATTCCAAATTTGTTTATGATAGATTAAGTAGGGAAAGGGCCCTAACCCTTACAAAAAGTATAGTAGACCAAAGAGCAACATTCAATCAAAAAATCACAAAGAGGAAGTAGAGCAAAGAAATGCTTCCCCAGCTAGCCAACCAAAAAACTCAACCTATGCCCTTCGCATCAAATAAAATATCCCTATCATCCATAAAAAAAAGTAAAATCCAGTCCGTCTTAAAATTCCACCACAAAAGCAGGTTATAACTACATAACCTTAATATAGTGTCCAACATTAAACTAGAAAATTTAATATAGAAATGATTAGAAATATTTAAGTCCAGGCCCCAATGGCCAAATTCAACATTAACACAAAAAAGACTAACAAAAAAGACCATAGTAACAAGCAACAAAAAGAGAGAAACAAAAGCTTGGGTCAAGCATCCTCGATCAAATTCCAAGCCTTTAGTAGGTCTTCGATAGTGTCTTCAAACTTCTCTTTGGGCTCCATCTTTCTAGAAAAGTTCACTTCACCATCCATTTCCATTTTCCTCTGTTGCTTTTTAATTTTACCTTGGCTCGAAACCGTGGCCATCACAACTTTTTTCATGACTGCATCCACCACCCTACAAAGGGTCTTAACAACATTTTCAAGAGCCTTAAATTTTCTATCATTAGCTTCCTCTTGCAGAATTTTTTATAACATTTCCATCCTCTCCTCGACCCTTTGAATTCTTGCTGTGTCAGAACCCAAAAAATTCTCTTCCCCAAGGTTATTAGTCTCCAATGCCTCCATGTTATTGGTGGCATCAACATTTTCCACATCCCTGTCAATTTCCTTATCATCTTCCTACATCTCCTCTTGATGTGACTCACCTTCCTCACCTTCCTTGCTAGCATCATCCTCATCTTTCGACATTGATTCCTCCTCTTTAGTAGACTCATCCCCAAGGATATCCAAAATTTCCTTAGGAGAAGAAGAAATATCCTCTCTAACCTTCTTCTCTTTACTATCCTAGGACCTAGTAACACACTTTTGATCCAAGATTCTTGAATTTTTTCTGCTCTCAAACCTTTTTGACACTGCCAAAGCAATCCTGGTAGACCTATGACCCACCGGTGTAGAACAATTAGGACTAATGTTCTTGTTGTCTAGAATCATGATAGTGTTGGGATCAACCCCCAACTCTCGGATAAGCATCTTTCATTTTTTTTTCATAGCAGGGATAGTAGGATCAACACTCCATTTTTCAGGAGTGACTTTAAGTAGGTCCAACCAACTAGGGTCAACAGGGTTGGGAGAAGTCTTATCAGATTTTTTTGTCGGGGTGTGGGGACAAATTTCAATAAGCTCAATTTTCACAGAGCTTTTGGGGGTAGGTATTTCATAATTTCAAATGGCATGAATAAGACCCTGGTGTAAAGGCGAATTAGCTCCATTGGTTAGACTTTGGCTCAGGGATGAAAAGAGGAAGAAAGGTAGGTTAATCTTCTTAAGGTGTTAAATATGGTTCAGGATTAGGAAGTGGTATCCATGAATAGACTGAAACCTACCTTCAAGTGTAAATTACATCACAAAAAAACACACATTGTGTTATGGGAGGGAAGCAAAGCCCTAGAATAACCATTCTGGAATCTCTATGCTTTTTCCTTATCCTCAAAAAATTTCTTAATATAAGATTGGTACTTGCCATTACTTACCTTCGCCACCTTCTTCCCTTTGTATGTCAGCCCCATTGCCATGGAAATGAGCTTAACATCCACCATAAAATGTAGACCACCCACCACCACTTCACCGTCCTTCCATGCATTTGCAAAATTATATCTCAACTTCTCGTTATATCCTTCCATGGTAGCAAAGTATGGGGTAAAACCAACCTTCTCAAACAAACCCCCCAACTCTGAATTCTTTCTTAGAGAATCATTCTGACATGATACTATCATGTTTTTGGGGCCTCCCATGGTGTTATCCTTGTAAAAGTAATTATTTGGAAGGAGAATAAACTCATCTTTTTGTCCCTCTTCGTTCACAACAGTTGCAACTGACAGTTCAAAATTCTCAGTATTGAGGGAGACCTTGGGGTTTTTCATTTGAGAGGATAACGATTCAAAACTTCTAGTAGGTTGTTTAAAATAATCATTTTTGAAACAAAGCCAAGTTTTACCTTTTCGAGCCCCTTCATTATGAGATCTGATAGCTCCACCACCCTTATTATTCATGTTTATTCTTATTTTAATACTCTCCTTCCTGTCAGCACTAACACATGTCAATGTGTCTTTTGCAAAATCAAACTCAAGATTTTTAGCAATGCGAATGATGCTCCCTAAATTATCAATAAAAAATTTATTTTTGGAGCAAAAGATACACCAAATAATATTTCCTTTCCATCTCACATTTTTAATTTCTTTGGAATTGGATGTATCTCCACACACGTACCACCCAGTCCATCTTGTCAACTCACCTAGATGCCACCGAGGATAAACCCACTTGATAGATGGGTGACAAATCACACCTCCTCTTTTAATTATTTTTATTTTTTCCATGATTAATCCAATATTCCATTCTTCCCTTGGCTCCTAATCTATCCATAGAAATTATTTCTTTTATCTGATTAGATAGATTGGAGAAAGCCCAAATTTTAACACCTCCTGTCTAAGGCCAATTTTTTCAATAGCATCGATAGCCTTATTTCCTTCCCTAAAAGAATGGTAAATCTTGTAGGTTTGAAAGAATAAAGCATGTTTTTACAATAATCCAATAGGTATTTTATTTCCCAAGATTCCTCTGCTATATTTTCAAATAGTTAATAATAAGCTTGGAATCACCTTCAAAAATAAGTTTCATATATCCATTATCATTGAGGTAGCTTATTCTCGCCCAAACAACAAAGCCTTCAACAAAATTTTTAGTTGTTGTACCTAGGCCCTTGCTGTATCCTGCCACATAGATGCCACATTCATTTCTAACCACTCCACTTGATCCTACTAGACCCATATTCCATTTTGAACATCCATCGAAATTGAATTTTACCCATCCTCGATCTGGGGGGATCCAAACAGTGTTGCTTCTAATAATTTGTTTGGCCCAATTAACATTATTAAGGTCATGGGAAATCCCCCACTGTTGCTTGATTCTTAGCTCTCGATAGGAAGGCCCTTTCTTTAACTAGGTGTACTTGCAGCTTTTAATGCTTTCTTGAATTTTTTTCCTTATAAGCATACATAACTCCTTACTATTCTTAGCAATATCTCTAAATATTCTATTATTTCTCTCTTTCCACAAATCCCAGGTGAGGAATGAGGGAACTTGTCTCCATAGGTCAAGAATTATTTTGTGAGAGTAAGGACATAAGCTCCATCCTTCAACAAACATTTTGATCGAAGCAGGGAAAACCCATTCCACCATAAGATTGTTTAGGAAAACATCCCAAACTTCTTGAGCATAGGGGCATTAAAAGAACAAATGCATTATAGTTTCTTCTTCTGCATTGTAAAGATAACATTTATTGACTAAATACCAACCTCTTTTCTTAACATTATCAATTGTGAGAATCTTACCATGTATTAAAATCCACTAGAAGCAATTAATCTTGGGGATTAAGTCCTTACTCCACACCATGTTCCAATTAAAGATTCTAGGGTTTAGGGATGTACCTCCATAGTCTCATAGGATGACTTAACTGAGAACCTCCCTGAAGCATTTTTTTCCCAGATCCATTCATCCTTTCTATTTCTTGAAAAAGGGTCAAGATCACCAATTAGTCTCAATAGAGAGTCCATAGCAACAACCCAATTATGTTGTCTACCACCCTTGAGAACAACATTATTCAAATAGTACTTGAAGTCAATCCATTGTGTTTTTGATCCTTCCCAATTTAAATAATTAGAAACCTTATTGCCAATACTTCTTTTTAACCCAATTCTTATTTGCTGAAGGTTGTCATTAGAAAACAAAGGAGCACAAGCAGACCAAGCATCCTCCCAAAAAATAGTACTTAGCCCATTTCCAATTCACAATTTTGATCCTTTAGTGAGGGTTCCTCTAAATTTTAGTAGGTTATTCCAAAAGATAGAGCCATAAGGTAGCTCCTTTTTCCTGAGAAACCAACAAGCATCCTTATTATTCAGGTATTTAGCCCATAGGATATATACCCAATCCTTTTCTCCTTCCAAAAGAAACCAACCCATTTTTTCCACAAGAGCTTTGTTAAACATTTTTATTCTTCTAATTCCCAGACCTCCTTCCCTCTTTGGTGTGCAAACAATTTCCCATTTGATGAGTGCCATTCTTTTTCTTTTTTCCACTCTTGACCATAAGAATATCCTTTGAATCATTTCAAATTTCTTAGAAATATAGGCAGGGATGTTGAACAAAGATAAATAGTAGATAGGAATATTTTGTAAGGAAGCTTTTAGAAGTCGAACCTTCTTACAAAAGCTCAACAATTTTCCCTTCCACCTAGCAAGTTTCTTTTGGATATTTTCCACATTGTAATTCCAATAGTTACTGTTGGGATTTTTGGATATTAAAGGTAGGCCCAAATAAGTATCTAGAAAGTCTGCCTCCTAGCATCCTAATATACTTATAACTTTGTCCTTAACAATCTAGCTAGTGTTGAAAAAATATATTTTACTTTTCTGATGATTAATGAATTGGCTAGATATTTTAGCATATTGATCAATGATAGCTTTCCATTATTTTTCTTCTAAAATAGAAGCCTCCCCCATGAGGATAGTGTCATCAAAAAATTGTTGGTGTGAGGCAGGGGGAGGGAGGAAGCAACACAAAAACCTTTTAAAGTTTTATTAGCAAGTTGTTTTTGAATATTACGGCCCAAGACTTCAACAACAATGACAAATAGGTAAGGTGACAATGGGTCCCCCTGTCTCAAGTCTCGACACGAAGAGAAGAAGCCTTTAGGAACCCCATTAATTAGAACATAATACTTTAGAGTAGTGACACAAGATCTGATAAGATTGAGGAATTTACTATTGAAGCCAAATTTTTCAAGAACAACAAATAAAAAATTCCAAGAAACCTGATCATACACTTTAGAGATATCCAATTTTAATGCCATACCCTAATTTTTGCTGTGATCCATCGAATGTAAAACCTATGGGTATAAATAGCAGCATCCAATATATGTCTTCCTTGGAAAAATTCCTTCTAGTTGACAACAATCATTTTATTCAAGAATAATTTTAGCCTATTAACCATAATTTTAGAACAAATCTTGTAGGTGGTGTTGCACAAACTGATAGGCCTATAATCATTCATAGAAACAAGAACATTAGACTTAGGGATTAGAGCAATAAAAGTGGTATTCATTTGATTTAAAAGCCTTCCTAATTTGAAGAAATCCATGACCGCATTGAACAAGTCAAGAGAGATTATGTCCCAATAGACTTGGAAAAAACTTGAAGGAAATCCATCTGGTCTTGGCACTTTAAAAGCACCAAAAGAAAAAACAACCTCCTTCACCTCATTCATATAAACAAATTTAGACAATTCTTTTAAATCTCGCTCCGTGATAACATGAGGGATGACTTGTAGAAAATCATCCAATACAGAATTATCAACCTTTGGTAGTTTAGGAAAGTTTGAAAAAAATGAAATAGCCTCCCTAGCAATATCCTCTTCATTAACAAGTCTTGTCCTATTAGAAGTAATTAAAAATTTGATTATGTTTCTTCCCCTATTTTTCAAGGTGGATTGATGGAAAAAATTTGTATTTCTATCCCCTTCCCTTAACCATTGGATTCTTGATTTCTGTTTCCAGAAAAATTTGTTCTTTTTTATTTATTTTATACCATTGATATCTCGACTCCCTTTCTTTGTTGCAAGTCTCATCATCCATAAATCCTAGCTCCATAAGATCTTAGATCTCCTTAATTTTTGAGTTTAAGTCTTTCTTAGTGGCGGAAATATTCCCAAATGAATATTTGTTCCACCCTTTGACCTTTTATTTACTCTTTTCAACTTCTGAGCTAATCTATACATGGGAGTGCCATCACAAGGTAGATTTCACCATTCCTCAACCAACAATTTGAAGTCTAGATGAAGGAACCACATTATTTCATATAAAAGGAAAAGGCCCTCTTGTCATTTTATCATCCCATACCAGGAGAAGAGCACTATGGTTTGACCTTGTTCTTGGGAAAGCAACAAGAGAGTGATCCTGCAGAATGTTCCAATTAGAGGAAACAAGAAATCTATCAAATTTAACCTAGATAAGGTGACTGCCCTACCTCCTATTTGACTAGGTAAAGAGAGAACCATTTAGAGGAATGTCCATTAACCTCCCTGAGTTAAGAAAACTAGAAAGGTCCATCATACTATCAATTTTTTTTGTAAGAACTCCACTTTTTTTAGAGGGGTATAATGGGGAATTAAAGTCCCCCCCAAGCATCCAAAACTCATCTTTTCTATTGGCTATGATTCCTCCTAGCATGTTCCATAAATCAAGTTTGTCCAGTCTTGAGTTAGGACAATAAATATTGACCGAATTCCATTTGATTGATGTAACACTATCTTCCAAATTGACTAAGAGACTATTTTTATTACTCAAATTCATTCTTCCAGCAAGCCTAGAAGAGTTCCAACAAGTTGTAATCCCTCCTAAGGCTCCCTCAACATCACTGAATTCAAAAATAGCCCCAAGACAAAGCCATTTTAACGCTTTCTGAAAGCTATCTTTTTTCATTTTAGTTTCTTGAATCAGTAAAACACCTGGTTTCACATCAGCCAAACAAGCTTTCAACAAATGTTGTTTATAGGGGCCATTAATTCCCCTTACATTCTAGGATAGCATACACATTAGAGCATAAAAAGGAGTAGTATCACTTGATACTACTCAAAAAGGGAGAGCTCCCTTACTTCTTTCTAGATTTTCTTCCTTCCAGGTGTAGACACTGAAAATTGACCACTTTAATTTGGTCAATTTACACCCAATTCGACTAATGCCGTATCCTCTATATTAATTAAATAATACCCTATTATTTAATTAATATTCATTATCCCTTATCCTTTCATCCTAATTTATTTCTTCTATCATCTTTAAATCCTATCCTAAAGTAAATAATTACCTTTAATTATTTACTCCCATCCCTTATCCCTTTTCCTCTAAAGAATTAAATAAATAATCTATTTATTTAATTCCCCTCATGTCACTTCCTCAACCTTTTTCTAATCCTGATTAATTTGCATATTCCTAGATTAAGGATGTGCACATTCCTAATCCTTGATTAGGGAGGTGTCACATCCTCCATAATATGCAAGTGGATCATTAATCCTCACTACCCACCTATCATTTTCCTAATCCCTCACTTACACAACCTAATCATTGATTAGCTATCCCAATCTACCTCTTGGTCAACTCTCCCCCATCCCCCAAGGAATTTTTAATTCCTTTTTGTCTTCCCAAGGTCCTTTTGAGGAATTTTTAATTCCTCTCTCATCTCCCAAGGAATATTAAATTCCTTTTCTCTTTCCGAAGGAATATTAAATTCCTTTTATCCTTTCCATGCACATTAGTTGATCTCTATCAATCAATGTTGGCCATTCATTGAAAAAATCCCTTTAATCTATTTATCCCAACACTTAGCCATTTTCACCTCTCACCCATTTTCCACTAGAGCACCATTATGTTGCCAAAATTTTGAGTGAGCACAAATCCAATCAAACATCATGGGAAAATCTACACAACAAGAGACTTGGTATGCTGGTTTGAACTCCTCATCGCCCTATCTTGAATGTTTTGCTTGTTTTTAGTCTTTTGCTTGATTTCTTGCATTTTAGGTAGATTAAAAACACTACACACATTTTTGGAATGCCCAGTGGGACCCACATCATTGGTCTCTTTCATTTTTTTTTGTTGTTTCAAGTTTTGTAGGTTCAGATTTCACACACAAGGGAAAATCTTCCCCCGATGAGAAAATCGGCCTGACATAGAGGCAAGTCCGCCCTCCACAAGGGCGAATCTAAGGTATTCCAGAACCTTTAATTTTTTGGTTTGAGCTTGAATTTGATTTTGGTTTTGGGTACTAATTAGCTAACTTGTTTGTCTATGATTGTTGTATCTTGCTAAAAATTTGCATAGCTTGTCCCCCACGCTTGTCTAAGACTAGAGTATTAAAACTCCTAATTTATCTTCTATAGGACAATCGGTCAAAGACCCTTAGTTTAGTTTTGATTGTGTATCTTTTTAACACTAATTTAGGCACATGTAGATTAATTAAAGGGTCAATTTACTTTGTTTTCCATGTTTGGGAGTAAGTTGTTGATGTATCTACTCCCCTTGCACCTTTAGGTGATCTTGGGTGATGAGAAATCATAGTTTTCTCTAGTCCAGTCCAGTCTACCATGGAGGTGCTAGTGCATCTAAGCTCTCCCCTTGCGCTACGTGTGAGCTTGGGGATCAACCAAAATGTCCAGTACCTTCTTCCCTTAGTGGGACCTACCTGGGATTTCATCACCCAGGGAACAATCCCAACCATGTGTTACTGGCGAGGTATATAAAGGGGGGAGAGCTAAAGTTGTACCTCAATCTAGTCATGTCGTGTATAGTAAAGATTCGAAGCTAGGGTGATACCTAGATAAGATGTGCAGGGTTAGTCCAAGTTTCTAGTACCTCGTTGGGGTTCCTGATCCATGCTTTTCAAAGGCTGGTGTTCACGATTGTGCCTCACATACCTAGTGTATATTGAGGACGCATGAGATAGCCTTGTTTAGCCTAGATAGAGACTCATGTTTTAGCCGCAGCTTGGTGTAGTGTAGGGGATGCACACCATACCCCAAAGTTACTCACCATGTACTCCCTTGGGTTGAGATAGAAATCCTCATGGTGGACTATGCTAGTCCTTGAGAGAGAGTGTGAAGGTGAGCCCGTGGTGTTTGTTGATGACCATGTGCCACTAGAATGTTAGCTATCTGCCTTCGTGAGAAAGGGTGATCTAGAGAACCACCCTGGTATCACACAGCATTAACCTTGGGGGGCATCCCCTCAAGGTGGTGGGACTACATCAAGTTTGTAAACCCTTATCACTAATTCTAGGATTGTACTGTCTGGATTGTTTTCTTGTGTGATACTAGTGCTCTTGTCAGTTCGAGTCAGTCCAACCTTTTGCTTTTTGTTTTTTGTGTTTCTTATCCTTTGCCATAGTCATCCCCTACCTTCAGAGGTGAATTTTCACCTTATAGAGGCAAGTTTTCACTATGGACAGGTGATTTTTCCTTGCAAACGGGCAATTTTGAATCTGAGTCCTATCTAGGTCATCCCTTTAGGCAAATTTGTCTTTGTCAGAAGTGAATTTTTCTATGGGTTCCTCCTTAGGTGACCCCATGTCTGCCCGTTCCATGGAATAGGTGATTCTGCCCATCCTTTAGGTGAGTCTACATGAGTCCTCCGTCAAATTTTCCCGTTTCCTTGGCGACTTATCCTGTTTCCCTGGAAACTTAGCCTGTTCCCTAGAATAGGAAAATTTGCATCATGAATTCGCCTATTTCTTGTCTATCCTCAAACATAGATGAATTTGAGTCACCTAGATAGGTGATTTTTCCTAACACAGAGGTGTATCCGCTGCCCATACAAATTCTGAGAGTGAATCCTTCTGGCCCCTGAAAGCTTGTCATTTTCTGAGTCCTTTGTTGTGATCAATTTTTTTTTATCATTATCCATCTACCGGTAATTGTCACTTTAGTCAGCTTGCATTTTCCAAAAGTCACCAATCCATCAATCTAATCATATAGGCGCATTTTAGAACATCCTTAGGGTGCATATCCATCATCGATTTATCAATCCCAATCACCTAGACTTTGTTTTAGGGGTTTTTATCCAAGGTGGCTAAGGTGTTTGATCCTGATCATCATCATCCACACTTACTTAGGATTGTCATCTATTCTGAGTCAATAATCATCTTTGACCAATCAATCTACTTCCATATTGAGGTAGATTTGGTGTCGTAATCATCCTTTTGTAATCCAATCTGATCTTCAACACCTTACGTCATCTAGTTAAACCCCTGAACTTGGTTTAGAATCAATCCAATCACATCCTCCAATCCAATCCTAATCTGAGCTTCAATTGAGTCCTAATTCAAGCTTAAATCAAATCCCAAGCTGAACTTAATCTACATCCCAATTTAGGCTTTAGTCCATCCACATCCAAGATCTTTTGATATCGAAACAAATCTTAAGATCCCTTCTTCCATGTTCTTCTAATCCATCTATTGTGCAATTTTTGCACACATGCCCCACCGGAGGCGGGGACCCTCTTTTTTCTTTTGCATCTCTGCCTCTTAGCTTGGTCAAATTTTGGTTTTGCTCTTCTTGGGTGGTTATTTTGGGATTAAGTCTAGATTGGGTTTGATGAGGACAATATTTTGAGGCTCTAGGGGAAATCTGCTTGTCTTGGAATTTGAAAATTGGGATTTTGAAGTGAATTTTCAATGTTATATGTAAATCTTTTTACACCTATGGATAGAGGATGAAAAATTAGGCTGGGTTGCTTTTTGAACTTTTTGAAAATTCCTTCTAGAAAAAAAGTTATGGAGTTTAGGGGATTTTGACCCTACAGAATTGGGGGATTTCTGTCCCTAATAGAAATCCCCAAAATTTTCATTTTTGGAAATTTCCAAGATCCCCTCAAAATCCCAAAATTTTTCAAAAATGGGAATTTTCTTTTTTGCACCCATGGATAGAGGACGAAAAATTAGGTAGGGTTGCTTTTTGAACTTTTTGAAAATTCCTTCTAGAAAAAAAGTTATGAGGTTTAAGGGATTTTGACTTTGCAGGGAATTCAGGTATTTCCGTCCCTGATGGAAAATTCCAAGACCCCTTAAAAACCCGAAATTTTCAAAATGGAATTTTTCCTAAAATGGAAATTTTCCCGAATGCAATTTTTCTAAAAATGGAATTTTTTTTCTTGAAATTTTAAAATGTTCTCGAAAATGAAATTCTTGAGATGGAGAAAAAATTTCCCAAAATGGAAAAATTTCTGAAAATGGATTTTTAACATGTGAGCTACTAATGATGATATTTGTTTTTCAGGATTAAATAAATATTAAAAGGGGGACTTGCATATGGATTCGTGCCAAAAGGGAAATATGGAAGAGTTCAATTCAAATATTAAAAGTGGGGCCTGCATCAAAATCCGTGCCCAAACTATCTACAACTGAAGGAGTTTCTGGAAGACATGTGAAGCTGACTTCATCATCCAATCAAAATTTTCATTAATGACAGGTTGGCATAATATTGTTTTCTCATTGTTCCATGATGTAATTGCTTTTATGCAATTGGATGATGATGTACCATGAGCTCCCAAATTAAATGTAACTGCTGGATGCTTCTAGAGGTGTAATTTGTGCCATTGGATTGATTTAATCCTGGCCATTGATTCAAAATGTAATTTTCTATAAAAGGCCAGTTCCTTCTCATTTGTAAGAGGTTAGACTAGATTAGAAGAGCTGATTAGAAGATGTAAACGTTGTAATTGGCCAAGTTAGGAGAAGTTAGTAGCTATAGGAGAGGAGAGACTTGAAATTGTTATGTAATACTGGAGAAGTAATGCAACTGGGTTGTTGATTTGGAAAACTTTGTATTTATTTTCAACAGTTTTATGGTTTCTTGTTCTCAATTCTCAATGTTAGATGTTAGATTTTAGTTCTTTTGCAATGATGGTGAAATGTTTAAGATGTTGATTGATCTCTGGTCCATACTTTTAGCAATTTTTTGATTGTAAGTTACTATGTAGAGTTAGTCTAGGCCTTATTTTGTGCTAAAGTTCAACTGTGGATGCTCGTTTACATTGCGCCAGTTAGTGGGTATGTGGATGAATATTCATAGTTTGAAAATCTTTAGCTTCCTTAGAAGATTGCACCATTTATGCAGAGTTGTGGGCTTGTCCTTGATCAAGTAGAGATTGGTTTTATTGGAGATCTGTCCATTTGCAACTTTCATCATTGTGGTGATTGATCTTAGGAGTTAGTTTAGAATAGAATCTCTCTCAACCCTTATCTCTTTTGCTGTTTATTTTGAATCTGGGTTAGTTTTAGGATTAAAAGCATCACCATATTGTTGCATTTGATGAAAGTACACTTCCAACATTGTTCATTTGTAAGGCCCTTGTGATTACTAGCATTTTCACATTTATCACTGAGTTGTTTATGCGTTGTCAAGACCTGACATTAGAGACCTTGGGTTTGTAAGGAAAGCTAGGGTGCAGAACTAACTCTCCTAACGTCAAAACCTCAGGGAAGAATGTAAAGGTGACTTAAAAATTTTCAATTACAATCCAATTAAGATACACTTGAAAGAAATAATAGAAATAGAGAAATGAAGATACACAGATGAACACCAAATTTACATGGGAAAACCCTTGCAGGAGAAAAACCCACCACACTAAGAAAAACCCCTTTGTATTATAGTAAAAAAATTACATACAAAGTACGGGCTTCACTCTCTGATGTCAATTTACAACAATAGATTCAATGATCAACCTTGTACATAACATCCCATTTATAAGACACTCTCTGAATTAGATTCATACACACTGATCACAACCCTGACCTATTCATCCAATCATTCACAGAACCAATCATCATCTTCAATCTCTAAGTATCCATTTCACTCATGGTCTGTCAAACTTCCTCACAGGAATAGCCACAATAGTCCAACTGCTAGCGGTTCCCATTCTGCTTCTCTGATTGGTCGATGACACACCACATAGGATAGTCTTCCAATCGGTCAAAAATGTTCAAATAGTATTCGCATGTCGGTGAGACACTAACTGTGTCTCCCCGATGCCACATGACCGATTACACATCCATCACTATCGACAAGAGTCATCACCTTTGGCAAGAGGTTACACCGAGTTCAAAACTATCAGTGAGATAAGCCATATCACTGAGACATCATACTGATGATCATCACATGTAGCGCTATCGCCAAGACCATCGCTATTGGTGAGAGGTCATACCGAAGGCAAAACCATCTTGTGAAGCTCTATCGGGAAGAGTTCTCCTATCACCAAGAGTCTCATCGATCTTTATGTCATATTGATATTCATCAAGCAAAGTTTTCAGCGAGACATGCCATATCGCTGAGATGTCATACCAACGATAAACACATGACAATGCTATCGACAAGACCATCTCTAGTCGATGAGACATCATACCAAAGAAAACCTTTTGGCCAAGAGTCTCCCCGATAACTTCATTTGCCATGAGTCTCCCCGACAACCACTAGGAACCAAACCATCAACCAAAGATTTGCTTGGGCAAAAAGAGATGGAAATGTCACAGCAATAACACCAGTCGGCAAGACAACAACAATGTCTCGGTGACATGAGCATTCCACAAGGTTACACAACTGCTAGTCAGCCAGATAGAAAGAATGTCACACCGACTTTGCTCTTTTAGGAGTTTCATGCTAGTAAGATTGAGGCACGTTTTCCAACAATCTCCCACTTGATGAAGATCTTACTGACACCTCCAAAGCACAACAAAACTATTGAAATTCATGGGCACTAAGGCCCATCGAACTGGCACACCACCTGAACTTTTCTGTGCTCACTGGCTTCGTCAATGCATCTGCAACATTCTCCAGAGTATCCACTTTTTCTAAAGAGACCTTTCCATCCTCCACCATATCTCGTACAAAATGATACTGTACATCTATATGTTTCGTCTTGGCATGGAAAGTAGGATTCTTTTCCAAACAAATAGCACTCTGACTATCACAGTAAATTGTTATTTTCCCTGCATCAAAACCAATGTTAGAACACAAACGTTTTAACCAGATTGCTTCTTTACAAGTGTTTGTTGCTGCCATGTATTCAGCCTCTATAGTGGACAAAGTGACTACACCTTGCCACTTACTCATCCAACTCACTGCACCGCCATTCATCATGAAAATATATCCACTGGTGGATCTTCTACTGTCAACATCCCCTGCCCAGTCAGAATCCACAAAGCTTCAAATGTTGAGAGTCCTTTGTGATTCAACCAAGTTGCCATGGTAACACAATGCATATTTAGAAGTGCCCTTCAAATATCTGAATACTCTTTTCACAGCATCCCAATGTGATCTTCCAGGATTAGCCATAAATTGACTAAGTACTCCCACTACTTGGGAAATGTCTGGCCTTGTGCAAACCATTGCATACATTAGACTGCCAACTACACTAGCATAAGGTACACTAGTCATGTCCTCCATCTCAGTAGGAGATTTTGGATAGTCTTCAATAGATAGCTTCGTTCCCTGCAAAACTGGAACAACTAGCTGCTTGCAATCAGTCATACAAAATCTCTCTAGAATAGTCTTAATATACTTACTCTGACTGAGCCAAAGTTTTCTACTATTCCTATCCCTGGTTATTTCCATTTCTAGAATATACCTTGCTGCACCAAGATCTTTCATTTCAAACTTTGCAGACAATTGAGACTTAAGATCATAAATCATTAACTTACTATTGCCTATGAACAACATATCATCAACATAGAGAGCAATAATAAGAACTCGGTCACTTTCCGCTTTGTAATACACACAATGATAAGATTTTGATCTTACAAATCCCAATGACAAAATAAAAGTGTCAAACTTCTGGTACCACATTCTAGGAGACTGCTTTAATCCATACAGAGATTTTTTCAACTTGCAAACCAATTTTTCTTTACCTTTCTCCACAAAATGCTCAGGTTGGGACATATAAATCTCTTCTTCAAGATCACCATGAAGAAATGTTGTCTTCACATCCATCTTTCAATCTCTAAGTCATACGCTGCAAGTGACAAAAGAAATCTAATGGACGCCTTAGCTACAGGAAAAATTTCTCCATAATCAATTCCCTACAAATAACCCTTCACAACCAACCTCGCCTTATACTTTTCCACACTGCCATCCGGACCTATTTTCTTTTTAAATACCCATTTGCAGCCAACAACTTTTCTGCCTTTAGGGAAGGGCACCAAACTCCAAGTATCATTCTTTTCTAATGATGCCATTTCTTCATTCATGGCTTCCAACCAAGAGTTTGAATCAAACATTCTAAATGCCTCTTTCATAGTCCTAGGCTCATCAGTGCTAGAAATTAAAGCATAGGCACAAGTAGAATCTATCAAAGAAAACCCATACCTATCAGGTTGCTTTCTTTCACGAGTTGACCTCCTCACTTGCTGAGGGTGAGGTTGTTCTTCTTCTTCAGAACTCTTAGAACTGCTTGAGCTCTCCTCAATTTTAGGTACATTTTGAATTTTCAATTCCTCTTTATCTGGTGTAGAAGGAATTTCAACTACATCCTTTTTGTTTTCTGATTTTGTCTCTGACTGTAGATCCAAGGTAGAAGGCTTCAGCTCATGAAAGATAACACTTCTTCTGTATAGAACCTTCTTCGTATCAAGATTCCAAAGCTTGTATCCTTTTATTCCAGCACTATAACCAATAAAAACACATTTGACTGCCTTGTTTTCCAATTTAGATCTTTTCTCATCTGACACATGTGCATATGCCTCACAGCCAAAGACTTGAATGTGTCTCATAGAGGGCTTCTTTCCAAACCATGCTTCCAAAGGTGTTTTCTCAACAAGAGTAGAGTTTGGAGAACGATTTATCAAGTAACATGCTATAGCAACTGCCTCAGCCCATAACTTCTCCTCCAAGCCAACACTGCTCAGCATACTTTGTGCTCTTTCCATCACTTTCCTATTGAACTTTTCTGCAACTCCATTTTGCTGCGGAGTGTAAGGTGTAGTTTTATGTCTTTTAATTCCATGATCTTTACAGTACCTCTCGAATTCATTAGAACAAAACTCACTGCCATTATCAATCCTTAAAATTTTTATTTTTCTTCCAGTCTAATTTTCTACAAGGTTCTTAAATTCCTTAAACCGACTGAACACTTCTGATTTACTTTTCAAAAAATAGACAAATGCTCTTCTTGAATAATCATCAATAAACGATACATAATACCTTGAATTAGACAAAGAAGGAACATTCACTAGACCAAAAAAATCAGAATGTATATAATCAAGCAAACCAGAAGATTTGTGAGGACTGCAATAAAATGAAACACGGTGTTGTTTACCATATTTACAATGTTCACAAAACTCGAATTCGAGGCTACAATCATCAAGCCCCTCAACCAGGTTTTTATTCTTCAAGGTTTTTAAACCTTTCTCTCCAATGTGGCCTAGCCTATGATTCTAGAGCATAGTCTTTTCTGCTGGAAGTTTAACTTCCATAGAGTTTACACTATCAGGAACTTTTTCCTCTTTTCCTCCATGAGTAGCTTTCTGTGAATTTGTAGAGACACTATTGCATTGCACAACATGTGCATCCAGCTTATACAAGGTACCAATACGGGCACCCCTTGCTAGCACCATTTAGTCTCTAGTCATCTTGCAACCATTTCCAGAGAATGTGACATGCACTCCAATATCATTCAGCTTACTAACAGAAAGTAGATTTTGAGCCAGACCTAGTATATGCATTACATCATTGATTCCCTTCACTCTTCCATCAGGGAATTGAATTCTGACTCTTCCACGGCCAACTATTTCCAAAGATGAATCACTTGCCAAATACACCTTTCCACCATCATATTTTTCATACTTCATGAACTAGTCTCTATGAGATGTCATGTGGAAAGATGCTCCAAAATCAATCAGCCAGACGTCATCTAATGCCTGCGTAGCCAAGGCTGCAATGAAGGCGTCTGCATCACTCTGAGAAGAATCAGTATCAAAAGAATTCTTCTTTTTCTCCTCTTTACAATACTTTCAGACATGACCAGGTTTCCCACAATTCCAACACTTCACCTTGGATTTCTTGCTAGGAGACTTTGATCTCCCTTCTGATTTGGATTTGGACTTCTCATCCTTCTTTTTTCCTTTTTCTTTCGATCTTCCTCTAACAACAAGAGCCTCCTTCACCATCTTAGAAGATTTCCTTCTCATCTCTTCTGATAACAAAGAAGCAACAACATCTTCCATCTTAAAATTGGACGTCGTACTCCCAATAGCCATCACCAAGTGATCCAAAGAATTTGGCAGAGAACATAATAACAACATACAACAATCTTCTTCATCAATCTTCACACCCACAGATGTTAACTGTGTAATCAACATGTTGAAAGTGTTCAAATGATCAGCAACAGATCCTCCTTCCTGCATTCTCAAAGTGTACAGCTTCTTCCTCAAGAACAATTTATTCACCAAGGACTTTCCCTAATAAATAGCTTCTAGTCTTTTCCACAAGGAAGATGTAGTCTTTTCTTCATGAACATTCAGAAGAACATAATCTGCTAAATAGAGCCTTATCAGCCCCTTTGATTTTCTATCTGCAAGGTCCCAATCTTCTTGCTTCATTCCTATAGGTTTCGCTCCAGACATAGCAATCCAAAGATCATGGTCAACCAACAGATCTTCCATTTTAAGTTTCCACAACTCAAAATTGCTGCCATTGAATTTCTCAATTTCAATCTTTCCTGACATGCTTACCATCTTAACCTGTAATTTGAATTACCAAAAAACCTCTACAAGACTCCCACTGAACAAAATTGACAAAAAAAACCCAAGGTACCCACAAGGATAACACAACTGGCCAGGCTTTGATACCACTTGTAAGGAAAACTAAGGTGCAGAACTAACTCTCCTAACATCAAAACCTCAGGGAAGAATGCAGAGGTGACTTAAAATTTTCAATTATAGTCCAATTAAGATACACTTGAAAGAAATAACAGAAACAGAGAAATGAACATACACAAATGAACACCAAATTTACGTGGGAAAACCCTTACGGGAGAAAAACCCCTTTGTATTACAGTAAAAAAAATTACATACAGAGTACGAGCTTCACTCTCTGATGTCAATTTACAATAGAAAATTCAATGATCAACCTTGTACAGAATATCCCATTTATAAGACACTCTCTGAACTAGATTCATACACACTGATCACAACCTCAACCTGTTCATCCAATCGTTCACCGAACCAATCATCATCTTCAATCTCTGAGTATCCATGTCACTCATGGTCTGTCAAACTTCCTCACAGGAATGGCCGCAATAGTCCAACTGCTAGCGGTTCCCATTCTACTTCTCTGATTGGTCGATGATGGACCATGTAGGACAGTCTTCCAATTGGTCAAAAATGTTCAAACAGTATTCGCATGTCGGTGAGACACTAACTGTGTCTCCCCGATGCCACATGACCGATTACACAACCATCGCTATCAGAAAGAGTCATCACCTTCGGCAAGAGGTTACACAAAGTTCAAAACTATTGGTGAGACAAGCCATATCACTGAGATGTCATATCGATGATCATCACATGTAGCACTATCACCAAAACCATCGCTATCGGCGAGAGGTCATACCGAAGGAAACACCATCTTGTGAAGCTCTATCAAAAATAGTTCTCCTATCGCCAAGAGTCTCATCGATCTTTATGTCATATCGATATTCATCGAGAAAAGTTGTTAGTGAGACATGCCATATTGCTGAGACGCCATACCAATGATAAACACATGACAATGCTATCGACAAGACCATCGCTAGTCGATGAGACATCATACCAAAGAAAACCTTTTGGCCAAGAGTCTCCTTGATAACTTCAGTCACCATGAGTCTCCCTAATAACCACTAGGAACCAAACCATCGGCCAGAGATCTGCTCGGGCAGAAAGAGATGGAAATGTCATAGCGATAACACTAGTCGGCAAGACATCAACAATGTCTCGATGACATGAGCATTCCACAAGGTTACACAACTGCTATTTGGCTAGACAGAAAGAATGTCACACCGACTTTGCTCTTTCAGGAGTTTCATGCCAGTAAGATTGAGGCACGTTTTCCAACAGGGGTTATCTCTTGAGGCTTACTGATAGAGATTTACCTTTTAGGAGAGATAGAATATGACATTATGTCTGAGTTATTGCTGTGCAAAAAACACCATCAACACCATCCTATTTATCTTTTCATCATATTTTCTTTCCTTTTAATCATCTATTCCCATCTTTTCAATCCGTATCCATCCAATCTAGCATCATGAATCCTTATCCTCCATCAATGCAACCAAAAATAGTAGTCAAGGGGAACCCCAATTACATTGATGATGATAACAAAAGTCTTGTTGATCAAGATGAGTACAATATAAACCCCCTTGATGCTATCATTACTAGCAAGCTTTCCCCAAGTGTCATCCAAAATCCAATCACTCATCCAAGCTATCCCACCATGCCTTCATCCACACCCAATAACAATCCTTATGCTACCTTTGACAAGGGATATCCAGTATCTTCCCCATCCGCATACTCATCATATCCTTCATCTACATCTTTCTCTTATCCAAAATCCACATCCTCCTATCCCAATCCAACATCCCAATATTCCTACCTTAATCCACCATCCCAATCTTCCCATCCTAATCTAATATCCCAATACTCCTACTACAACCCACCACCCACATCCTCTTGTCCTAATCCAACATCCACATCCTCCTATCCTAATCCAACATCCACATCTTCCTACCTTAATCTACTATCCCAATACTCCTACTATAATCCACCACCCACGTCCTCTTGTCCTAATCTACCATCCATGTCCTCTTATCCTAATCCACCATCCATATCCTCCTATGTCACTCCATCTGCCACTCCACCATGTCCTAATCCTCTGCCTACTCCTAGTCCTCCATCCAATCCCATTTCTCCATCTAATTCTAATCCACCAATCCATAATCCTAGTCCACCCATTCATAATCCTTCATCTACTCCCACCACACCATCTAAGCCTACAATAAGCAAGTTCCTCATTCCAGATGTCATCCAAGGACTTATGAAAAAGAATACATCCCCAAATCTACACCTTTATGTTGTGGACCCACGCCAACCCACTCTCCTATGTACGGTCACTGGTGAGGAGACCCTTCTCCATCCCACACCTATCATTACTATTACCACCCCTAGCACCACTCAAACCATTGAAACCATCAAACCCACTGAATCCATTGAATCCTAATCTTCTACTCCTAGATCCACCCAATCTATTGAAGACACCCAAATCCAATCCACTCCTTCCACTCCTAGTATTACCGAAATTCATTCCCACGAACTCTATGAATCCCCCATCTGAGGATCCCATTCAACATTCCTCTACCACCGCACCATCCACACTCATGGAAAATTTCCAAGAGTTTGTTCCAAAGCATACTAATGCATCCCCTTATCCAAATGAAGGTCCTACCATCCTATCTACCCCAATTCAAGATCATAGTCCCTCACCCACTCCATCCCATGATCCCCTTGACACTTAAGATCCAATCGCTCCATCTCACGAGCCCTTATCACCTGCTACCACAAATCCAACTCCTATCATATCACTTATTCCCTCTCCTTCTCACTTACCACTCACCCCTCCTGATCAAGATGCTACCATCCTATCATCTCCATCCCATGATCCTTCATCGCTGCCTAACCAAGCTAGCCTAATGCCACTTTTATATCCACTTGGTACTCTTACCTTCATCCAAGGTGGATTTCTTGTAGAAGAAGAACAAACCATATACACCACCCATCCTCCTCCACCTAATAATGGAATCAAATCATTCTTCCAAAATAACAAGCATCCTACCATAGAGAAATGCTCAAAATCATTAACTGTCAAGGAAAAGGTTTAGGCTTTCATGAGCAAGGCATTTTAGAGCCCATCCATGTCAAAGAAAATCCATGTACATAAGGTCTTGGATATATCTCTCAAGACTCACAATCTAAAATTTTTGGTACAACCTCTATCCATCCTCAATGAGCCTCCTCTAAAAGAATAATAGGCTCTTCCCATCACTCCACTAAACCATTTTCCACCATCCCCCTTCCATTGTATCGACTCAAAACAACCATCCATATTCCTCCTTCGTCTTATGAATCCATTGTGCATCCTTATGTCCCTCCATCCACCATCTCCCATCCTTCATCTACTCCATCTATTTTGGGTCCTTATGTCCCTCCATCCACCATAACACATCCTCCAGGTACTAAGTCCATTTTGGTCCCTTATATCCCAAAATCACCTCCTCCATCTCATCCTACTCATCCTTTTTCAATCACCTATCCATGTTGCCCATCATAAACATACCACTCTCATGTTCCCTAATAAAGATCAACAAAGGCATGTACATACACATCCTCCATCCACATATCATCCCCAAAATCCTACCTCCATCACTCCATTCATGTTTCCTCCACATCATCCATCTCCTCACACCCATCCCATTTCTATTAAAAGCACTTTGGATGCCAAAATAAACATGCATAAATCCAAGCATCCACATGAATCTAAAGATCCCCATGTCCCCTCTAAAGGACATGGTGAAGAAAAGAAAGATCAAATCCAAAATCCAAATCAAACCCATAGGCCATGAAGGCCCACCAAAGAAAAAATCAAAACCATGTGGATCCCAAAGAAAAAAGATGCAATGACTTCAAATGAAAAATATGCAACAACATCCAAAGTTTCTAATTCAAAAGCTAATCATACACACCCTCCATCTCTTAAATCTATTTGAGGTCCTTATGTCCCAAAATTCACTACCCCAACTCCTCCATTATCCCCACATCATTCATCCACTAATCCTCCTATCCTTTCACATCCACCACCATATGTGCCAATGTTGGTCCTGAAAACATTACCCCATCACACACCTACCCCATCATTCCATCCATACACTTTCCAACATCCCATCCATTATCCCACATATCTCCATCATCCAATCCCTTTAATCCATTCCCTTGCATAATCCATCCATCTTCATAACCTTGGTTGTACCAACATCCAATAGTCACTTCAAACATGGGTTCTTATTACCTCATACAGTACTCAATACTTGAGTCCTCTATCCATCTCCTCATCACATGTCTTCCAATTCCACTTATCCATCTCCATCCGCATACTATCCAAAAATCCAAAAGTCAAAAAGTCAAAAAAGTTAAAAAAAAAGTAAAGAGAAAAAAAATTCGTCCATTGGTGAAAACTTGGTAGACAAGCACCTTGGATAAGTACCATAATGAAAACCTAACAAACAGATGTCATGTGTAAATCCCCCATCCAATTTACTTCCACACTTGGGGGCAAATGCATCCCTTTCACCCATCTCCTCCATCCCACCTATCTTACACATCCTACCTATCATATCCCATTTATCCCAATCCCTCCATCCTCCTTGTGATCTTGATATAGATAGGGGTAAACATATATGCATGCTTTGGAAACCCCTTGACATACATTCCCTTCTTCCATACACTATCCTATTCATTATCCTCTCCATCTACCTTCTTTGTCCACCCATCATGCTACCATCAATCTCCCTTCCTTATCCATGCATCCTACCCATATCCATCTCACTCCCTTATTTTCCTATCCTTCAATCTACCATCCCTCCTGTCTCATCATACATGACATATCTAGAGAGGGGAATCTCCTTCTTTGTGACATAGTCCTTGGAGACATCATTCATCGATCCTATTATCCCTTCCATCTCCACATCTTATCTTCCCACCTACCCATCCAAGAGAAAATCCCTTCCATCACCCCATCCTTATCTCCTTACCCATCCAAAAATGATTTTCATCTCCCCATCCTTATCTTCCTCTCCACCCATCATCTCATCCCTTCCATCTCCCCATCCTTATATTCCCATCCACCCATCCAAAAATTCTTTTCATCTCCCCATCCTTATCTTCCCATCCATCCATCATAGCATCCATTCCATCAGTTTTAGGTATCCCGTGTCATGTCGATCATTTAGTTTAGTCACCATCTTTTGTCTTATCAAGATGCATCCTTCCTACATCAGAACGCATCAATCCCATCCACCCTTTTGATCTTGTGGCAAAGGAAATTTGAAATTTATTGTGATCTTTTGATGCTTTTGGTTTTTGTTTATCATTTGAGCTTCCTATTATACCTTGTCAGGGTCACCATGATCCATCATATCATGGTGTGCTTTGACTAGTAGAACTAGGGGCATATCTTGATTTTCTGTGTGATCTTGTCTTCCTGGTTTTCCTGTGTAGTACCCACCAAGATCTTTTGTGGTCTTGTCTTACATACGCTGGGGCATCCTTTATGTTTGTGGTTTTCCAACATTGGCCCTACCAAAGCCCCCATGACTTTGGGATGTTGGACTAGCCTTTTGTTTGTTGTGTCAGTCCCATGCATGTGATATGAAGTCACCTTGGTTCCTCATACCCTGGTGCATAATATCTCATGCTATATCAAATTTAGTGCTCATTACATGGTATCATAATGCATAAAAAATAAATTGATTGATTTGATCACTCTCCTTTCATATCCCCCATCTCCCATCCTCTCATCTATCATTTTCCTTTATCAACATCCCCCAATCCCCTCACCCTCCATCTTTCTAATCTATTCATCCTTCATCACTCTCCTCATCTATCTATCATATATGTTTTCCTCCCTCCATTATTTGCATCCTAATCATTTCATCAACTTTTCCATCTTCTTAGGATAATATAGATTTGTTATTCTATACATCTTGTTCCTCCATCATCTTCATTCATTCCAACAATCTCACATCTCCATCCAATCCTAATCCATTCAATCTTGCACAAATCATCTAATCACATCCTTGGTCTTGTTCCTAGCCTTGCTACAAGCCCCAATCCAATCATCATTACCGTCATCATCAGTGGGATGTATCCTTCCCTCCTCAACAACACTCTTATCATCATCATCAGGTTGTATCCTTCCCTATCCTTGTGTTGTTTCAAGATATACCATTCCCTCATCAACAACACCCCATCCATCATCAATCAATCTTGGCTTGCAGCTTGATTGGGGCAACATCACCTTTATCCTTAAATCTCTTTGTGCTTGCTTTCTTCCCATCTACTCTCGCATCACATCATCCATTTTGAGAGCACACCCATGTTCTCTTAAACCTGCATGTCCTCTTGAGGGGGCATCCTCAATCCCTAATCTTCATCTTCACTCCCATCATCTTTCTTCCTAGTTGCTTCTTTGAATGACTACGACATCTCTCACAATCTAACCATCTTCTTCTAGGTACTATGTTTTAATCTTCTTTGAAATGATGCTACTTTGTAACACCATCTCAAAGAGGGGCAAAATGTAGACACTGAAAATTTACCACTTTAATTTGGTCAATTTACCCCTAATTTGACTAATGTCATATCCTCTATATTAATTAAATAATACCCTATTATTTAATTAATATTCATTATCCCTTATCCTTTCATCCTAATTTATTTCTTCTATCATCTTTAAATCCTATCCTAAAGTAAATAATTACCTTTAATTATTTACTCCCATCCCTTATCCCTTTTACTTGAAAGAATTAAATAAATAATCTATTTATTTAATTCCCCTCATGTCACATCCTCCTTAACCTTTTTCTAATCCTGATTAATTTGCATAATCCTAGATTAAGGATGTGCACATTCCTAATCCTTGATTAGGGAGGTGTCACATCTTCCACAATATGCAAGTGGATCATTAATCCTCACTACCCACCTAATCATTTGCCTAATCACTCACTTACACAACCTAATCATTTATTAGCTATCCCAATCTACCCCTTGGTCAACTCTCCCCATCCCCCAAGGAATTTTTAATTCCTTTTTGTCTTCCCAAGGTCCTTTTGAGGAATTTTTAATTCCTCTCTCATCTCCCAAGGAATATTAAATTCTTTTTCTCTTTCTGAAGGAATATTAAATTCCTTTTATCCTTTCCATGCACATTAAAAAGGGATTTTTAATTCCTTTGGTCAACTCTTAATCTCATCCATTTATCTTTATCAATCAATCCTATCCATTCATCCAAAAAAACCCTTCAATCTATTTATCCCAATACTTAGCCATTTTAATCTCTCTCACCCATTTTCCACTGGAGTGCCATTATGCTACCAAAATTTTGAGTGAGAACATATCCAATTGAACATCATGGGAAAATAAACATAATAGGAGACTTGGTACACCGGTTTGAACTCCTCCTCGCCCTATCTTGAGTGTTTTTCTTGTTTTTAGTCTTTTGCTTGATTTCTTGCATTTTAGGTAGATTAAAAACACTGCACACACCAGGGAGTCAAGAGTTCTCTGCTTACCTGCAACTATATCTCTTGTTGTTTCTTTAATTCTTGACTCTTTTAATTGAGGTCTACCCACTTTGTTATTTCCTCCTACATCTAGTTTCTTCTTTTTCCTTGATTTTGTATTTATCCAATCTTCATCTACCAAAGCCTCTTTTAGGGGAGAACAAGAGTTTATCCAACCTTTACTATTTCAATATTTACCTTCTCACTTTTATGTTCTGACATTTGATTCTTCCCCAAAAAAGGTTCTATTATAGGGCATTCAGGAGAGGGAGTCAAAATTTTTTCTCTTTGACTAAAAATCTCACCCTCCTAAGTAAGCTCACCCTGCTATTCACCTCCCACTAGAATTTGAGACTTTTCCAAAGAAGGCTGGGAAGAGAGCCCATCAACAGTCTCCTCCAAAAAAGTACCAGTCACATTTTCCTTTGAGACATCCTCATTCAATGTCAGACCTTTCTCCTCCTACATCTTTAGAGGAGGCTTCCAATCTTTATTTGATAGCATCAAATCCTTAATAGGAGCTAGGGTTTCAGGCTCCTTCATTAGGTTCATAGGAACCACATTCTTTAAAGGGGAACTTAGTTGGGTTTCAATTTAAGGCTTCTTAGGTTCCAGAGGGGCTTTATTGCATACATCCTGTAAATGGCCAAACTTATTACATCCTTGGCAAAATACCATAGCTTTTTCATACTCCAACGGTTGAACCCATCTTACAAATTTTGATTTCAAAGTAATAGAGGTGGGTAGAACTGTGTTGACAACAACATTGACACACATTCTAGGATAAACCAATCAATTTTTAAGAAGGGTTACTATATCCACTGTAACCAAGGTCCCAAAAGAATCAACAATCCCTTTAAAAAAAATTTGGTACCAAAATTCCAGTGGCAAACTAGGGAGCCTGACCTAGGTAGGGGCGACTTTCCCCAAGTTGACAAAGGCATCAAACCCTAGTTTTCACTTACACAAAGTCAAAATATTCTTAAAACTTTTATCAAATTCCCACGAGACTGCCAATTGAACCTTTATCATATCCTTAGGTATAGAAAAGGTAAACAAAAAAATTGCTTTAGGCATAGCACAAATAGAAACACTACCCTTGAAATTCTAAGTGTCAGAGGCCCACTTGCATACCTGGTCAATATTTTGATGACCAACAAAGAGCTTACCTACCAAGGATAGCTTCAGACCCTCCAAAGCATCATTCAAAATTACATCTGGGACTTCCACTTCATCCCCCACAATAGTACAAAAAGCAGACAAATATTCCTAAGGTGCCTTTGTCAAAGCCCTTCCTCCAACAAGCTTTTCCACATAAGAAGTAGAGTTTTCACCAATTACCAGAATGTCCTTACCCCTAAGAGAAGAAATAACCTCGTTCAAACCCCCAAGCGAAGGAACATGTGAAGCATTAGGCATAATTTTAGTTTCCCCAGAAGGAGAAAGGGCACCATTCAGTGGGGATCAAAGTGCTTATGTGGGGGATCCCTAATGGGTCCCCCTCCAGATTGATTCATCAAGCTATAAAAGATCCAAAATTTGAAAAAAAGAGCGCACACATAGAGCAGAGAGTAACTCCTTATATCTTTGTTATAGTTATTCTTATCCTAAGTATATTCCATCATCTACCTTTGTATGTAATAGATGTTATATTCTAAATTTGTTTGTGTGTTTTTAGTTTATCATAATTCATCTTAGAATATTGTATTTTCATAGTTTACCTAATTACATCATTTTGTTGCATCAAAAATCCAATTCTAGCTCCCCCTAGCATCAAAATTTAGATCCAAGGAAAGATTGGTTGATGGTTAATCACTCATAACCTTTGGTAGATCTGAATTCTCCCAATTTTAAGGAACCCCACATCCATATCATATCACCCACCCATTTGGAAAAGGCATTGATTCTAGTGGTTAGACTTTCGATCACCTTTTCCACCTTAACCCTATCATTTGCATGTCTATATACAATATGAAAAAATATGACCACCTGTACTGAATAATAATATTGGGATTGAATTTACTCTTGTGGAGCAAGAGTAAATATTTTTGCAAAGTCAACAACAAATAATATAGTTCCAATTGGAAACATGTTTTTACATGTACGAAATTGACCATCAAGCCATCAAGAATATTGAGAGTGTTTCACATATTTGGGTACAATATTATCATGAAATTATCTAATGAATGTATGCACACTAATTTTTCTATGAATAGCTCACAACATTTTCTATTTTTTCCATCTGTTAAAAAATATTCATTTTTTTTAATCTTTTAATATCCACTAATTGTTGTCCAAAATCATGTAAACTACTTTCATGCATACATTATCCTAACAATGAAAGTTTGCCACGTCAGTTGAATTGTCCAAAAATACATGTATTTAAATAAAATAAGTGTTCATTAGATGGTTCACAAAATAAACCTGATATAAACTCCTTGATTGTTTCAGGTGAAATATTAATACCACATCTTGCATAGATTTGTTAGTATACAAAGTATAATGTATATATCAATAATAATAATAATAATAATGAAATTGTACTTGAGTTTTACAACAATAAGAGATTTTTTGTTTATTTATTTTCACATACCAAGGTTTAATTTTTTAAATAATCTTTAAATTATGCTAATATTTGGTAAGATTGAATCATATATTTTTTTTAATAAAGTTCAATTTGAGTCATATCGAATGGATTTTTTGGATGAGGGTCACAAATTTTTGATCCCACTCTTAATTTTATAATATCTTTAATATTAGATGATACTCTTGTATTATTATGCCAATATTTTTCAATTAAATATTTTGATTTCATTATTTAATTTCATGTCAGACCTTGGGAGTCTACCACTAAAACTCCAAAATTGGTTAATTGGATAATTTTCAACAATTTCTCTTCTTTTGCAACTCTTATCAAAATTTTAGGATTTACTTTTATAAATTTAATAATATTACTTAATATCCTTTATTCAAAGATTTATAAACTAAAGTAGTTGTCATAACACATTGTGTTGTATTCTTATCTTTAGATCAATTTTTTTTCCTATAGAATCAATAGCATTAGCAAAACTAGATATGCCTTGTTTCATTGAATCATCTTTATTTTTTAGGTTTTAAGAAAATGATATATTTTTTTGTCACTTTTCATATTTTACACATGCTTTCATCAATTGCATCATGAGTTGACATTGAAATCCTAGAATTTTTCTATTAAAAAACATTTAATTTTTAATCTATTTTCACAGGTTCTCATTTATCTCCAAAAAATTTAACTAGAAAGGTTATCAAAAACATTTCTTTCAATTGTAAAAAAAACATTTTCATTTTCATCCATACAAGGGATTTCATTCTCATTTTCATCAATAAAGGGATTTCATTCTCATTTTCATCAATAAAGGGATTTCATTCTAATTTTCATTCATATAAGGGATTTCATTCTTATTTTATGTTTTGATTATTTCACTAGTATAGTTGATATCATTATTGGTATATCTAGCTTCATTTAAATAATTAATATCAATATTATCAAAATGTGGGTTTGAAGACATACTTGGATTCTTTTGAATAGTTGCATTTTCTATATCATTGAAAGGTGGATTTGAAGACATACCTGAAGTTGTTTACATAGTCACTATTTCCATATCATTCAAAGTTGAATTTGAAGACATAGTTGGGTTTGTCTCTATAATTACATTATCTTCCAGATTCACCATTTCCACATTTGTATCATCTATATTCGTCTCATCCTTCATGGTCTCCTCTTCAAGAGTCATGGAATTAGATGCTTCAATATTTTTTATTTATCGAATCCTTGTTCTTCTATCTCTTTTCCATTTTTCCTCCATCTCTCTATTTGCTTCAATTTCTTCAAGTGTCATGAGCTTCCTACATTTTTTATTTAAATATTTTCTTTGATCCCATTATTACCAAACCCTCTTGATAAAAAAAAATGATTTTTAATCTATTTTAAAATTGCTACCTCCTTCAAATTTTAAAATAAAACTATATGTAGATCCTTTATTCTATAAACTCTGAAGTACAAATAAATATAAGTATATCTTAAACCCTCTTTTTTTCCTCTTGATAAAAGTCCTTGTACTTGATTTCACTTTAGAATAATCAACTTGTGATTGAATCCTTCAAAAAATTGAATAGAATATGGCCTATTAAGAGATTTTACAAGACAAAATTGAATAAAAAATTATAAAAACTATTGTTGTCGTTCTATATTGTAGAAAGAGAATATTACAAAAAAGGTAGTAAGTCTTTTTTTTTTTTCAAATTTAGAAATAACGGGTATAATAGAAATGGGTATCCATTCTATTTTATAATGAAAACCCATTCTAAACTAAAATGGGTACCTATTTCAAAATGGGTACCTATTCCATTTTCCAAATGGGAAAATCAGAATAGACACTCATTTTGAAATCAAAATGTGTACCCATTCTTTAAATTTTTTATTTCCAAATCACTTTTTTCTTTGGTTTTAGGCTTGAGAAAGGCTTGGTAACCCAACCCTTAGCTTTGGACCTGCAAGTAGAAGACTAAGGCAATGTCAAGAGAGATAACTAACTTTGGCAATATAGCTGATGATTTTTATTAGAATTGTTTTATAAAATTAAAACCCATTATAGATCATGATGTCTAGTTTTCAAATATGTAATTTTTTATGATTGGATTATTTTTCTATTTTTTTAATTAATTTCTAAGGAAACTGGTCAATAAACTTGAAATTTCAGGCTTTTGTATTTTTTCTAATAACTTTTATTTTTACTTTTTTGTAAAAAAATTATATGGCATCAATATATAAATAATTCTCTATATAATAAAAAATGATTAGTTTAGGTTAAATTATGGTGTTCGTACATGATAGTTTTCAAAAATAGCAATTAGGCACAATAAAAATTAATAAAAAATTGTTTAAAAATAAATTATAAAAATATCCTCATCATTCTTCAGTTTATTACATATATTTACCCAAAAGGAATTAGTAAATACTTTTATTTAGGTCAAGTTAGGGTGTTTGTACACGTGCATGATATGGTCCTAAAAAGTGACTTTTAAAAAAGTGGTTTTTATACATTCCTATTAAAATTTAATTTGTATCATTTGGGTATTAGAATAAATTACATATTTAAAACTAGACTCAAAATACTAAATTTTATATTACTAAACTTTTTAAATATTGAATGTGTAAGTGCTTCAAATTTTTAGTCCAATCATGACAAATCTTGAAAATCAAGAAAAACACTTCCACTTTTTGAACATTTTGTGAACCCAACTTCTTGCATATGCCCATTTATTGTAAGTCTTGATAATATTTTCTTTAGTTATGTGATCATTGTTAATTATGCGGATTGGTTTCTTAAAGTTGCGTGCTCTTTGTGGAAGTTTTGTTACAAATTTTGAAACATTTAGTGAATTTTTTTTAGGCATTCTAAAAATAATTTGTGAATTTTTTATCACATGACAAAATATTCATTATAGAGTTTCTCTGAATTTAAACCATAGTAAAACTCTAATTAGTGTTGCATGATAATTAAATCTAAATGAGTTTTCATTGAGACAAAATAGATCTCTTTTACTTATTTTAATCTTGCATCCTTTTAGTTTGAGAAGATTTTTTTAGAGGTAGTATTTTTATTTATTAATTTTTTTCTCCCATTTATAAGTGGGTGACAATTATTTTCAAGGAACTTGAAGGTAAATTTTATATGGATAGTAGAGGATTGTTGATAAGGAACAATACTAACATAGGGTTGGTTCCTAAGCTAGAACCTAAAGAAAGAATGCAAGTTGAAAAGTGAAGGATGCAAGTTTTCCTCTTAGATCTCAGAAATAATTTTAACTTGATAGAACATGCATAAGGGATAACCATTTTATTTATGATGATTATTATTCTAATGAGTTTGGTATTGATAGTGAGGCCCATGGTTCCCATTTATATAGAATATTATATGAGAGGGAGAGGTTTATGCAATAAAATGCTAGAAATAACATTGAGCCTAGAACATTTCATTATCCTATAAATTTTGAGCCCCTAGATCTTATTTGAAACTAGTAACTCCTATACTTGGAACTAACCCTCGAAATTCAAAATCCTATAAACTAAAGATAAAATGTAATTATCAAGGAAGAATGGTTATATGAGGTTTTCATAGAATATGAGTATGCTTGACTATCATATAACAAGAGTATTCTTGACCTAAAGTGGAGGGAGAGGAGTATCTACCATAAAAATAAAATTAAACAAGAAGTAGTAAAGATGTAGGTCACCATAGCTATGATTTAGGCCATGAGGAGGGCCCATTATTAGCTATAAAATCAAGCTCCATATTAGGGAAACTAAGTTATGAGAGAAGAAATGGGAAAGATCCTAGAGATAGAAAAATAATCTATAGAGTCCTGATGAACAATGCAAGGTATGCATATATAAGAAATCCTTTGTCCCATATAGGTATAGGTAGATATATTTAAAAGGGATTCATGGTTATCTTAACCATATGGCAAAGGAAGTGAGAGGTAGATTCATACAATTTCAAGGTAAAAATACCATTTCTAGAGAAGATCATTTAAGATCATTCATCAAACTTACAAATGATTTTCATATTGTAGGTGAGGAGTCAATGATGAAACTATTTTAGTTCATTATATGATATTGTAAAGAGTGGTATAAAAGTCTCTTAAAGCACAATATTGCGACTTAGAATATTTTTCAAGTTAGCTTTAAAGAAAATATGAAATTTTTTTGACCCAAGGTTCACTATTAATGAATTCACAAACAATATAAAAGAGTCAAATAAAATTGTGTCTAACTTAAACTCAAGGTTCATGAGGCCAATGGAAAGAATCATAGAATACATAATACTTTATGATTCTATGTGTCCAAAAATATATTGTAACATATGATTCCAAGATGGAGTATCTACTTAGTAATTGTAGTGTCGTAAAATTGTACCTTGTGGCAATTTCACACATGTATTTATCCCACTGCATTTATGACACCCCGCCGTATTAATGACAAAAACCTATGAGTCATAATTTCTTGATTCCAACTTTATAGGGGACAACGATGAAGTGTTAGCAGTCCAGATACCTCATTTTTTGCAAAGTTTTAAGTAGGACAGTTATGTGATGTACGGATGTTCATGCAATACGCTAGCATCCCTTAACTTTCTAAAATTCAAATGAAGGAATCTCATGTCCTTTACCTATGAAACATGTTATTACGGCAATAAAATGAGTGTAATGTCTCTTCTCACCCATTCAACCTCACAAAAGTCCTCTTTTCACTCTATCTTTCATTCATTTTTATCGATTCTCATTCTCTCTTGCTCTCTTTCTCTATTCTCTCTTCTACATATTTTATCTCTTGCTCTCCATAGTGAAGCTCTGTTGGATTCTTGTCACAACAACAGTCAAGGATCTCTTGCAAGAAAGCACATCTCGTCTATCAAGTCAAGAGGGGAGCCATAGATTTTGGGTAATGCTCTCCTATCTATTTGTCTCATCTATTTACTATCATCTACTTGTATTTTATATTACATTCACGATGAAATGAGGTGAATAGGGGTTCCATCTTTTAGGAGATAGAGCACACAAAAGGGTTTAGGACCTTTGTCCTATTTCCTTCAAGTTTCATTCAATTAAACCTTAGATATCTCAATCTAGGGATGGAATTAGGGAAGGAGATCTACAATAAGGTGTCATAGGGGTGTGATTGAATTCAATAAGGGGTTCATCATTAAGCATAGGATTAGAAAGACAATTAATGAAAGTAACATGCAAAACCTAACTAAATGACCTAGAAAATGAACTTAAATTAGAATAACAAACCAAAGATAAACAGAGGTGCACCTAGAAAACTGAGAAGGCTTGAAACAAGGTCTACAATCTTGAAATTATAAATTTTGAAGCACACTAGGACTCATACACCAGTAGGGGTGATTTAGTCCTAGTTTAGGGTTTCGGGTCAAATTTGAAATCTAAAATTGTTGAACCAGGATCTATAGAAAATGTTTGAAATCTGGTCTATTGGGACTCATATGCCATAAGTGAAAATTTAGTCCCAATATCAAGGTTGATCTGAAACTATGATACCCTCTAGTGATCTTTTGCAACTTCTCTCCCTTTCGATCTCTGAGTTGGAAACATTGAATTCTAACTTGTAGGTGACTTTATGTGATATTGCAAGAGAGATGAAAACTTCGACAACTTTGCAACTTTGACAACTTTTCTCCAATCTTGCTCTTTAATGGGTCTTCAACCTAAATCTATAAATCACACATCAAAGAGAGGTCAAAATGTTGTTTTGTTAGTAGATAGGGGTTTTCCTTGGTCAAACCCTATTTTGGTAATCAAACCTTGAAATGAATAAAAATAGAATGAAGGAATGATGAATGAACAAATATGCAATGTTGTAACTCACCAAACCCTTAAAATGAAGGCTACAATCTTGTATGTAATGGATAGCATGAATGTAGATCTTGAATCTTGATTGTATGTTATGGATATTGACTTGAATGCTTGCTTGAATCACAAGAACCTATATCACAAATGTTAGCTAAAAACAAACATGATGCATGATGACTTTGACATGATGCTTGAATCTTGAATGATGTTCCAAAATATTTGATGATCAACTCTTGAATGCTCTTGAATTTCTAGAATCCTTGAATGCTTAGATCACACTTTCTCATGAAAATTTCTAGATGACTTGTAAACTTGCTAGGTGAAAATATGTGAAATAACCTTGTATTTATACTTGTTTGTGCCAAATTTCCTGAAATTACAACATTACAATCTGACATCAGATCTGGGAGAATAAAATCCTACCAAGAATTGAATTCAAAATTAGGTCCAAGCTAAGCGAGACTCATACACTAATTGGGGTGTATGAGTCCCAGTAGCCTAAACTTGGGACACAAATTTCAAGAAATGCTTAGTTTTATGCTGAATTCAGGACCATACCCTGAAACTTAGGTGGGACCCATATGCCAAAGGTGGTGTATGAGTCTGAGATCACTAAATCTGGGCCATACAATCTAAAATCATTAAATTATGATTAGTTATTTAATATGTGTCAGGATTATCACCAAAAAGATGCATTAAATAAGGCTTGTGGATGCAAAATAGGACTAAATAAGGCATAAAGAAGTCCAATTTTAGTAGGGAGGGCCCAAACAAGTGTGAAAATGTAAAGGGATACATTTTCCTACACTATACATGATAGGGTCTTTCCTCCACAATGAGGTTTGTTTCTATCAAAAATATTTTATTTCATGTCATTTTATCTATTGCCATCTATCTGGTTGTCTATGGAGGTGGAAACACCAAAACAACGGTTCGACTAAGGCAAGCCTTGAAATAGCCTCGACATTTTCCCCTATTTTACTTGTGTGCAAATGTGTAGATTTGAGGAGTTGGACACTATAGATTCAACGTTTTTACTTTATATTTTGACATACATGATAGTGTGAGGTGAAGATGTCCCCACGGTGCACTGTCGTCCATGGCTGAGGCTTTATCCTTAGAGGGGTAGAATCTGTGATTTTTAAGCTTTCTATTTTCATAATTTGTATCTTGTAATTTTGTATCGGGTTCTATTATTTAATAGTTTAAATTATTCTTAACCTTAATATCCTATAATTTAATTTCATCTAGTTATTCAAATATTCTTTATTCTTTACTTTGTCACTTGAGCTTAATACTTTGAGGTAATCGAGGGCTATTCGCTCCTTGTAAACTCTATTTTTCTTGAGACTCTAGAGTAGCGAATGCCCTCCTTTACATTTTTGGTGAATTTGACATGAATGAAATCACGCCAGATCTATTTCTTCAAAAATTTAATTCTTTCGAAAATGCATTCTCTAAACAAGATTTTGATATATTGGATTATGCCCTAGATGATTTCTTAGAGATTCCTCCTTCTATCTAAAGATTTGATATATAAAATTCTTCATCAAAACCCTCTTCTTCTTTGTAAGTCAAAGCGTTTGTGAATGTGGTTTTAGTCTTTGCCACCCCTCAAAGTCCTAAGAGACCAATCATTTATGTGACTTCTGCTAGCCCATCTCCTAAAATAATTTATTCTATTTGTGGGGTTCTTATCACTAATGACATGCCAAATTTTTACCCGAGGTTGATACAATCTAAGGATTCCTCTTATAGAGTAGTAGCCCACATTTAGAATACTAGAAGGAATCAACAAGATTTAAATCAACCTACTTCTCTACCACCTTCTCAACCAAAACTTCCTCAAGCACCTAAAATTGTAGCTAAAGCACCTAGTGAGTATGATCTTGTCAAGCAACTTCGTGTTACTCCTACCAATATGTCACTTTGGGATTTTCTTTAGACTACTCTAGTTTACTAAGGTATGCTTTAGGAAGACTTGCAAATATTCTCTTGCCTTCTTCTGCTAGGTCAACAAATGCTAATGCGTTGATTCATATTCATGTGGATTCACCAAATATTACATTCTATCCATATGAAATCCCACCTCCATAAGTATGGAGGCAAGTGGATCCTCTAATGATAGTAATTAACATCAACAATATTAACATTAGAAATGTTCTCATTGACACTGATTTGGATTTTAATGTATGTAGAATTGAATTGCTACCTAAAATTAAAATTGATTCATCTTCTCTTGCTACTTCTTCTTTGTACACTCATGGATTCTATAATGTTGGTCAATAAGCCTTAGGCATGATAATCTTGCCTTTGAGGTTGGGAACTGTTACCATACCCACCCTGGTATATGTTATGCTAGGACCATTACCATACAACATTCTCTTCGAAAGACCATGGATTCATGAATTGAGAACAATCACTTCTAATTTACACCATTTTATAATTTTTTTTACTAATAACGAAGTAATCACAATCAAGGCCGACCCTAATGTTATACAACTTTGTGAGATGGTAGCTACTGGTTGACCCTTGGTTGCTTCTACTCTTAAATTTTTTAGCCCTTTGTTATCTTTTAATGTGTTGATGTTTACTCCTATGGTTCCTATTACAAAGGTCTCCCTTGAGACAAATGTCCCTAAATAAAATAATCCTGAAGTAGATAATCCTAAGGGGTGTGTGCAAGAAGTTGAGTCCACTTTTTGGCCAAAAAGTGGAAGTGTTTTCCCTGATTTTCAAAATTTGACACATTTGACCTTAAAATTTGAAGCACTTAAAGATGGAATCTTCAAAAAAGTCACAAATCATAAAATGTAGTACTCGGAGTCTAGTTTCTAAATATGTAATTTATTTCAATACCCAGATTATAAAAATTGATTTTCAATAGGCGTTTCTAAAAACCACTATTTAAAAGTCACTTTTTTATACCATGCCATGCACGTGTACGACATCCATATTTTGACCTAAATTATCATATTTTTCTAAATCCTTTTGGGAAAAGATTTGTGACTCACTGAAGCATGTTTTCGATATTTTTTTGTAATTTTTTATTGAATATTTTTTTTTAAATTTTTTTTATTAGGCATATTTGTCATTTTGAAAAATCGTCGTGTACAACACGCATAAGATGACCTAAACTTATCATTTTTTGTTTTTTTTTTAAAATTGAAAAGAATTGTTTGAATTTTGTTCTCGTGCAATCTACTCATCAAAATGTTATGTTGATAAAAAGTTATTAAAATACTAAAAAAATTGATAATTCAAGTTTATGGACTATTTTCATTATAAATTAATTGAAAAATAGAAAAATTAATCAAATAATTAAAAAAAATTACATATTTGGAATCTACACTGTCTCATCTATAATGGGTTTTAATTTCGTAAAAAAATTATGCAAAATAGGTCTTCAAACATATGTCCAAAGTCACTATTTTCCTGTGACATTAACAAGACCTTCAAGTTGCAAGTCAAACCAATTCCAAAGCTTAGGTTCGGTTCCCCAAGCCATTTCCTGAACCAAAAAAAAGCCAAAAACCCACCTAAAAATTCATAATTTAAAAAACGGGATCCCGTTTCATAAAAAAAACATTTTTTATGATTCTATGAAACGAGATCCCATTTTGAAAATTACCAAAAACGAAAAATTTCCATTTTCAGAAAGTTTTCAAAATGAGAATTTTGAAATTTTTTTCAAAAAAAAAATTTTAAAAAATGAGATCCCATTTTTTAAATTTAGGCTCAGGATCCCGAAGCTAAAAACGGGATCCCACTTTTTAAAAATAGGATCCCGTTTATTAAAAGGAGGGATCCCATTTTTTGCAAGCCGATTTCATTTTTTTGCCTAAGGCAAAAACTTCCACGTTTCGTGGACTCGTCTTCTTGCATTTACCCAAGTCTACCCCTTCTGCTTCTTCTTCTAAATCAAATGCATGTCTTGGTGACAATTGAGGATCCTTGGACTTTACCGAATCCTTTATTGGTGAGTACAACGTAGATCCTATCCACCTAGACATTCCAAAAATCTCATACACCTCTATCAATCTAAGCTAATTTTCTTCCCACTAAGGAAGAAAATCATGCTCCTGCTAAAGAGAATGATCACACCTAAGTTGCTAAGAAGGATAGTCATGCTTCTATTAACGAGGCTAGTGTTTGTATTCCCATTGAGAAGGATGATGTTGTAATTAAGTATGATACTTGTTGTTGGGATCACACTCTTTACATTGATCCTCCTCCTTCCCAAGAATTGTAAACATGTTATGGCCCTAGTTTCAATCTTCTTTCTAAATATGGTTATGGAGGTAACGGTTGTGGATGTAATGGAAAATGTATTAAAGTCCCCATAGAATTCAATTATTGTGGGTATAAAATCAGACTTGGATACTGTCATACAAAGTCTAAGAGGAAGCCATGGTTAAATTTCAACATGATTTCTACTGAATCTCCATCCCTTGAATTAGTTTATCCTAAATTAATTGAAAACAAGGTAGACTCTGATGAAGTTCCTCTAGACGTATTCTCTTCGAGGAAGAACTAGAAGAATTCTTAGGTGCCTAATCTAACTTACCTTCTTATCACCATAAACAAAAATTCTCATATTACTTGAACAAACAAGCATATTTTGGAGAGTTCATTATGAGTATTGATGAGAAGGCCCCTCTATCTAATGTAGATGATAGCACTCTTGCACCTCATCTTGAGGAATATAGTACCCTCCTGAAAGGCGATACTTCTAATGTTCTCATGGATCCTAAATATTTTGTAAAAGTCATTAATATTGGAAAATACCTTTCTTTGGAAGAGTCTAAACAACATGATTTGTTAGATTCTCATCCTAATATTTTTCTTGGTCATACAAGGACATGCCTAGTATTGATGAGTTCGTTGTGGTTCACAATATCATCTTATGTCCTAATGCCAAGCTTGTTAAACAAAATATTTATAAAATGAATCCTAAGGTTGTCTTATTAGTCAAGATGAAGATAGAGAAGCTTTTAAAACATAGATTTATTTGTCCTATTGACTATTCACCTTGGATATTTAATATAGTCACCGTTAGTAAACATGATGGTCATATTTTTATTTGTATAGATTTTCATGATCTTAATAAGACTTCTCTTAAGGATGATTTTTTGTTGCCTAATATTGATATAATTATGGACTCGACTATAGGAGACATGCCTTGTTGTCTTTCATGGATGGATTCTTGAGCTATAATTAGATCTGTATTAACCTAGAAGATTAGTATAAGACAACCTTCACTACCCCTTGGGGTACCTTTTGTTATGTAGTCATGTTTTTTAGGTTAAATAATGCTAGAGAAACTTACCAATGGGTAGTGAATCTTATCTTTTATTACTTCATTCACAAGATCCTAGAATATTACATCGATGACATCTTGGCTAAGTCTCTAACTCATTAAGATCACGTCAAAAATATTCATCTTATCTTTGAAAGGCTTCAACTCTATAAGATGAGAATAAATCCTTTTAAGTACGTATTTGACATGGATATTGACAAAAATTTAGGATATATCATCTCTCATCATGGGATCGAAGTTGACACAAATAAAATTGATGCAATCATTAACATGCCTCCTCCTAAAAACATCTCTCAACTACGTAGTTTGTAAGGGTAGATTCAAGTAATTTGTAGATTTATATCTCAATTAGCTAATCCTAGCCTTCCATTCAAATGCTTGTTGAAGAAAGATGTCCATTTTTTATGGAATGGTGAGTGCGACAAAAAAATTGAGTCAATCAAAAGTTATTTGGCCAATCCTCCTATCTTTATGTTGACTATGCATGATAGATCCTTTTTTATTTATATTTCTACATCACCTCATGCCTTAGTAGCTTTATTAGCTCAACATGACAATGATGGTAAAGAAAGAGCAGTTTGTTGCATTGGTCATATTCTTGTTGATTATGAGACTCAATATTCTACCATGGAGAAACAATGTCTCACTCTCATTTTTAAAATGCAGAAGTTATGACATTATCTTATCCATGTCGAAACCCATGTAATCGTAAAAGGTGATCTTAAACATTTATTTGTACTAGAACCAATCTTTCAATAAGGTTGGCGAAATGGGTAATTTTTCTCTTTGAGTTTGACATCAAGTTTGTAAATCAGAAAGATATTAAAGAAAAACCTGTTGTGGATCAATTGGTGGAAGCTCCCTCATCTTGCTCCTTCCCTAATCTAGATTTATTTTCAGATGAAAATCTCTTCACAGTGGACCATGAACTTGTATGGGAGATGTAATTTGATGGGTTGAGATGTCAAACTAGCTCTGGAGTAGGTGTATCCTTACTCTCACCTGAAGGAAAATGGTTCCTCTATCTTTTCAATTGGAGTTTCATTGTACTAATAACATCAATGAGTAAAAATCCCTTATTGTTGGCTTACATTCCATGATGGAATTAAACATTAAACATATTCAAATTCATGGTGTTTTTGAACTTATTATAAATCAAATTATAGGAATGTACATCATACTAAAAGAAATAAGCTATCTCAGTATCGAGATTTGGCCTTATCCTTGCTTGATAATTTCTCTTCCCTCACGATAGATAGTGTCCCTAATAGATAAAATTGCCACACAGATGCAATGGCGAGCACAACCTCCCTTGTACCCTTAGACAGTTGTGTAGAAGAGCACCACTTTGTGGTCCAAGTTCTTCACTTTCCTAATATCTTAGATCAACCTAAAATTGATAGTATTGTGTGTGCCCATGTAGAATTAGGGGAATGGTATTCTCACATTTATAATTATTTGAAGATTGAAAATTTTTCTGATGGTGTGACTAAAAATTCTCACACTCAAATATGAATTTTTTTAGTTTGATACATTATCCTTTCTGATGTTCTTTATCAAAATGTTATAATGGTATTCTTCTTCGATGTCTCCCTAAGGTTGAAATAACCCTTACACTTCAAGAAGATCATTCAGGCTCTGAGGGTGGACATTTCAGTGGTAAATCCTTAGAGCACAAACTGATTCACATGGGATATTAATGGAAAATAATGGAGAAAGACTCTTTTTACTTTGTTAAAAAGTGTCCTCAATGTCAACAACACAGTAATCTCATTTGAGATCCTACACAAGAGCTCCAAAATCAAGCCTCTCCTTGTCCATTTAAAAAATGGGGGTTGGATATTATTGGAAAAATATCACATCCTTCTAAAGGACGTATCTTCATCATTACTGCTATTGATTACTTTACAAAATGGGTTTAAGCTATTCCACTTCGATCCACTAATGCTAAAGAAATCTATAGAATTATTATGAACAATATCATTGCTCATTTTGGATTACCTTCTACCTTTATTTTTGATAATGGTACTTCATTTAAGAAAAAAGAGGTGAAACAATTCTTGGAAAAATTTCATATTCAACATAAATTTCTACACCATATTATCCTCAATCTAATGGCCAAGCTGAAGTGTCTAATAAAACTCTTGAGCTGATTCTTTGAAAAACAATAAATAAAAATGACAATGAATGACATACTCAATTGACACACACCTAGTGGGTGAAATGAAGCCAGGTGAGCAGAAACAACTTCCTACACTGATCTAAGTAGGGAAGAGTTACAAAAATTTATTTTAACACCTTTAAACAATTACAACAAAAGATGCACATAGGAATAATGGAATAGAACAACAAGTACACAAAAAAAAACATACACCATGAACCATAGATTTTATGGTGTAGGTTCTATGACTCTCTTGCTCAATTAGGGTTTTTCATCGGAAGGAGACAGATAGACCCCAAGATATAAGTGGTTCACTAAAACTAATACAAGTTTAATGGAAATATAAATGAAGTGTGCCTAGATGAGATAAAATAAATGCAAATAATTGATAAAATCTATTGATTATTAAGTGAAAACTATTGAAATGCAACTTGTTGGAAAACACATTGTGAGATGCAAAACACCTAGAAATGAAAGAAAACTGTAACAAAATTTGATGAAATTGAAAGTGTGCACCTGAGAACTTGGTGGAGACTAGAAATAACATCTGGAATGCTGCTGATACAAATTTTTTGACCTACTAGGACTCATTCTCCATTTTGGGAAAATTAGTCCCATATTTGGGAAATTATTCTAGAGCCTGTTTTAGACAAATGGGTATCCAAAACTGTAGAAAACCCTTTTTAGGATTGATAGTGGGACTCATTCACCACTAATGGAAAATTAGCTCAATTTTGAATTTCTAAAAATCCAAAAGAGGAAACTAAAACCCTCGGTTTGCTCTTCGGCTCCTGATAGGTGCTCGCCTCTAAAAGTCTAATTTTCAAACCTGAAAGTGACTTTTTGTTGATATTTTACCTTGGTCAACAAGAAGTCTTCAAAAACCTTGCAACTTTATCTTCAATTATTTCCAAGTCTTCAAGATGTAGAAATCTGCAAACACACAAGAAGAGAAGGAGAAAATATTGATTGTTAGGGCATGGGGGTTTGCCTTGGTCAAACCCCTTTGTAGGTAATTAGACCAAAATAAAGAAATAATGTAATGAAACATGCAACAATGGAGTTAATACCTTGCCATGATATTTGATCTTGATTTTCTATAATAGATGAAGATTCTTCCCTTGAATATCTTTCGAAGCTATCTTGATGACTTGAAAATGATAAAACCCTAGCTTGCTTGACTTGAGATGGAAGATAAATGATGAATGAGTAGTGAATGAGTTAATAAATGTAAATTAGGGTTTAGAGACTTGTATTTATAGGAAATTCACCTTATTTTCCTATTACTTGGATCCCTAAGGCTCACATGAAGGAAAATAAAACTTGAATTCCAAAATTTCTTGCTTAAAACTCAAAAATGACCCAAATGGGACTAATTTGCAACCCTGGGTGAATTAGTCCCACCTGGGAAGGACCCATTCACCACAGGTGGCAAATTAGTCCCAGAGGGTCCCATTTTCCAATTGGGTTGTTGGGGAATGTGGAATTCTAGTTCTAATGTTGATTTCATTGGGTATTTGATCAAATTATGCCTTGGGATGCACAATATGGGGTAATAGGGGCCTATTAATGATGATGTAAAGAGTAATCAGGGCTTGGGACATAGAATTCAATGTGAAAGTGTGATTAAATACACTCTACATCATTAAAATGAGGTCCACTTAGCCTAGAAAGGCACAACATCTAATGTGAATGTGTAAAACACATTACAACACTAGATTAAAGTTAAATTTAGTTCACAACCCTTCTAGATTAATGTGAAGATACATTTTATAATGTTGAATTAAGGGGAGAATGGGTCCATTTGTATAGAAAAGTGTGAAAGTATTTTACAATGCTTTACAACACCTTTACAAGACATTGTTAGATGCACTTACAAGGGTCCAAGACCTAATGTGGACGTGTAAAACACTTTGCAACACTAAATCAAGGCCTCATTGAGTCTGATTTATCATGAATTATTCCCAAATCAAGCAAGTTTCCTTTTTTCTACAGTACATTTAGCCCCCACTTTAGTGAGAGGATGAAAATGCTTCAAACTCACACTAAAGTAGACATTCAAGAAGGGTCCAATCATACCAATGTGGATGGTCTAAGATAACAAAGATGAAGGAAGCAATCAAGCCCCTAGGATCCAATATGCTAAGTCAAATTGACATGAGTACAAAAGGACATACACAATGTGAATGATTTGCAACAAAACAAGATACATGATCATGCAATGGAAAGAACTAGAAAGAAGAAAATAGCTGAAATAAAAAGGTGGATCAAGCTTCGATTATTTTCCAACACATTGTGGAGTAGATCTAGGTTGTTTTTCTAAAAATAAAATGCATACTCACTCTAGGGCGATGGAACTATTGGCTGTCTGCCAGTGATAAGTCCTAAGAGGTGAGAAACATACACTCTCAACTGGTATGTACTCACAAACATGTTGGTGGCTATGGGGAAAGTTGTTCCTTGAAATGGGCTTCCCGTGAAACCATACCAAAGTTATAGCTCCTGATAACTTTAATAAGGTGCCACAAAGGAAAATTATTTTCGAGCTCTATGAAGTAAGAAAAACTTTGTATGCTTGACACTCATAGACATTGTTAATGAAAAATAGTGCAAGGACTATTCAAAGGGATTTTTCTTAATTTGTGCAAGGTCTCATCTTAGGGAACATCATGCTTAATGTTTCCAAGAGTGGATGTGTCAAAGAAGTATCACACTCTTGGAGGGAATCAAGCTCAATGACACCACCAAGGAGAGGACACATCGTAAGAAGAAAGGAATCACACAATGAAATGTGAGTGTTGACATATGCCCCCACTTTAAAGTGGTTGTGAACATCATTATTGTGAGCAATTGCTTTAAAGTAGAGAAAGGAGACATGAGAGATTACATGGAAAGCCCTATGCCAAGTCATATGTTTCTAATAAGCTATGTCATGAATAAGGTAGTATGTCACATGTGAGCCAACTTAAGGCACATCGCCCATGTCCCAAGCTTTCTCTTATATGTTCATGAAAGGTTAACAACTAGCCAAATAAGGCAACTACAAGTGACATACAAGGTCAAGGCTACATAACCCCTTTCCCCCACTTAGTGCAAGACAAGGGTGAGCTGAAATAATTTATAATATGCAAGGTAGAGTGAAAATCAATATCAATTAGAGGAATTAGGTGCCCTCACATAAGGAAGAACACCAAACTCCTTAAAATTTTGTATTTTACTACTCAAAGCCTTACATTCATTAGTGGAATGACCATGAACTCTATGATATGCATAAAATGAAGTCTTGTAATAGTATTTCTTTCGAGTTCGTGGAGGGAGAGATATCAAGTGATCTTGGAGGAGTCTTGACAAGATACCCTCTTGATCAATGGGAGAAGGTGGTCTTATAGTTTGTGACAAAGATACTTCTTGCTTAGATGTACAAGATGTCATCTCTACACAAGACACTTTAGATGGTGAGATTTTGGGCTCTCCTTTATAGGAGGGTGTAAAATATGATAAATTCAATTCATGAGTGTTTTGTAAGATGAAATTGACATTAAGCAAAGGAGTATGTGTTTGTTTCATGTTTTGATAGGTTTCAAGACCACTAGTGTCTATTAGTTTAGGATGTTTTATAGTTAAAGTTTGTTTAGAAGAATGTTGTGTGAGAGTGTTGATGTTGAGTGAAGGCTTGGCGATTTCTATCAAAGGACAATAACCAAGGCAATAAGTTGTTTGTTGTGTGATAAGATCTATAGGGTTGCAGATACCTTGTTTGTGAGCACCACATCCTTTTCCACCATATCTAAGTTGTTTCATAAGTTCATAACCTCATCCATAAAGATTTTTCATTTCTTTTGGATTAGGTAGTTGTTCATGATTAAGTTCATCAAAGTTTGTTGTGTAATTTGCTTCGTTGGATAAAGTGGTTGAGGCAAATGCTTTCAAAAGGTCATTTGAATTTTGTGTTGATATTATTTTTGTTTCTTTTCCCTTATTTGAATCTTTGTTGATGATTTTGTATTCTCCCATGAATTCATGTTCAAAATCCAAGGAACCCCAATCATCTTCTAATAGCTTCGTGTCTTGTTCAAGATGTTGTTTGTCTTGTTGTTGTGTGGGTTCCACTTGTGTGGTTGGTGTTAATGTGTTTAAATGTTGTTCTTTGTTTTTCTCAATGTTCAAATGGCTATTGGGATCAGGGTTAGCTTCAAGTGTGTACAATTTGTTGTTGTGAATGTATTTCATTTTGTGATGAAGAGTGGAAGGCACGACATTCATTTCATGAATCCATGGTCTACCTAAAAGGAGATTATATGAAATTTCATGAGGCATGAAATGAATTTGTGTATCCAATGTGGCCACTCCAACTGTAATACAAAAAGTGATCACACCAAGCAGTTGTTTTGCTATATTGTCAAAGCCCTTAATAGATAAAGAATTAGGTTGAATTTTTGATCTATCCATATGAAGCATATCCAAGAGGTTTACACTACACACATTAAGAGTGAAGCCATTGTCAAAAAGGTTTTTCTTTATCCCTATCATTTTGTATTGAGATATTAATTGGAAAGCTTCATTTTGTTTTCGCACGTCCAAAGGGGGGAGTTCACTTTGGTGGAAAACAATGTTAGCATTCAATCCTTGAATTATGGTTGCCATGCCATTTGGTTGTGCATTAGAAGGGATAGTAACTTGTTGTAAGGCCATTTGAAGCATAGTGTGATAGGTAGGTGAAGGTTGAAGAAGGTCCCAAAGAGATATATTTAAGATAGTTCTCTTAAGTTGTTCAACAAGATCATACTACCGTAATCGAGGAGCACTAGGTAGTATAGAATTAGGAAAAGGTAAAGAGGTTGGGGTTGATTTTTGTGGTGACAGATTGTTTCTAGTGTTGTATGTATGAGAAATGGTATGAGGATGCAGTTGCTACAACACATTATTCTAAGTTGGGTAAAGAGTAAACTCGGGTTTAGGTGGAGGTGGAGGTTTATGTGATAGTGGGTAAAGGATGAGTTCAAGTTGGTTTTGAGTTGGTTGTTTGTGTGAAGGTGTATAAAGGATGAGTTGAGGTTGAATAATATTAACATCCCTTGGGTGAATGAGAGTCTAAGGGCATAATATTATTATTGTCAATGTTAGCCTTGTCTTGTAGCATGATATCCTCCCTAGAAGGAGAGTTATTAGGAGAACCACAAACCACATGTTCATGACATTTGAGGGTTGGTTCTTCTAAAAGGACTTCATCACGAGTAAGGGAGTTATGAATGGTTGAATTTGTTTTATTATCAAGAGTGGGGAGATTAGAAGAAGACTCTTTGATTGTCAGTTGTTTCTAAGGTCTCATTTTATTATTCCATATGACTTACCCTAGGAGAGCTTGGAATTTATAAAGTGGGTTCATCACAAATAGGGGAGGCATCAAGAGAAGGACCACTATGGTGTTCAAGTTTTCAAAATAGATCTTCCCATAGGATAGGAGCATTAGGGAAGGGAGGGATAATATTCTCATGACATTTAATAGGTATATCTTATAACACCAACCTATCCTCTTTGTATCAAGGAGGGATATTAGGAGAAAAACAAGTTTGATTATCATGGTTATGGAGACTAGGTAAGGTAATGTCCAAAAATATTTCTATGATGTCATTGTCTTGTTGTGTTGTGTGATCATCATGGTTACTTATTGTGATGTCCTCTAGGTATGTGCAGGATCATGATAGGCCAAAAAGTGGCAATATGATGGGTATGTGGCTGACGACTATTTTTTTACCCAAAATTGATGAAATGAAAAGGGTTTTTAAATGAGATTCTCACCTTTCCACCAATATAAATTATGCTTTACTTTGAATTTAGTAAGTAATTATTATTCATTTTCTATTCAAATTATGACTAAAGCCCTAATTGATAGGCTGATTGAAAAACATCTATAGCTTTCAAACGGTATCACATTTTTTGAATATAAAACATGTGTCACATTTTTTGAATATAAAACATGTGTCACATTTTAATGTGTCACATTTTATGCTATACTATAGGATTAAAAAAAGAAAAAAATGAATTTCATGAAGTTTTGACCAAGTTAAGGTGGTTAGACATGCGAGTTTTTATATTTTTCAAAAAGTTGTAATAAAAAATTCATAACTAATTATTTATTTGGAAAAAAATTACAAAAAAATATGCATCACATCGGGGCATGAGTCCTCTACTTATATCTAAAATATTATAAAAAAATATTATCATTTTATTGTGGTTAGGGTGGTCAGATAGACACCTACTTCCTATTTTTTCCCTAAAATTTAAGTACCACTGCATTGAAATTTCAAATTTTCACCAAATAGAATTCTTTTTTTTAAAAACATTCCTAGAAGTTTAGAAACTACATTCAATTTTCTACAGATTTTATTCTTACATATTTTTGAAATAATATAGATAACTTATTCAAATGTTTACATAAAGTTTCCTAACTCTGATTTTTCTAAATTTTTTGCCACTTAAGGGCCTATTTTTTCCATGATGATCTTGCACATACCCCTCTTCTTTAGTAATGTTATGTCTAATAGGAGAGGTAAGAGGAGAGAAACAAATCAGATTGTCAAAACTCTCATCAATTGGTTCTTCTAGCACTATAATATCTACGTTACAAGTGTGAGAGATAATAGGAGAAGAAAAAATGTGATTGTTATGATTATCCAAGGTTTCTTTCACTAGACTAACCTCATCCACAGAAGGGAAACTAAGAGATGGATCCATGATGAACAAAAAGAGAGGGGAAAGAACCTCATATTCATATGCACTTAACAAAACTCTCTTACAACACACAATAAGATCTAAAAATAGAACATGAAATATGATAATTATAGATTTGTGTAAGGAAAACATGATGTAATAATTATTCTACAAACTTGAAATGTAACTATGCTAAAGCAATCATGCAAAAGAGGAATGCAATTTTTTAGATTTTAAGGATGACCATGAACTAATTATGCTATGTGACAATGTGAGAATGCAAACTTGAAATTTAAACCATGCATGAAATGAGCCAATTTAGGCTAGATTTAATGAAATACATGTTATGAAAACTCAACCAACTGATACAGATGGGTAATGGCACCAAACAAAAGCTTAAAAATAGGATTTTCAGTTATGTAAAGGGTAGTTTTAGGGGTGAAAAGGGACTGATTCGCCCAAGGTGGTGAATGAGTCCCAGTGGGGATGTTTTTCAAAATATTTAGAAGTTTTTGAGTGATTTTGATGTTTTCTGTGTTCTATGATGCACAGCTAAGATGAAATTATAAAATTTCAAAAAAAATTAATGATTTTAGATGCCAAAATGGCAACCTAAATGCACTTTTCATGAATGCAAAATTTGACACCTAGCATGCAAATTAATCCATGCAAACCCTAATGCAAGGTAAATGCAAGCTAGATCTATGATGGACTCCAAATCAAAAAAGAAAAGTATTCTTAAGGCGATTTCAACAAAATGTACCATATATTTTTGGGTAGTAGGATGCTATTACTCTCTTGCTCAATTAGGGATTTTCACCTAAAGGAGAGAGATAGAGCCCACACAAAATCTGAGTGGTTCACTCAAAATAATGCAAGTATAGTGGAAATATGAATGAAGTGTGCCTAGATGAGATAAAATAAATGCAAATAATTGATAAAAGCTATTGGTTATTAAGTGAAAACTATTGAAATGCAACTTGTTTGAAAACACATTGTGATATGCAAAAATACCGAGAAATGAAAGCAAACTATAATATAATTTGATGAAACTGAAAGTGTGCACCTGAGAACTTAGTGGAGACTGGAAATGAAATATGGAATGTTGTTGATACTAAAAATTTGGCCTACTGGGACTCATTCACCATTCTGGGTGAATTAGTCCCTGATCTAGGAAACTGTTTTAGAGCCCATTTCAGACAAATGGGTATCCAAAACTACATAAAACCCTTTTTAGGTCTCGCAATGGGACTCATTCGCCACTAATGGAAAAATAATTCACTTTTAAATTTTTGAAAATCCAAAAGAGGAAACTGAAACCCTTAGTTTGCTCTTCGGTTCCTGACAGGTTTCCACCTCTGAAAGTTTGATTTTCGGACTTGAAAGTGACTTTTTGTTGATATTTTTCCTTGGTCAAAAAGAATATATCTTCAAAAACCTTACAAATTTATCTTAAATTATTTCCAAGTCTTCAAGATGCCTAAATCTGAAAACACACAAGAAGAGAAGGAGAAAATATTGATTGTTAGGGCATGGGGGTTTTCCTTGGTCAAACCCCATTGTAGGTAATTAAATCAAAATGAAGAAATAATCTAATGAAGCATGAAACAATGGAGTTAATACCTTTCCATGATGTTTGATCTTGATTTTCTAGAACAATAGATGAAGATTCTACCCTTGAATATCTTTGGAAGCTATCTTGATGACTTGAAAAATGATAAAACCCTAGCTTGCTTCACTTGAGATGGAAGACAAATGATGAATGAGTAGTCAATGAGTTAAGAGAGGTAAATTAGGGTTTAGAGACTTGTATTTATAGGAAATTCACCTTATTTTCTTGTTAATTGGATTCCTAAGGTCAACATGAAGAAAAATAAAATTTGAATTCAAAAATTTCCTGCTTAAAACTCAAAAATGACCCAAATGGGACTGATTCACCACCCTGGGTGAATTAGTCCCACCTTGCAGGGAATCATTCAACATAGATGGTGAATTAGTCCCAGAGAGGCCCATTTTCCAGTTGGGTTGTTGGGGAATGAGGAATTCCAATTCTTATGTTGATTTCATCAGGTATTTAATCAAATTATGCCTTGGGATGCACAATATGGGGTGATAGGGGCATATTAATGATGATTTAAAGAGTAATAAGGGCTTGGGACAAATAATTGAATGTGAAAGTGTGATTAAATACACTCTACATCATTAAAATGAGGTCCACTTAGCCTAGAAAGGCACAACATCCAACGTGAATGTGTAGAACACATTACAACACTAAATTAAAGTTAAATTTAGTTCACAAACCTTCTAGATTGATGTGAAGATACATTTTATAATGTTGAATTAAGGGGAAATTGGGTCCATTAGTCTATAAAAGTGTGAAAGTCTTTTACAACACTTTACAACATCTTTACAAGACATTGTTAGATGAATTTACAAGGGTCCAAGACCTAATGTGGACATGTCAAACACTTCACAACACTAAATCAAGGCCTCATTTAGTCCAATTTATCATGAATTATTCACAAATCAAGCAAGTTTCCTTTTTTGTATGGTACACACCAGTATACATGGGTAAAACCCTTTCGAGTGAAAAACCCCACCCTCCAAAAGCATAGTACTTCTATATTACTTCATATACATTTACAATAAAACCCATGTTAAAAGCTTCTACACAAGTGCTTCGTCACAAACACCTATTACGGAGTTAACCCATAAACACTTCATTACCTACAAACAAAATATACATTCTACAATGCAAGGCACTCATTTTATAGAGAGATATAAGCTTCAAGAAGCATCTAGAAGGAGAGGGGAATCCAAATCCACATGGCACAATATCTCATGCCATAACAAGTATTTGGACACATGTACATTATTCCATTACATCCCTTACAATGGTCAAACATGCAAATATTCCTTCCTCAAACTTGGGCGCCTAGAATATGCTAAAAATAGCTTTTGAAAAATGCCTTACACATCTTACAGCTGTCATAAAATCTATCATAGTTGACAATAGTTACAATTGTAAGAGAATCTGACATAATTGATTCTCTTACATCCTGTCATAACCCAACTTTGGTGCTAAATTTCTCCCATGCATTCAAAGATGCCTTGTGACATGACATATAATTTTTCATATGTCATAGATTCTAAAGTGGGACACCTATGTCCACTTGGGATGATTATGTGTCATCCAGTCACTTCCAACAAGGATTCCACTCAGTTGGTAGGCCCCAATTTGTGACATGAAACCATAGGAAATTAATAAATACAAATAAATACATTAATTACATCAAATTAAAATAATATTAGGACTCTAAGGTTGAGACACCTTAATCCCAACAAAGGAACAAAGGCTAGACAAGTTCTGATACCATTCTCCCACTTTTTGAAGAACTGTCGAGAGTCATAAGGAATCATTTGCTTAGGGCCCCAAGGCCCATGGAATTAGAACACCATATGAAATTCTTTGTGCTCATTGGATTTGTCAGTGCATTTGTAACATTCACCAAATTGTCAACCTTCTCCAAGTTTACCTTTCCATCCTCTACCATATCATGGACAAAATGATACTGTACATCAATGTGCTTTATTCTGGCATGGAAGATAGGATTCTTTTCTAGGAAAATCACACTTTGATTGTCACAAAAAATAGTAATATGTCTTACATCTAAACCAATATTAGAACACAATCTCTTAAGCCAAATGGTTTCCTTACAAGTATGAGTGGCTGCCACATACTCTTCCTCTGTCATGGACAATGTGACTACAACTTGCTGCTTACTCATCCAGCTTATAGCACCACCAAACATCATAAATATGTAACCATTGGTTGATCTTCTACTATCAATGTCACCTACACAATCTGAACCCACATATCCATGAATGCTCACAAAATGCTAAGGTCCATTAGGATAACCATGAAAACATAAGGTGTACTCAGAAGTACCCCATAAATATTTGAACACTCTCTTAACCACATCACAATGCACCCATTCGGGATTAACCATAAAATGGGTAAGAACTCCCATTGCTTGGGAAATTCCTAGTCTCGTACACACCATCGCATATATTAGACTTCCAAATACACTCACATATGGTACTTTGGTCATGTCCTCCATCTCAGTAGGATATTTTGGACAATAATTCATAGAAAGCTTCATCCCCTACATCACAGGAACAACTAATTGTTTGTAATCTACCTTGTTGAATCTTTCCAACATAGAGTTCACATACTTGCATTGGCTTAACCAAAGCTTTCTGTTGGATCTATCTCTCATGATTTCCATTCCCAGAATGCACCTAGCTGCACCTAGGTCTTTCATCTCAAACTATGCTGACAACTGAAACTTCAAATCTAAAATCATACTTTTACCATTCCCAATAAACAACCTATCATCTACGTATAAGTTAATAATGAGAATGTGACCATTATCAGATTTAAAATATACACAATGGTCAAATTAAGGTGTCTAAAATCTCAATGACAACACATAGGTATTGAACTTCTTATACCACATTCTAGGAGACTATTTGAAACCATAAAGAGACTTCTTCAGTTTGTAAACCAAAATTTCTTTACCTTTTGTACTATAGAAAAAAGTATTTCTTGCTTGACAGGGGATTAATTCATGATAAATTAGACTTAAGGAGGATTTTATTTAGTGTTGTGAGGTGTTTTTCACATCCACACTAGGTCTTGGACCCTTGCAAACTGAATAACATGCATTTAGCGATGTCTTGCAAAGGTGTTGTAAAGTGTTGTAAAAGACTTTCACACTTTTCTAGACCTAATGAAACCATTTTCCTCTAATTCAACATTATAAAATGTATTTAAATAAATTATCACATCAATCTAGAAGGCTTGTAAATTAAATTTGACTTCAAACTAGTGTTGTAATGTGTTTTACACATTCACATTGGTTCTTGTGCCTTTCTAGGCTATGTGGACCTTATTTTAGTGTTATAAAGTGTATTTAGTCACACTTTCACATTGAATTATGTTTCCCAAGCCCTAACTAACCTTTACATTATCATTAATAGGGCCATATTACCCCATTTTGTGCATCCCAAGGCATAATTTGATGAAATACCTGACATAGAGATCATATAAACCTTATTTTCTCATCAAGATCCTAAGAATCTAGCTAGAAAATAGACCCCACTGGGACTAATTCACCACAGGTGGTGAATGAGTCCCTGCCAGGTGGGAATGATTCACCCAAGGTGGAAAATGAGTCCCATTTGGCCCATTTTTGACTTTTGAGAGGGAAAAACTAAAATTTAAGTTTATTAAATTTTCACATGTCGGCCCTAGGGATCCAGTTTATGGGATAATAAGGTGGATTTCCTATAAATATAAGTCTTTAAACCCTAATTTACATCTCTCTTAACCATTCTTCATTATTCATCTACCAATCTTCCATCTCAAGTCAAGCAAGTTAGGGTTTCATCATTTCAATCCATTAAGATAGCATTTTCAGACATTCAGGGGAAGATTCTTCATGTTTTGTTGCAGAAATTCAAGATAAAATATTGTGGAAAGGTATTTAATCCATTATTTCATGCTTCATTACATTCTTTTCTCATTTTGGTTTAGTTACCTGAAAGGGGTTTGACTAAGGCAAACCCCCATGCCCTAACATCCAATATTTCTCTTTCTTCTCTTGTGTGTTTGTAGATGTCGACATCTTGGAAGCTTGGAAATCATTAAGAATCAATTTTCAAAGTTGTTTAAGTATTCTCTTCATTGTCCAAGTCAAAATATCAACAAAAAGTGACTTTCAAGCCTGAATCTGTTAGTTTCAGAACCAGACACCTTGAGAAGCACAAAGTGCAGACCGAAAGCTTCAGATTCCACCTTTGAATATTTAGGAATTCAAAAGTAGACTCATTCACCATGGGTGGTGAATGAGTCCCACTACGAAGTCAGTTTTTGGTTTTCTACATTTTTAGGTACCCTTTTTTCTAAAACAAGTTATGGAATAGTTTTACAGAACTGAGACTGATTCACCTAGAATGGCGAATGAGTCCCACCAGGCCTAAAATTTAGCATCAACAACATTCCAAAATCCATTTCTAGTCTCCATCCATATTCCAGGTGCACACTTTCAGTCTCATCCATTTCCATGCAGTTTTGTTCACATTTCTGGGTGTTTTTGCATTACACAATGTGTTTTCAAACAAGTTACATTTCTTAGGTTTTGCATACTTAATCAATAAATTTCATCATCTAGTTTCATTTAGATCATTGAATTTAGTCTTAAATTCATCATACATCCCCTTATTTGAGTGAACCACCTAGATTTTGGGTGTGGCATCTATCTCTTTTCATTAGGTGAAAGACCCTAATTGAGCAAAAGAGACATAACATCCCTAACCTTAAAATATATGGTTCACCTTTCTTAGTGAAATGTTCTAGTTGTGACATGTAAATCTCTTCCTCCAAATCACCATGAAGAAACGCTATCTTCACATCCATATGTTTCACTTCTAAATCATATGCTGCTATAAGTGACAACAAAATCCAAATAGATGTCAACTTCGCTACATTAGAGAATATCTCACCATAATCAATTCCCTCCACCTGAGAAAGCCCCTTAGTGATGAACCATGCCTTATACTTCACAACACTGCCATTAGGACCAAATTTTTTCTTGAAAACCCATTTACAACCAACAGGTTTACGTCCAATAAGCAAAGGTACTGGATCCTAAGTCTTATTTTTCTTTAAGGAAGATATCTCTTCATCCATGGCTTGCATCCAAGAATTTTGAATCTCTAATTTCCCAATGTCTCTCTAACTTTCTTAGGCTCATCAGTGTTAGTAATCAAAGAAAAAATGCAACTGAAATCTAATAGTGAATAACCAAACCTTTTTGGTTGCCACCTAGCTCATGTAGACCTCCTCAAAGGCTAAGGTTGAGGTTCTTCTTCAAAAATTTTGAAGCTTCTTGATCTCTCCTCATCATCAAGTCCAACAAAAAAAAAAAAAAAGTCCAACAGGAGTACATAGTTCTTTCTTTGAAGTAGATGAAATCTGAACTACCTCCTTTTGTTTCTCCTCTTTCTTTCACTACAACTTAATAGTGGAAGGTTTCATCTCTTTGAAAATCACACTTCTGCTATACAAAACCTCCTGCAACAATGTGACTACTTCTCTAGCAAAGCCTCTTGCTCCCAAGTCTATTGCAGCTCCTCTTGGAGCTATTGCACCTAAGGATCAATTAATGTTGTCTTTTCTATCTATAACTACCTATCAAGGTCATCAACTTGGCTTTGTAAGGCATCACATACTTTCTTGAAACTCTTAGCCCACGTCATGACCTGGTATCGCTCAGAGAAGCTAGTGAGGAGCTCTATTGCCCACTGATCTCATTTCCCAATCATGGTGGTCAACTCCATGGTCCACTAGACAACCTCCATCTAATTCTCATTGTATGCCATCCTCAGGCACACTATAGGCTAAAATAGGTGGGAAAAAACCATACTAATGGAGGCCTATAAGGGTCAAGGATTAATCCCTAGATTTGGATAGATGGGGCTACCTCTAATATGCATTGCCTGATGAAATCGAGCCACTCCTGCATAAGCACTGCAACCACATAGATAATAGATGATATTAGTACCATATCATACACGTGTATATATATATGAGAAATTTGAAATGAAATAAAATGAATCATACTCATACCTAGGTCCCATGCTTGACAGTGTGGGTTTGGGGGTGGTGCCACGCTCAATCCTACTACCCCCACTAGAGGGGGCATGACCACCTAGCTGGCAGGTGGTATCGATGAGATGATAGCTACGCATGTTGGTGATGATACCCATCGCCACCACCTCGGTCTCTCCCACACCTCACCTAGTTCCATGTCATTGCCCTTATTTCCACCATTGGGACCCTCTCCATTTGACCCCTAAGCACCATCATTGCCTATAGGGATTCCTGATGGGAAATGTAGGGTTGGACCTGTTGTTGACCACCAGCCAAAAAAGCTCACTTTGACACCAACATCATTGGTTAGAAGGGCCTCAAGTTGGTTTTCATTATCAAATGCATCATCACTGATGATGACATCCATGATTGTTGGATGCGGTTGGTCTCCTACTCGGGTCGCACTCTTATGCGATTGTATATACATAGGAGCCACTAGCTCGGGATGGTTTGAACCTACTCCAATTGCTAGGATACTTGATACCAATAATAAGGAACTATAATATGATCTGACCATCTCATTGATAGTTGATTATGTTACATCCTACATAACTATCTTCTATCAGATGGCCAAGTCCCCATTCGCCTATAAGGGTTCCATATAATATCCTACACTTATAGGGTATCTATCTATAGCCACCAAAACTAAATATCCCCTTACTACTAGTCATGTAATAGGGGGTATGCATGCAGTAGAGGTGTCTCATGCGATAGGCCAAGGGGATACTTGTCTAGCCTCATGCATAAGATCTATGCTTAAACACCCAAACCTAGAATAGAATGCAAGTGGTTAGGCTATGGTACTCAAAGTGGATGTAACACCCAAGGTCATGGTAGAGATGTGAAAGCATGCTCCTACCCCAAGCGTACATTGTCCCTCTCTCCTCTATCATGAAGATGTAATGGATGAGGCCCCCATGAAGGGGCAAGCCTCACCCATCTATTACAATGCACAACACAATGGTGACAATCATAACTCATCAAATGAGTGGTATCACCACTTTCCCTTGCTCGATCCATCACATGTATATGTGATTTGATGTCTCCTATAGGATGACCTATTAGAGGTAGTATTGTTGCATGGATTGGGCATCCTCGGCTATCCTACCCTCCACATAGGCCACCCGCTCCTCGTGGATGAGTAGGCCCATGATGTGGTAGATGTCCTTGAGGGTCACAATCATCTCCTTAGTAGGGAGATTAAATGTCGATTTGTCAACATCCAATCAATTTATCAATTACATGAGCATGGGTGTATGGAATTTTATCTTTGGCATGGTATAAACTCACTAGAGCCTGGCACACCATAGAAATTCAACAACATTAGGAGCAATCTTATTACTGTGGCTACACAAAAATGTCAAAATAGATCTACCAACATGCTTACAGATCTTGGACCACTCTTGCAAAAAGAAAAATTTCACATTAGCACATTCTACATCATGAAAACACTCTAACTCTACATCAAATTTTTTCCTAAGTTTACCTCTGAGACTACAATGCACCGCATAGACATTTGCATGACACATTGGAATCCGAGCTAAACAACCTTTGATGACAACATATGGGATGGATGCCAAAACGACCAAAGGACACTAAAATTTTTTTGAGATAAAAATGTGCTAGCCAGATGCCTTTACATCACCTGGACACCTGTGCTTCTCGGGAAAGAGAAAAAGCTAAAATAATAAACTAAAATGATAAGATGGGTAGAAATTTTTTATGTACCTTGTCTAGTGGGTCACCCATCACCATTATGATGTGAAGTTGGCTGATCCTCAGAGGTATGTACTTGCATCTACAAGGAATTTTTTTGACTTCTCTCTCAAAAATTCGATAGAGTCATCATCAATAGTGAGAATGACCCTTCCATGGGTCTACTTGGGACATATATAGGCCATTTTTTCCCATTTTTTGTGGTAAAAATGTTCCTTCCATCCTTCCTATTTTCACCCCACCTAGTTGGGGGAAAAAATGGGAGGGGGCATATACTCACCTCTTCATCATATTTTTATTTCAAATCATCAAAATTTTCTTAAGTATTCTTCTCGTTGTGGTAGCTTTTTCTGATTTTTAAAACTGACCCGATTTTTAGTTTTGTAGAACGAAACTTCATGTCAGGCACTATAGTTTCTTGTTGAGCTTGAACATTGAGGGCATCGTCAGTATCTTCCTACTCAACATCTAAGGCCTCTATAGTATCCTTTTTGGAAAAATCTATAAAAAATTTAAAATTTCAATTTTGCATTTATGTCTTCTTAATTTCTTTAGTGTAGCTGACTTTTTTTTTTAGAAAATTAGCTCACTAAATTGGAGGAAAAATGTAGTGTCATAAAATTGCACCTCGTGGAAATTTCATACTTGCAAATTCAGCCCACTATATTTATGACACCATGTTGTATAAATGGAAAAAACCTATGAGTCATAATTTCACGATTCTAACTTCATAGGGGACAATGATGAAGCGTTAGCAATCTGAATACCTTATTTCTTGCAAATATTTGAGTTGGAAAGTTGTGTGACATGCTAGCATCCCCAAAATTTTCAAAATTTAAATGATTAATCTCACATCCTTTTCCTATGAAACATATCACTACGGTAGGAACTCGAGTGTAATAGCTCTTCCGACCCATTTGACCTCACAAAACTCCTCTTTTCACTCTTTCTTTCTTTCATTCTTACTGATTTACACTTTCTCTTGCCCTATGTAGTGAAGCTCTATTAGATTCTTGTCACAAAAATAGTTAAGGCTCTCTTGCAATCAAGCACGTCTCATCTATCAAGCTAAGAGGGGAGCCACAAATTGTTGGTAACACTCTCTTGTCTATTTTTCTCATCTATTTACTATCATCTACTTGTCTTATATATTACATTTGTGATAGGATCTTTCCTCCATAGTGGGGTTTGTTTCTATCACATTTATTTTATATTTCATGTCGTTTTGTCTATTTCCATCTATCTGGCTATCAATGGAGGTGGAAACACCAAAAGAGGTGTTTGACTGAGGCAAGCCCTAAAACAACCCCAACATTTTTCCCTATTCTAATTATGTGTAGATGTGTGGATTCAAGGATTTGGATGGTGTATATTCAAGGTTTTTACTTTCTATTAAATTGACAAGGACAAAAACATAGGGCGTAAATGTCCATGCATTGTGTTGTCATCCGTGGCCAAGGCTTTGTCCTTTTGGGGGTAGAATCTATGAGTTTTAAACTTTCTATTTCCATAATTTGTATCTTGTAATTTTGTATCACTTTATGTTATTTAGAAATTTATTATTCTTACCCTTAATAGCTTAGCATTTCATTTCATCTAGTTGTTCAAATATTCTCTATTCTTTACTTTGTCACTTGAGCTTAATACTCTGAGGTAATCAAGGGCTATTCGCTCCTTGTAGAATCTATTTTTCTTGAGACTCAGGAGTAGAAAATAACCTCCTTTGCACTAATAATAATCCCTTTACTTTGAGAGAAGCATATAAAATGGTAGGATACACTGAGAATTACAAGAAAGTATTAGGTAAGTTTCCTAAGAGGAGAGAAATAAGGATACCCCAAAATGATAGAGTTTTACAAAGTAAACCATTTGATGTTAAGGATAAATTAGAAAAACTTCCATAAGATCTAAAATAATTGAGATACAAGGTATCCAGAAAGGAAAAGGGTGTTTCCATTGAAAGACATGTTGTAGGCTCCCATCTCTTTCCAACTTCTAAGAACAATATTATCCAAAATATTACTATAAAAAATGCAATGACCATGTGCAAGAGAAAATCATGTCAAGGAAAAAGTCAATCCCATACGTACTAGTTTCGATGGGGCCATTTGCATGAACTATGTATGGATGTCCAAGTATTTTCAAAATTGGAACGATTCCAACTATATTATAAAAAATAAGTAGGAATTGATGATGAGAGAAATAAAGATAGCCTCACTATTGATATTTTTTAAGAGCTTCCAATCACTGCTTACCTTAGGGATGATGAAACCACATCATGTACAGTCCATATATAACACAATAGCCTAGCAATAATTAATTTGGACATGGACATCATATTATTATCATTATGTACCAAAAGGGTTGGAAGGTTACATGAATAGTAGTTTGTGATACATTTTGTTGATATTATCTTGATAAATTTTGATGTAGTAACTATGGGAATTTTCCTAGGGTTAGCAGATTAATGCATAATAAATCAAAAACCCAAAGTGATAATGAAGTGCAAAGGAAATAACATGAAAACTTATGAAAAGATCTCACACAAAAGTCTTCATTCTCCATGGATGACCTCCATTATACCTTCTCAACTTGCTGCAATATGTGATTTTCCCTTAGAATTTGTGTGAGCAATATGTGAAAATGCCAAGACCAAGAAAATGTTGAAGGATTTGAATGAAATGCTAAACTATGCACTATGCAACTAGTAAGCAAATATAAACTATGACTAAATGTCAAAATGTCATGAATCTAAGATGATAAGATTTCCTAAGATATGAGAGATGACAAAATGAAAACCAAATTGTCATTTTATAGAAAATGCAATTTTGGATGAATCACCAAGATTGAAGATTGAGAATTTCCCTAGAATCAATGGAAAAGATTGAATGTGACAATTAGCAAGTAGGGTTAGGGTTCAATTAGAAAAGATGAATGGTCAAGATTAAATTAAAAATAATTTAATCAATGATGAAGGTTAGTTGAGACAAAGAGGAATATAGAAGATAAGATCAATATAGAAAAAGCATTGAGTTGGAGAGGAAATCAAATCTTTTTCCATTCAAATGACCAATGGCTAATTAGATAATAAAGATATTATCTAATTATGAAAGATTGCGATAAGGAGGAAAAACCATCATTTTGAATTAAATACCGATTTTTAATTAAAAAATCAAGATATGGAATCTAATTAAATAAATAAAGATTTATTTAATTAGAAAGAGGAAAAAGAAAAAGCTTGGAAAGAGGGAAATTTAAATAAATTATTTTATTTAAATTTGGAGGAAATTAAATGAGACAATTAAATAATTAATTCTAATTATTTAATTCTAATTATTTAATTATGAGAAGACATTTAGTGTTAGAGATGTATTTAAATAAATAAATAAAGTTTATTTATTTAAATAATCAAGAGGGAATAATGGATTAATTAAATAAATTTAATGATTTATTTAACTAAAGAGGAGATTAGACATTAGTGTCGTATTTAAATAAAATAAAAGTAATTTATTTATTTAAATAGTCAAGAAGAATAAAAGCTTTGAATTAATTAAATAATTGAACCTTATTTAATTAATAGTTAAATTTTCCGATATTGGCATGGTGTGATGGTTTAAAGGTGGCATTGTTGTTTGTGCCACCAAGGTTCAAAACCCATTGGGGTGGTATTGTTGATTGGTTGTAATCCGGTTCATAGCTCTGGTCAAAAGCGTTTACCCCTTGAATAAAAAAAATAAATTAATAGTTAAATTTGGACTATAGATGAAATATTAAAAGACATAGAAAAAATGTGGTTTGCGGGTCTAGGAAATTTTTATGTGTCAACATTTCTCTTTGTCATAATGCAGCCTATTACATTGTGACAAAAAATAAGTAAAAAATATGCCCTAGTGAAAAATAGGATGAGGAAGAATGATGAAGAGGTAGAAGTATGCCCCCTCGAGAGGACAGTCGGGTTCCAAGAACACGAGTGTGCTCTTGAAAATGGATGAGAAGACTAGAAGACAAAGGGACAAATATATGTTAGTGCGAAAGATATTAATGATGAAGATGCAGATTAGATGAAATGTTAGAGGGGAAATGAAGAAGGGTGGGATGGGAAAGAAACCTTCAACATTTTCCAAAGTACTAATAAATGTTGCTCAAATCATCATTGGGTGGTAAAAATGACACAAATGGACAAAAACCACCATGGTATGACATAGACAAAGGTGTGCAAGGTCATCCACTTGCAAAACATATAGTCGCAGACAAGGAATGTCCTAACTCATACTAAGGGCCAAGTTGCCCCAGTCTTTTTGTCAAGATAATCCACAAACATCAGTTAAAGAAAAAAAACAAAATAGGTCATGTGACATCATTGCACCTCTAAATCCTTCATAGGAAATCCTCAAGGTAGCTAGTAACATGACCAAGAGACAAAATGAGAAAAAAAAAAGACAAAATAGTCAAAAGATAAGATAAAATGAACTAGAAATATTAACAACCATTTAATTGTTTTTTCCAATGTTTTTTTGCCAAAGTTTGATTACGTGACAGTTTGATAGTTTGACAGTTTTGACGCATTGCAAATTCGATGGTATTGATGGTTTTGATGGAGCCTATCGTTAGGAAGGACACATCCTGAAAAAGGAAAATGACATTTTGACGAGGTCCAAATCCAAGAAGGATACATCTTGAAGAGGACCAAAAAGTGGTGAGATTGACATTGTTTTGGCAATTTGGCTGATTTTGGCTGGATGATTGACTGGCTTATGCTGTTTGATTTTGACCAATTTTGGCATTGACATTTCGAATGACTACCTTGTGTCAAGTGCAACTATGTTTGACTTATTTGACTAATGCGACTATGTTTGAATTATTTGACTAACGTGACAAATGCTAAAGGATTGACCTAGGGAGCCTTGGGGGCGCATTGAAAAATGACCTTGCCTACGTTTTAGTCATAGAGGCAACATAGTTCAACAATGACAAAGACTGACTTGACTAACTTATGGAATTTGACTCTGTTTTTGAGATTTTCAAGTGTTATTTGGATGTTTTTGTGTTCTTGACATGTTTTGACTTTTTTGGATTTTTGACATGTTATGATTTTTTTTGACAATTTATAAATTTTTTTGGACTTTTGGCAAATATTTGATTTTTTTGGACTTTGGACAAATATTTGATTTTTTGGGACGTTTTATGATTTTTTTCTGTCTTTTTGAAATGTTTAAGAGGATCACGAGAAATGCATGTGAATGATGCCTACACATGAGAATCCAAGGACAAACATGATTGTGCCCCTAGTCAAGCTGAATACCAATTGACAGGTGATGACAATGTTGTTTGACATGGGAAGGACACATCCCAAAATAATGTGAGGATGACGATAATGTGAATGAAAGATTAAGGTTTGCAGCCGAGCTTAGAACAAAGACAAGGAATGTTTTGGATGATGTGTTAGGATTCTGAGCAATATTGTCTAGATTAGGCTTATTGCATTTGGAATGACATCTTTTCAGGACTAAATGGGATGATGGAGTATCCTTAGACCATTTGACAAGGGAACGACAAGATAGGTGATAGAAATGAAAGGATGAGAGGTGGCCTTGGTAAAGGACGAGAGACATGAGACTAAGGGAATTGTCATATGATTTTCAAGGGCTATGTCACATAAGGATAATGAGGTTATGAAAGTAATGACATGAACTTTTGTGAATAGTGTATGACCAAAGGATAGACATGTCAAGAGTTTTGTCCAAAGCATGATTTATATATACATGTTTTTATGTCAAGACCAAGGTAGGTGAGGAAAATGAGTGGGAATGATAGGGATTAGATGGATGAACGTAAATGTCATGAGGAAAGCATGGGAAATGAGATGACTTGCCCCCAAGTGTAAAGGTCCACATAGATAATTTATTTTACACATGACACCTGTTTACTAGGTTTTCATCATGGTACTTATCCAGGGTGCCTACTTGCCAGGTTTTCATTGTTGGATGAAATTTTTCTCTTTACTATTTTTTTTTTGATGTTTTGGATTTTTTTTTTGTATTTTTGATATTTACGGGATGTCTTGGATGCCCACTGATTGTTCTGAAACCATTGACGATGTTAGTGTAAATATTGGTGCCATGATATGTCGATAATGACCTTTCTAAAGTAGTTTCCTTGTCAGGATCATAGCACTTGCATACAAATATTTGATGTCATTGTGATCCTTTTCAATATTAGAGTTGGCCTTATCAGAATACACACATCACAATAGAGTGCCATGAGAGTCCTTATGATAAAGAGTTGCTGCCATGATGTGACAAATTTGTGACGTGGGTTTCCTTTAGATGAGATGAGTATGGATTATGACGGATGATGGTAGACATGGATAAGTTGTTTGGAAATTTGGATGAATCACTTTTTATTTTCCAAACTTGGTATAGTGGATGATAGATTTTGGAGTTTTGATTGGGATGGTGTTTGGAACCAACATTTTTAGGTGCCTTGCTTGATGGCCATTTTGAAGGAGGTGGACATTTATTATATGTGGGAGTCCTCTTGTCTTATGGCTCCACATTTTGATTGACTTTTGGATTTGACATATTTTATTTTCTTGATCCACTTTTCTTTGGGATCCATTTTAACTTCATTTGTCCACTTGAATTTTTGTTTGACTCTATGGCCTTTGACATTTGATTTTGATTTTTTTCTTTGTATGACTTTTTTTTTGGTTGGTTCCAAAGGGAAGGTTTATTTATGATGGAATGATGGTTTGTGGTGTGGGTGGATGAGGTGGATGCAACATTCTTATGATAAGGAATACTCATGGACTCCATTTTGATGTTTGTATCTGACAAGGTTTCCCCTAGTATCGAGGAGGTTCCACTGACATTGTTTGATTTGCTGACTGAAGAATAACCAAGACCTTGATATCTATAATTCGCTTGAAGCTTTATTGGTTTTTGAATGCCTTGCTCATGTATGCCTAGTCCTTTGCCTTGATAATGCATGCTTTGATAGATTCTATTTGCGATGGGGAATTTATTATTTTGAAAGCACAATGCTAACCCGTCATGATTTATGTGGACACTATTACTTGGAATATTTTTGTCTGCAAGAAAGACTGCTCTGATAAAAGTAGATATCCTAATTGATAGGATGTCTTAGGTTCATTGACATGTTGGAAATATTTATGACTAATATCTTTAGTCTGATCTTGTAACATGTTAGATTCAAATGATTCTATTGGTGCTTCCAAGTCGATGTTGAAGCCATTGTTATGGTCATTGTCATAGATTCCAGTAAATTCAGCTATAGCTTGATCATTTGGAAATATTTCCATACTCGAAGACTCTTGTTCTGGAGGAAGATCATCTATGTGTCCCATGGAGGCAAGTGTCTCATTTTGGAAAGTGTCAATGGTCGGGGTTTGAATATGGTCATCAAGTATTTGGTCATCAATGGCATAAAGGTCAAGGAGTGGATCATTTTGAGCTTCTTGGTCAGTGGTAATGTATTGGTCAAAGATGGGTTTGTCTTGGACGATGTGACTAGGATTGTAATCTTTGTCAAGGATAGGTATATTTTGGATGCTATGATGATTGTCTAGGAGGACTTCTTGGATGGACTGAAAGATAGGGTAATGGGATGGACTACCTTGATCTTAACATGAGGGTGACATTATATGTCATGCTTTGGACTTTCATTTTGACATGTATCATCAAGTTTAGGAAATGGGATGTGAATTTAGACAATGATAGAATTTTCATGACTAAATGTGGCTTGTGATAGAGTGACTTAGAAAGGATTTGTGAATGAAGGACTAGGATAAGACGCGAAGACTTGAAAGGGGTTGGTCGATGAAGGATAAGACTAAGACTGGACTAGTGTAAGGTTGACTAAGATAGGATGTGGAGAGTTGGATGAGATTGATCTGGTATGATGTGGAGACTTGGCATGAGTTGGTAGATGGTTGATAAGGATATGATATGGAGACTTGGATGGGATTGATGGGTGAAGGACTAGAATATGACATGAAGACTTGGAATGGACTAGTGGATAGTTGGTTTTCCTTGTCAAGGTTAGGATAAGGGTGACAATTAGATGTTTGTTGGGCATTAATGGCAGGTTTGGTGTTAAGGGACATTTAAAAGTGAGGGTTGATGGATGGAGGACGTGGAATGATGGGTTGGTGGTAGGAAGGGCATTGGTTTTTGGATTGGAGGAATTGTGTTTTGAAGTCTAAGGCTTTTTGGTATTGATTATTATAGAGAAATTCGTATTCAACTTGACTAGCAAGAAAATCAAGGTCAATGGAAGACATGATAATGAAGTCTAAAGAATGACAATGCGAATGTATGACTCAAGCCTAAGGTATGCAACCTAAGTTTTGTTGATTTTGGATAGAGACCACTAAGGAAATGTGTTAAAAGACTAATTGAAAGTGCCTAGTTTCAGACTTGGATAGTGACTGTGATTTTTCTAATTGACAAGATATTGCATCGTTTCAGGTGTCAATTGTGGTTCAAAATAGCAAATACATCGTTTAATGTGGCAATTGTGTTGCAAAATGGCATATGCATTGTAGATGTTTACTAACAGTGTTTGGAATCAAGTTTTTTACAGTGATAAAGTTCTCAGGTCATAAGCAATTGTGTTGTTTTAAATTTCAAATGCGTTGCAATGTATCAAATGCATCACAGAATGAGCAAATGCAGTGTTTCAGAGAGCATATGTGGTTCAATAGAGCAATTGTAGTGCAGAGAGAAGAAAATGCATTGCAAAATAGGTAAATGCGACATTTAAGAAAGCATATGCAGTTCAATAGAGCAATTGTGGTGCATAAAGTAGCAAATGTAGTCCAAAATGTCAAATGCGTTGTAAAAATTAGCAAATGTGTTGCAAAGTCTAGTTTCTTGGAAAATTTTGGAAAATTGTGAAGATTATTTCTAGTTTAAAGTGTTGTTCTAGCTTTTAAAAGGATGTTTAATTGTTCATTTGGTCTGACAAACACTTGGCAAACACATTGTCTTTGAAAGTTTGCAAAAACAACCATATGGAAAACAAGTACAATCCTATGGCTTGAAGGACTATATTCTTTTAGATTCCACGTGGATTTTACTCCAACCTCACTTATTCTTAGCGGATGAATTTAGAAGCTTGGCCACACAGGCTCCTCCTTACAGTGCAATCACTTCTCAGGTCAACAAAGCTTCCAACCCCCATGAAACTCCCATGGCAGACTGATAATTTCTACTTAAAACTGCGAGAATGTGGATGCCTTTGCAATGACCATTGCTACACCAAAGAATATATAAAGGTTTTTGGCCTACTATAACAAGGGTTTTAGTACAAAAATTCCATTCATGGGAAATGATCCATGTGGTGAGAGACCATTGCTGCCCTTCTTGTCAGAACCATCATCGTGATACTTCCCTTTGTTCAAGTACCCACACTTATATACCGGCTAGAATTCGCTTGGCTTTAGCGTGTTACCAGTTGGGTCGTTCCCTTGGGTGATTACTTTTTCCCACAAGGAAATCCCTCTAAGATAAATGAAAACAAGAAAGTATATCTGTAGTTCGATCAATCTTTATTTCGTATGAATAAAGAGAGAACACATGCTATATACTCCACTCACACTCGTAAGATTTGTTCATTTTAAACCCAAAATGAAATGTGAGAGGTGATAAAGTAACAATATCTTAGTGTTTTTTTTCTCCAGATTGCTCAAAGCGCAAGAGAATGACATACACACTTGGGAGAGTATCACTACACCACAAGACACACAAGACACTTGTTCATTTTAAAGCCACAAAATGAAATGTGAGACAAACAATGTTTATTTTAAACCAATGTCATGAGATAATGCAAATATATTTTAAAACCATGAGTTGTAATGCATGATTGTGTTCTTTTTAATCGAATGAATATGCATGCATGTTCATTTTAACTCATGAAATGTAAATGCAAAGTTGTAGTTGTTTGTTTGATTAATATTGTGAAAATTAATAAAAATATGAACAATAATGGATTAGACTCCTTTTCCAGCTTGCCACGTGCTGTAACAAACTAATTAGTAACCAAAAAATATCTAACCTAAAAAGAAAGAAATAAAATCTAGAAAAATATAGGAAAACATGAAAATAAATGTACCTAGGTGAATGCATCGCAACAGAGTAGATGTGTCACGAGACTGAATACTGGAAATGCAACAAGCAGATGCATTGCTGGGAAAAACAAATGTGGCTTGGGATCAAATGCGTTGCTCTAGTTCATGAATGCAGCTCAAGATGTCATTTGCATCCTTCGGGCTCACGATTGTGGCTTGACAAAGTAGATGCATCATTTCCAAAGGAAGATGTGTTGCGACAAGGAATTTGCATCTCAAAAGGCTGTAATTGCATCATTCCATACCTGTACCTACAAAAAATCTGAAACAAATCCATACGAAAATTGCAAAAAAATGATTGTCGAGTTCACAAATGTAACTATGGGAATTTTCCTAGGGTTAGCAGATTAGTGCATAATAAATCAAAAACCCAAAGTGATAATGAAGTGCAAAGGAAATAACATGAAAAATAATGAAAATATCTCACCCAAAAGTCTTCATTCTCCATGGCTAACCTCCATTATACCTTCTCAACTTGCTACAATATGTGATGTGCCCTTAGATTCTATGTGAGCAATATGTGACAATGCCAAGACCAAGAAAATGTTGAAGGATTTGAATGAAATGCTAAAATATGTACTATGCAACTAGTAAGAAAATATAAACTATGACTAAATGCCAAAATTTCAAGAAGCTAAGATGCTAAGATTTCCTAAGATATGAGAGATGACAAAATGAGACCAAAATTGTCATTTTATAGAAAATGTAATTTTGGATGAATCACCAAGATTGAAGATTGACAATTGCCTTAGAATCTGTTAGAACTATAAAATTTTGAAAATTTCATGGTTGTTTATACTCAATAGTTTCCTAAGATGCCCATACCATAAGCATAAGAATCTGCTTTGCATAACATATTTTCCCATGTTTTGTTTGTTTTCAGCATTTGGTCCTAGAGAATTCACCTATCCCTGAGTATTTGAATGTATAAACTATATCGGCGTAACATGTTGTAGGTCCCACCGATCCCAAAAGATTATTTTATACTAATGCTTATTCTTTTTTAGTCTATCGGCAAGAGGTTGGGAATGTCTTACCGATATGATTTCATCTGAGGATTCATATCGGCATGATGTAGTTCACAGTCTCAACGGAAAAAGGATCCTATTGGCCAGACAACAGTCATCGGGGTGAGTCATATCGAGCACATATGTGTCTTACCGATTGAAGCACACCGAACTATATCTGCCAGAATTGGGCCATCGGAGTGAAGTCCAGTAGCATTCATCCGATCTTGCTGATAAAGCGAAGGAGGATTTTGTCGATATGAGTTCATTGAGTCCTGCCGACCCCCTATGTCACACCGATAGAGTTGCATTGGTAAAAGACTTGGCGATATGTTTGGAGGGAATGATCATTGGTGAGACTAGCTTCATTGGAGAGAGATATGAGAGTCATTCCAAGTGTTGTTCCATCGGCAAGAAAATAATTATGTCTTGACAATAAGAAAATAGACCAAAGGAAATATCTCGGCAAGACACAAAGTAAGCGGAGGAACGTCTGCCTGACTTATAAATTCACAGTGACATGTTTGCATTGGTGAAAGTCACAATGACATATTCAAGACCGAAGGGATAGTGGAGAGACTCAGAGTGTCAGGGAAACTACAGGATGTCATAGCGGATGTCTGTTGAATGTTGGTAAAATTCTGAATGAAATAATTGCCCGAGATTTGAATATGAAAGGATGCATCCTTTCGAACAATTGATGTATAAATATTTATTTTTGGTAGCGATATGATAGAGGAGAGAAAATAAAAAATATAGTAGATTATAATGTTTTTCAATTTTGAAACTATGATGTACGTATGAAATAATGGAGATATCAATGGAAGTTATTTGATTTGGTGGCGTATTTCTAGTATCAATTGTTTGTTGTTTTAATTGAAAGTATTGTTGTAGTTGTCTCCAAGGTTATCATTTCTTGATTATTTAAATTGAAATATCAAGGATATTTTTCAATTTATCAGAGCACACTTGCTACTTTTGTGTGGTTCAATTAATTGGTTCTTGCAAGACATGATTAAATCCTTTTGATTAATCACAGTAATTTGGAAAAGGACATTTGGATCATTAAGAAGAACTTGGTAATCATATCCTTGCATGTTTATACAAGTTATAAACTTAAAGTTGTATTCCAAACAATTAGAGTATCTGCTACAAAGAAATCACTTATTTCAGATCTTTCATTTGGCTCTATACACCCAAAAAGGAACTGCTCTCTACCATTCCACTATTTAATTTCATTTATTTTTACATATGAACATATTAGGTTTTAGCCTTGATATTGCTTATACAATTTATGCCAAAATATACTCATTTATCCACTCCCATTTGCTAGTGTGGGTAAATTACTTTAGGAAATAAACAAAAGTCAATCCTGCTTCATTGTTATAGGTATACTTGCCAAGGTCTAGCAACACCTGAAGAGAAGAAGGTTCAAACCATTTGGCCTTGTTTGTTACCCTGAAATGTTGTGAGAGCCTAGCAACCTCTCAAGGTTCAAACTTTCATTTTTGAGAGCTAACAAAGTGGTGACTCTAATGGGGAGTCATTGCAGAATATCTGGTTGAAGACCATCATATAGAGTCATTGAAGAAAGATACATAATTTGAAAAGTTTCAGAAAAATTGATTTCGTTGGGGATAAAGCAAGAATCATTTCATTTTTCTCACTTTTAAAAAAGTGAGTGGCGACTAGTAAAATTTGATGAAAAATGCACAATAACCTTCTGGAAATACCTTTGAATGAGCTAGATGATGAAATAAATAGATTGAAAGTAGAAGTAGAAAGAGGAAGAGCATTACTTCAAGAGTTGAGTGAAGAATTGGGTATCTTTCCTACTCTAGATATACCACAATATATACCATTCTCTGATGAGGAAGGATACACAAGTGCAAGAAGGTATTGGACCCCACAAGTGCCTGATAGTACAATTAGAAATATTCACAATGGAGGAAATACGTATCATGCACAACAAAACATTTATTCACCACAGATGTCAAAGCAAGTAAATGCTTATCCAATCCCTTCTGGACAAAGATTGGTAAGTTATCAAGATTATCAATATGATCAATGTCAAGTGCAACACAATTCTAGTCCACTTGGAAATATTAGTCAGAATCTACAGCAAGGTACATATCAAAACCAACAATCTAAAAATGATGAGTATTTCATAAATCTTTTGGATGCCTTTCTTGACATAAGAAGAAATAGAGGATAATTTGGGCATTCTTTGCTTTGCAGAATGATAGATATTTGTAGGAAAATACCTATGAATTACAGGCCCAACACATCCATGTTTATTGAACATTTCATGAGAGTATATTGGCCTAATTCAATTTATTGGCCTGAGTCGGTAAAACCAATTGCTTTTGACCAAGTGAATGTGCTAATTGATATCACCAATAGAAGATGAGACATGTGCAAGTCAAAATGATTCCTATGATAGCCCTCAAGATGAAGATACAAGAGATCTCTCTTGCATAACATATTGTGATAGGGAAAGCAATGTATGTTATGAGGGATCCAATGAGTATTCAGATTGTGAAGATGAACTTGTGGATTTTGATTTACAACAAGGTGATTCTTGTAGTTCTTGTGGAGATCAAGAAGAGGGAGAAATAATGGAAGGTATGGAAGAAGAAACATGTTCACTCAGCAGTGAGCAATTTTCAGATTTGCTAACTCTTGAATACCAAAGCTATGCACACAAAGTTGATTCCAAAGTCTTGTGTCATGCCTACATTTACTTTGACAGTGAAAGTACTTTGTGTGATGATTCATATGACTCCATGTGAATTTCTCAAAATGATGGAGAAACCTTTGAAGTGGATCAAAAATTTATATCTATTCGAGAAGAGGTATATGATTTAGAAATTTTTGGCTCATGTGGAGAAGACATTTATTTGCATACCAAGGATGATAGAAGTCCAACATTGATTGGTCCAGATGTGCATGATAATGAAGATATGAATTATAATCTAGTGTCATTTCCAAATGGTGATATGGAAGAGGTGCAGAACGTTTCAAATTTGTTTGTCTCAAATAGTGTTGCTATGACAAAGCATTCAGATTTGTGTGAGAAGCACTCAAATGTTGAGATGAGTGACATAGATGATTGTTATTGTTTCTCTTCTCATGCACATGAAATTTGTATTCCTTGGTTGCATAATGATTGCAAATTCCTTGTGCAGATCAATCTTAGTTATATGATGAACAAAAAATGTTTTCAGTTTTCAAATCAACAGGGATATCATTTCATGATGCATGACCTAGATCAGAATAGGGGAAGGGGTTGCAAGTATTTTTATGACAACAAGAGTAGCAAGGAAGATGACATGAATACTTTCAAGGGGAGTTCATTGAGTTCAAATTAGAATCAAATTTATGACAAAGGAAAATATGGGCCTTTCTTTTGGATGGCCTTGAGCCATCATTTATGGTTTGAATTTTAGACCATAGTAGTTCAAAACAAGAATGAAGTTTGATTTTGTTGCCAAAGGGGATACTAAGGTTTAAGGGTTGCCAGTGCATGGACAACTCTTGACAGTCCTCTCAATTTTTTTTTGTTTTTCCATGCACAGTAGTTTAGGAAATAAAAAGGAACAGGAATTGCCAATACATGGACAATCCTGACATTCCTTTGTTCAAAATAAATCTTTCCATGTATAGTAGTATAGGATCATGTTCATTTCCAATTCCATTCATTCCATATTGCTCGCTTGCCCATAACCTTGAAAGTTTGGTCTGCTCATCCAGAGATCTGGATCCTTGCAATGATCTCACAATCATCCATCCCTAGAGAGAGCCACTATTAGAACTGTAAAATTTTGAAAATTTAATGGCTATTTATACTCATTAGTTTCCTAAGATTCCCATACCATAAGCATAAGAATCCACTTTGCATAACATATTTTCCCATGTTTTAGTTTTTTTTCATCATTTGGTCCTATAGAATTCACCTAACCCTGAACATTTGAATGTATAAACTATATCTGCGTAACATGTTGCAGGTCCCATCGATCCCAAGAGATTATTTTATACTAACGCTTATTCTTTTTCAGTTTATCGGCAAGAGGTGAGGAATGTCTTACCGATATGATTTCATCTAAGGATTCATATCAGCATGATGTAGTTCACAGTCTCAACAACAAAAGGATACTATTGGAAAGACAACAGTCATCAGGGTGAGTCATATCGAGCACATATGTATCTTACCGATCGAAGCAAAAAAAACTATATCTGCCAAACTTGGGCCATCAGAGTGAAGTCATGTAGCATTCATCCGGTCTTGCCGATAAAGCGAAGGAGGATTTTGTCGATATAAGTTCATTGAGTCCTGCCAACCCCCTATGTCACATCGACAGAATTGCATTGGTAAAAGACTTGGCGATATTTTTGGAGGGAATGATCATCGGCGAGACTAGCTTCATCGGAGAGAGATATGAGAGTCATGCCGAGTGTTGTTCCATCGACAAGAAAATAATTATGTCTCGGCGATCAGAAAATAGACCAAAGGAAATATCTCGGCGAGACACGAAGTAAGCGGAGGAACGTCTATCTAACTTATAAAGTCACAACAACATGTTTGCATCAATGAAAGTCACAACGACATATTCAAGACCAAAGGGATAGTCAGAGAGACTTAGAGTGTTGGGGAAACTACAGGATGTCATAGCGAATGTCTACTGAACGTTGGTAAAATCCCAAATGAAATAATTGATCAAGATTTGAATACGAAAGGACACATCCTTTCGAACAATTGATGTATAAATATTTATTTTCAGTAGTGATAGGATAGAGGAGAGCGAATAAAAAATACAACTTAGATTACTATGTTTTTCAATTTTGAGACTATGATGCATGTATGAAACAATGGAGATATCAATGGAAGTTATTTGATTTGGTGGCATATTTCTGGTATCAATTGTTTGTTGTTTTAATTGAAAGTATTGTTGTAGTTGTCTCCAAGGTTGTCATTTCTTGATTATTTAAATTGAAATATCAAGGATATTTTTCAATTTATCAGAGCACACTTGCTACTTTTGTGTGGTTCAATTAACTGGTTCCTGCAAGACAGGATTAAATCCTTTTGATTAATCACAATAATTTGGAAAAGGACATTTGGATCATTAAGAAGAACTTGGTAATCATATCCTTGCATGTTTATACAAGTTATAAACTTAAAGTTGTATGCCAAACAATTAGAGTATCTGCTAGAAAGAAGTCACTTATTTCAGATCTTTCATTTGACTCCATAGACCCAATAAGGCACTAGTCTCTACCATTCCAAGTTGTTTAATTTCATTTATTTTTACATATGAACAAATTAGATTTTAGCCTTGATATTACTTATACAATTTATGCCATAATATACTCATTTATCCACTCCCATTTTCCAGTGTGGGTAAATTACTTTAGGAAATAAACAAAAGTCAATCCTGCTTCATTGTTATAGGTATACTTGCCTAGGTATAGTAACACCTAAAGAGAAGAAGGTTCAAATCATTTGGTCTTGTTTGTAACCCTAAAACGTTGTGAGAGCCTGGCCATCTCTCGTGGTTCAAACCTACGTTTTTGAGAGCTAAAAAAATCAATGGACAAGATTGAATGTGACAATTAGCAAGTTGGGTTAGGGTTCAATTAGAAACGATGAATGGTCGAGATTAAGTTAAAAATAATTTAATCAATGATGGAGGTAGTTGAGACAAAGAGGAATATAGAAGATAAGATCAATACAGAAAAAACATTGAGTTGGAGAGGAAATCAAATCTTTTTCCATTTAAATGACCAATGGCTAATTAGATAATAAAGATGTTATCTAATTATGAAAAATTATGATGAGGAAAAATCATCATTTTGCATTAAATACTGTTTTTTAATTCAAAAATCAAGATATGGAATCTAATTCAATAAAAAAAGATTTATTTAATTAAAAGGAGGAAAAAGAAAAAGCTTGGAAAGAGGGAAATTTAAATAAATAATTTTATTTAAATTTGGAGGAAATTAAATGAGACAATTAAATAATTAATTCTAATTATTTAATTATGGAAGAAGTGGACCAATAATTAAATAAATTATGGAGGAATTATTTAATTATGAGAAGACATTTAGTATTAGAGACATATTTAAATAAATAAATAAAGTTTATTTATTTAAATAATGAGGAGGGAATAATGGATTAATTAAATAAATTTAATGATTTGTTTAACTAAAGAGGAGATTAGACATTAGTGGCATATTTAAATAAAATAAATGTAATTTATTTATTTAAATAGTCAAGAAGAATAAAATCTATGAATTAATTAAATAATTGAACCTTATTTAATTAATAGTTGAATTTGGACTATAGATGAAATATGAAAAGACATATAAAAAATGTGGTTTGTAGGTCTAGGACATTTTTATGTGTCTACAGTAGTATATTTAGAAGCTAGCTCATCCAAGCACTTTCAAAGGATTCCACATTATAATACTTCATTCTTATGCAATCTTAGGATCAAAAATTTAGGAGGAGCTTTTTAAACCTCATGAACAAAGTATGAAACAAAAATAAGAATTACTAATTTGAAACATGGTTTTTTTGTTATTTATTTCTATAGAGGAGGGGCACTAGCTGCTTTGAGACCCTAGATCATGGGGGGTAAAAAACAATAGGGTGCCCTGTTATACCTCAAGTTTTTCTAAATTATTGGAAAGGTTTAATGTTCTAAGGGATGAAAAGGAAAAGTGATATGGTTGCTACTGTCCTTCTACTAGCTCAAATGTTTCAAGAGGTCAAACAAGCTAATTCCTAGAGCTTGATCTATGACTTAGATAGCTCACTACCTGAGGATGGTAGCATAAGACACAGACTCTAGCATGATGCACTAGCATATCAGTGGGTCACTAGCGTTCATATGGATAGAGGACTTAGATGAGATAGATAAAAAACACTGAAAAATACAACTAACAACCTAAATACGAGATTTTATGCTATAACATAATGTAAAGAAAGTATAGAAATAGAGTAGAACAAGAAGAATACTTTGATTATATATGCTCAAATTGATAAAGAAGGATAAGGAAGTGATACCAAACTTCGTGCAACTTGATCCTTCAAATAGCTCCAACTGAAAATAACCTACACACAAGACCAAGGAAAATATTGGGGCTATGTTTAGAGAACTACCTCAGTCAATCCCTTGCTTTGGTGTTTCCACATCCACGAATAGTCAAATAACAATGATTTATAGAAAGATGATAAACAAAGTATAGAAATAGAAATTCCAGGCAATACACAAACAACAATATGCTATAATGAAAATATGATAATGCAAAAGTAAATGAAAATGGTGGATGTCACCTTCTCAATGACATGCTCTCAAGAAAAATGGAGGAAGGAGCAAGCATGCAAGCTTCCCAAAGCTAATACTCTCACAAAAATGGAGAGGAGGAGCCAATAAAGTAGTATCTTACAACTGGAATGGAGGTGGCGATACTTGAAAGTGAGTGTGTAGAAGTCGAGGAGTTGCTAAGAGAGTGAAGAAGATGTGAAAAATCTCCATAAGTGGAATGGAATGAAGAGTTAGACCATTTGAAGGAAAAAGGAAGCAAAAAGACCGTTTGAAGTTAGCCAAGGGAGCAACAAATGTTACACTTCACGTCCAATGGAGGAGTGTAACACCTCTACGAATTCTAGAGGTAGGAATCCTATCAGGATGGAAGCATGCCACATAGACGTCTATGCGCCATGCTAGCATCCCAAGCATAAATTCCATCAACACACAAGTGAGTTTCCAAGTGGAGAGGGAAAGGTGGTGGGTGTAAGGATTGTATCATAAAATTTAATTCTCTAAGGTAGGGAGTAATATAAATGTGGAATTTTCCTAGGGGTAAAAATTCATGCCATTACATTTTCCCCCCAGTTTATCAAGAATATGTGTTAGTAAATGTGAAGTAAAGTAGAGAAAAAGTTGAAAACAATATACCTAAATCATCAAGGAAGCATACCACAATCTCACATGCTCAGAAATGCAAGAGAGATGGCTCCATAGGTACTTAGTCCTCTAGAAATTTGAACAAAAGCTCTGTAGGATCTCAGTTGTACATAATTGGCTCCACAAGTACTTACTTTTGTAGAAGGTGAAAAAAGGTTCTACAGGTTCTTGGTCATGTAGAATGAAAGCACTTCATAGGTGCTCAGTCCTGCAAAGGAGGTGGCATAGGTGTTCAGTCCTGGGGGCTAGAAATGAAAGGCTCTACTGAGTTTGATTGACCCTTATAGGTGCTCGGTCCTGGAAGGAAAGCTTGATGAGGTGCTTGGTCCTCCAAGATTGACTATAAAAGAAACTTCACAAGTGCTAGGTATTGAAAAACAACATATTAATCCATAGAAAAAACATGTTAGGAGAAAAAAAGTCATGTAGATAGACAGTCATATCTCAGAACAAGCAATTGAAGGGGAAGCTTTCAAAGGGGCCCCTTGGGAACCCTTCAAAATTGCAAGGGGTCCATGCAAAGGGATGCTCCATTTGAGAAGCGATGAAATTTTCTCAAACAATCCCATCATCAAGGAATCCTTTTGAAAGATATCTTTCATCAAGGAATCCAAAAAAAAAATGGCCTCCGCAAAGGAAAAATTTCAATTCTTTTTGCGACAAATTCAATTTTGAAAGAAAATCTTGTTAAGGGGATCCTTATTGAAGGATGCAGTTTTTGATGCAAATATTTTTAGCAAGGGATTCATTTTCCATCGAATACACCTTATTGAAAATTGGAGTAGGAGCCCACCTTAGGATGGTGTGTGTGAATTGAAGGAGCATGTGACATCCTAAGGAAAGGGAGAAGATTTTGAGATGTCATCTCCCACGATACATGATGAGATGTAGACATAGAAATGTTGTCGTACACATGAGGGACAACAAAAAGGCACCAAAGCATCAAGAAGCAATCAAAGAAGAGAGAATGATAACTAAAGAAAATAAGAAAAGACAAAGAAATCAAGAGATAAGGGGATCTGGGAGTTTGGGGTTAGATCAATTCTTATAGGTAACCCATAATGTATATGTGAACGAAAGTTCATTAGTCCCAAAATTTTCTAAATCTGAAGAAGAGCACATGAAAACAAAATAAAAATAAAAATGGGTCAACATGGAAGGGAGGCCTAAATTCCCCCAACACTTTGCATCATCCCCGATTGTCAAAAATTAAGGCACAACATATAGAAGAATGATGAAACATATAGAGGAAGTTTACAACACAATTTCACTTTTGTATCCAAGCACCTACAAGGGTGACAAGGGTCCTCCAGGATCACACAAAAAAAAACACAACACACAGAAATCTAATCTACAGATAAAGAAGAGGTATTCCTCGAGTCCTTGTCAACAAGGAGGTCATTGTTCCCCCAATATAGATGATCATAAGGGGAGGGAAAACAAGCCTGCAAGGGTAGGATAGTGAGGGGAGCACCTTCCGACTCTGCTATGACAAGAGATAAGGAAGAAGGCCCCTTGAGGTCTCCTTCACTCAACTCCTATGAGATAAAAGTCATCAATTTTACAAAGATTGCTGATAGAGTTGAGACATCATCAACTGAGTTAAACATGCACTTGGAAGGAGTACCATGTGTTAAATGAATAGGAGATGAAGGAGGCACTCGAGATCGACCATCAATCTCATCAAAAGAGATAGTGACAAACTCAGGAGAGACCAAGGCTACCTCCATCACTAGGATGACAAAAGACAAAGCAAAAACCTCTCCCGAAGAAGGTGATCTATTCTTTTGACCTCTATTGGAAGTGATTCATCCTCCAACTTACACATCATTAGAGGATGCAAAATCCCAATAGAGGAAGTGGGAGGCGAGGAGGAAAAGGACAAGGCTACAACAGACACCACCATGGTGTTTGGAATGTCCATGGGATGAGAGAATGGAGGGATGTTTGGAAGGGACATCAAAAGAGGAGGATCCACTGAGGGAGTGATGAACACCTACAACATTTTGGGGTGAGGGTTACTAGAACTCACGGGAAGAGCCAGAAGCATAATCGAGGTGATAAAAACTAAAGTGGAAGGAATAAAAGAGGGAGACACAATAGGAGATGATGAAACAAGAGCTGCAAGATCCTCCTCTACCTTCTGCAAGGTAGCTTTCTTAGTAGCTAGAGCCTTCCTTTGATGCTTACGCTCACACACAAGCCAATTTCATCAGCTCCAAGAACTAGAACTCGCCACTCGAGAAGGAGAAAGAGGCTCCTGTTCTTCCATAGGAATTTCCTCCACAACCATTGTTGGTGGAAGAGTAGCCTCTTGAATAGGAGAAAGAGCAAGAAGCATAAGGGAAAAAATTGCAATAGGTGGAGAAGTAGACTTAGGCACTTTTATGGTGGGCCTCTTCCCATTCACCACCCCGAGGGGCATGAGTAGTAGGGGGCCGAGATGTAGGGGTAACTCCATGAGGTCCCTTCCCCTTACCATAGACAACAAGCCTCGACATTGTGGGTAAGATAAGAAGTTTGAATACTTGATGCTTGTCCTAAATCGCTAAGTGGGAACCATCGAGCTCCCCATGTAAGGCATGGGAGTAGAGGTCGAAGGTGTTACAGTAGGGTGAGAGGTAGAAGTGGATGAGACAATAGAAGAAGAGGAAGGATCTTGGGAAAGAGCAGACTTCCCCTTCCCATTTTGAGAGGAGGAGGAGGCTTGTTGTTGCATGATCATAGAGCCTTTAATTGAAATGACATAAGGGGAGATAGGGTAGGTCACCTTCAACACTATGCCCTCATTCTTATATTTAAAATAGGTGTGATAAAGCAAGTCCATCCATGGAGGAAGTAGACCAACCTGTGCAGGCCAAAAGTGATTTTGCGAGTAGCCCCCATGTAACACCAAAGTTTAATATCCAGTGTTGTGCACAATGTGCACAAATTCCTCATGAGAAAAATTTAAACACTTATGAATTACCAAAGGGATCACATTCGTGGAAACTAGCCATGGGATGCCTAATTTCACTCTGAACAAGTTCAACTCTAGGATGATATCGAAAGGATAATTTACAGTCCTTGGTCCCACCAAGACTGAGAGGGTGATAGAACCAATTGGAGGGATCGAGAGTCCATCGTACATAAATATTGTTCTCTTTGATTCATCATACCCATCCTTATGCAAGAAATTTATCAGCAGAGTCTCCTCTGTTATAACAGTCACATGACATGTGGGATCAACTAGAACACCTGTAATGATGTTCTCGTTGATGCAAGCAGGAATGTATAGAGGAGAAGGCTCTCTATTCGTGTTCATAAGCAAGTCCCGTGATATAAAAGTTATAGCAGGTGATCCATTCACAGGCTGCACAAGAGGAATAGGGAGATGCATAAAAGAGGCCATATTTACGTACTTCAAAAAGACTACCTCAAGTTACCCCAAAGGTTTAACAACCAGATGGTGACCTATCTGAATTTCACTTCAAAATGCTTAGGGATCCTTTTAACTACGCTGCTAGGGGTTGTAGGCTAGGTTTCCAGGCAATGTACCCTACAACACATAAACCTACAACACACCTATAATATGAGAGAAGATTCCCTCAACACTACGAAACATAACCAAAATAGTTCATGTCGAGTTCACCAAAATGTAGAGGGGACCAGATGCTCTAAGACCCTAGGTCATGCGAGGGTCCAAAGCAATAGACTGCCCTAATCTACCTCAAGCTTTGCTAAATGATTGGAAAGGTTTAAGTTTCTAAGGGATGAAATGAAAGAGCAATTTGGTTGCTACTGTACTTCTGCTAACCTAAATGTTTCATGGGGTCAAACGAGCTGATTCTTAGAGATTGATCCATGAATTAGACAACTCACTGCTTGAGGAAGACAATGTAGGACATGAACTCCAATGTGGCATGCTGGCGTCTCAATGGGGCACTGGCATCCATATGTACAAAAAACTTTTGAGGTAGATAAAAACATTGAAAATGTGAATAACAACCTGACTAAGATATTTTATGCTATAACATAATGTAATGAAAGTATAGAAAAGGAGTACAACAAGAAGAATAATTTGATTATATATGCTCAAATTGACAAAGAAGGATAAGGAAAAGATACCAAACTTCGTGCAACTTGATCCTTCAAATAGCTCCAATCAAAAAGCACCTACACACACAAGACCAAGGAAAATGTTGGGGCTGTGTTTAGAGGACTACCTCAGTCAGTCCACCAATTTGGTGCTTCCACCTCCATGGACAACCAGATATTAGTGATTGTATAGAAATATGATAAAGAGAGAATAGAAATAGAAATACCAAACAATACACAAGCAATAATATGCTACAATAGAAATATGATAATGCAAAAGTGAATGAAAATGGTGGATGTCACCTTCTCAACCACATTCTCTCAAGGAAAATGGAGGAAGGAGTGAGCTTGCAAGCTTCCCAAATCCAACATTGTCGCAACAATGGAGAGGAGGAGCCAACAAAATAATACCTTGCAGTTATAATGGAGGTGGTGATGCTTGAAAGTGAGTGTGTAGAATCCAAGGAGTTGCAAAGAGAGTGAAGAAGTTTTGAAGAAGCTCTAGAAGTTGAATGGAATGAAGAGTTAGATAATTTGAAGGAAAAAAGGAGGAAAAAATATTGTTTAAAGTCGATCAAGGGAGCAAAAAAAGTTACACTTCACATCTAATGGAGGAGTGTAATGCCTCTATAGATTCTAGAGGTAGGAATCCTATTAGGACAGAAGTGCACCACATGGATGTTCACACATCGTGCTAGCGTCCCAGGTAGAAATTCCTCCACAACACACAAATGAGTTACCAAGTGGATAGGGAAAGGTGATGCCCTTGTAAGGATTGTATCATTGAATTTAATTCTCTAAGGTGGGGAGTAATGTAAATGTGGAATTTACCTAGGGGTGCAAATTCACACCATTACACTTTCAAATATGCAAGTTGTTTCATCATGCATTCAATGAGAAAGTAAGAACTAGTGTGAGTAGGTTATATATAGTGGTGTGACTATCTATTTGATTGCTCTAAACTCCTAGTTAGTTCTCACTTATGAATGTAGTTTTAATATTTATCTTTTAGATTCAAGGGTGGATGCATGAAGTTGGTCGCACTTTTGTGGCCAAATGGGAAAAAATAAATTGAAAAGATATAACATGCTCATGTTATAATGTGCTCATGTTATAACGTGAGCACGTTATTTGATTTTAAAAGAAAAAAAAAGTGAAATCTATATCATTTACATTTTATTGTTTCTCAGCTCTGCTCGTGGCCAAAAATCCTCACTTTTGCGCTCACGTTCTAGGAGGGAGGATTTCTACAAACTTCATCAACAACAGTTGGATTTTTTTGCAAATATGGCACCATGACGATGAAGAGATGCATGAGGTAAGTATTGTTTGCTATTTGTTTTGAATTTGTTAGTTTGAAATTGATTTTGTTTGTTTTAGGTTAGATTTGATTGTTTTTTTTTTAAAATTTGTAGGAAATCCTGCAAATCCTCAACAAGAGGAGGCAAATCCTCAACAACAAAATCCTCAACAAAATCAACCTCCCCCACCATTCTCTCAATTCCCTCTTGGCACTCAAGAAAATTTGAGGAGTGAAATTGAGAACAATAGAAAACAACTTGAGGATCTTATTAGTAGGTTGAGTGATCCAAATGCTTCAACCACAAAAAGAATGCTTCTAGCAAATTCATTGAAAGACATGTTAAAAAATGTAGATGCAATCACCCAACAAATATCTGGATGGCAAAATAGGAGGCAGACAGCCAGGGAATATTATGCAAACAAATTATCATATAAACAAGTAAAATATTTAAAAATTACTAAAGGTGATTTGTGCTCTCTATTCATTGACCCTAAAACAAATCAAAATAGTAACCTCAATGCAAAGAGGTTTCCTATTCATTGGTGCCACCGCCAAGAGATTAAAAACCATTTTTATGAAAGATGGTATATGGTCTTTGATTACCCACTATGCAATAATTGTGAAGTTCCCCAATATTTTCTTAGGAAACTATACAATGAGTTTGTATTGAACCAAATCCCAAATTATTTTGATATGAGGGAGTTCTAGGGGAGAGGTGGGGGATCAACTCAGGATAGGCCCGGTGCACAGCTAGATCCTACACGGCAAGGGAGACAACCCCTCGCTAGGCCGCCTTGTGAGTAGATTGTGATGCCTTCCATTGCAAAGGAGAGTGCCAACATAGAGACATTGCAGGCGATCACAACTTTGACCCGGAGTGTCATCCATCACACTAGCTCTATTGTACAATGCCATCCAGGGGAGTCTTCAGGTGGTGGCCTTCGAACCCATGTGTGTCAATCTTGCGGGGTGACTTGTTCGTATGACCCTACCGACACTCAGGAGGGTACTACGCAGGATCCATATGCTACTACGCAGCCTGATCCATATGCATCTACAAGGATGGAGAGGACGGCTGACATTTTGCATGATGCATATAGCATTGACACTCAGGTAAAATTCAGCATGTTTATTGAATTTAATTTATTAAGTTTTGATTGTGAAATGCAAGATTAACTAATTTAGTTTTATTATTTTAATAAAATTACAGGGTCACAGTGTAGAGACTAGATACACCAGTCATCCACCTACTTATTTTTGTAGTACACCTATCGGTGGGGTATGTAAAGTTAGTAAACAATTATAAATTTATTACATGTGTTAATAACATTGTTTTACGAATGGTATTTTAATATGTGATTTTGGATGTTGAATAGGGTACTGTTGGAGGTTTCAAGGAAACACCTCCGAGTGCCAGTAGATTTGCTCAAACGTTCACGGAGGTAATATAGAATAAAGAGAACTTAAGTAATGAATTCTAAGTTTAATAGATTTGTGTAGTTTATATTCATATTTTTGGTTACGTTGTATTACACATCATTCAAACTCAAAGCATTACTTCAAATTCAGTAACTAATAATCAGAAATATATCTGTTTAATACTTGTACTCAAAATTTTGTTCATTAGATCTCATACATTATAAGTCATCACATGGATCGCTATTGTAACTTTTTTGTGATTGAATAATTTGTTGTTTTATTTTCAGATGTTGGTGACAGAAACACCGCCAAACGTTACGAGGGCAATGGATATTGGTGTTTCCTCCACTATACAATCCTCGATGGCTCTGATAGGGGAGGTATGAGGCAAATTACTAAATTTCAATTTACATTCATTGTTATAGATGAACTAGTTCTAGTGAAAAATAAAACCATTATTGATTTGTAGTTTAATTCCTATTTGGATGGTTTATAGAGGGCTTGAGCATGCTTGAGCATCGGTGTGCAAATATTTCCATCGAGGAGAGTGATCGTGAGATGGCCGTAAGTGATTATTTTGTTAAATATATTAATTTTTATAATGTAATTTCTATATATTAATGTCTTTACTTCTTATTGTAACAGTTGAAACTTCACCAGAAGCTAAACACTAGGAGGAGTAGTAGGAGCACTCCTCGAGCACAATAGAAACAGATGACATAATTATTGCCATCGGATCACCCAACAAAGGGAAAGAAAATTGTATTTGAACCAGAGCATGGAGAGAAATGAATTTTGAATGCAGAGTCGTTTGTTGTATGCCTACATGGCAATTTTGTACATATTTTGTATTGGATATATTTGACATTGTATGGCTATATGGCATTCTCGTAAGCCTATATGGCTATTTTGTAACTATATTTTATACTTATATCAACATATATTGATGTATCCGTACATGGCTATTTGCTTAATACAAATCTTTTTTATCGATGGTGTCCATATTTGCATTATAAATTCATGGTTCAATAGATATGAGTTACATGTATTCAAGTGTATACTTTACAACTTACGCACATATACTTTTTGACTCATGTGTGAACATTGAAAAATGTGAAAATTTCTGTGTTTGGAAGTCAAATGTAAGCCAATTTTACAATTCTCAGTTCTTGCATATTCAATCTTATGGACTTATTCCTTCCTAGCACATATTGTGAATATTTCTCATTTGGTGCAAAAGATAGATTCCTCATTTTTGAACCAATCATAGCAAAGAGATTCACAATAAGACTTTAGCATTGGAAGACTACTCCATACTTGTCTTGTCTAGACCATAAAGGATTGAAAATTCTTAATTTTATGCAATGATAGTCCTGAGATGAGAATTTATATAACCATGCCAATTTTGAAACTTCGCATCTAATACTACATCAACAAGAACTTAAGAAGTGTTGCATAAGAGTGTTAGGTTTGATAGGCCTTCTCTTCCCTAAGGGAGGAGAGCCTGCATCTTGAATTTTGAACAAAATTTTAAGAAGCAAATATTTTACCTAAAAGCTTCAAACCTAGATGAAATATTTGGCTAAGTCTATCTTGAAAATTATCGATGTGTTCAAACTCTAAAGGAGATTCCCCCTGAAAAGAAAACTTTACCCTTTTTCCCAAGGAAAGAAATTGCAACAAGTTGCATGTGATTTATCTTATTTCTTTCTCATAGTTCCTGGTCAATCATTTATGGCTCAAATAGTTCCATTCCAAGGCAAGGACACCCAAAAAATCATTGAGATTCTTCTACAATCTGCAAGAAAAAGGTTTTGGCTCTTTCACAATGTAAATAATTATGTAACACTGTTTTCTTGTTTTCCTTCCACACAGAAAAATGTTCACACTTTTCATATTGATCAATGTTAAATAATGGTTGATTGTAAACAATTGACATTTTTATGTTTGAACTTTAATTTATAATTTTGTATCATGACATTCAAGTAGATCACTAATATTTTGATATTTCACTATGAAAGTGGTGGTGTATTTTTGCTATGTTATTTGACTATTAATATAGTGGTGTATTTTGAACTTGATTACTACTGCAAATATGTATATATTTCTGACTTTTATAAGTTTTTGTATTACTGAACCCAAAACGAACCCAACCCCCAAAAAAAAATTTCCCGAACCAGCGAATTGGGTTCTCAAACCCAATCCCGAACCCAAAATCAAACTGGTAACTTAGTAAAAAATAGATTTTTGTAGTTTATATTCATAACGTTGATTACATTGCATTGCACATCTTTCAAACTCAAAGCATTGCTTCACATTTCATAACTAATAAGTAGATGTTGATAGATGACAAAATTTCAATTACAATATAGTTTTTACAAAGTCAACCTAAGCGGTTATGCAACTACTTCACATTGCATAACTAATAACTAGGAGCAGCTGCCAATTGCATTTGGTTGTCATGGAATTCTATGAGACCACATTTCTTTGAGGAATTTTTTCAAACAGTTCACTGCCTTGTCTATACTACCACATTTTTCATACATGTCTACCAAAGAATTTTGTCAAATAGTTCAAGTGTTTCCTTGTTGCTATGGCTAAAAGCCTAAAACAAGTGCTTTCGAACAAGCTATGGATGCTTGGAAAAAATCTATCAAAAGCATAATAGTAAGCAATATCATAGACAAGGTGAACTCTTTGAAAAAATGACTCAAAGAAGGTCTCATGACCTAATGGAATGCCATGACAATCAAATGCTTTTGATCATGGAATTCCATCACCATGAGACCTCATTTCTTTGAGGCATTCTTTCAAAGACTTCACTGCCTTGTCTATGCTAACACATTTTTCATACATGTCTATCAAAGCATTTTATCAAATAGTTCATTGCCTTGCTGCTATGGGTAAAAGCCTAAAACAGGTCCTTTTGAACAAGCTATGGATGCTTAGAAAAATATATCATAGCATAATAGTAAGCAATAGCATAGACAAGGAAATGAACTATTTGAAAAAATGCCTCAAAAAATGGTCTCATGGTGGTGGAATGCCATGACAAGAAATTGTTATTGTCATGGCATTCCATCACCATGAGACTACATTTCTTTGAGGCATTTTTTCAAACAGTTTGCTGCCTTGTCTATGCTACTACATTTATCATACATGTTTACCAAATCATTTTATCAAATAGTTTGCTTCCTTGTTACTATGGCTAAAAGCCTAAAATAGGTGCTTCAAAAAAGCTATGGATGCTTAGAAAAAATCTATCAAAGCATACTAATAAGCAATAGCATAGAAAAGGTAGCAAACTATTTGAAAAAAAGCCTCAAAGAAATGTGGTCTCAATGGTGATGGAATGCCATGACAATCCATAGCAATTTGCTTGTCATGGCATTCATCATGCCATTCCATCACCATGAAACCACATTTCTTTGAGGAATTTTTTCAAAGAGCTCACTACCTTGTTTATGTTGGAATTATGCCTAAATCAATACAAGCTGAAACCTCCATTGGAGCAATGTCGGTATGACATCTATCATGTTTGGCTGACTAGTAGATTGGTAACATCATGTTTTGTACAGGTTGCCGTGACCTAGTTTCTGTCTTTCCGAATGCTTTCACTATGGAGCTATCGCTATGACAAGGAGTGTTCGGTATGACCTCTTAGCACTCAGGAGACCTCTGGCCGACAGGCCATTCAATCGTGAATCGGGGAGACTCATGGTGACCACGGGCTTCGGGATAGCCTATAGCGGCTCAGTGAGAAGTCCCAACGAACGGAGAAGTCTCGCCGACGGGAATACATATGATGTCTTTGCCATAACATAAGGATCCCAGTGTGATGTATTAGTGATAGATGGAAGTCTTTCCGATGGGGACACACTCGAGAGTCTTCGGTGTAACACTAAGGTTTCGTTATGAAGTCTGGGCGAAGTGTTAATGTCTCACCGATGTTGAAGTCTATTCTCGGTAAGACTCATGGTGAACGGTGGACTTGGGGTAGCTTGGAGAACTTCAATAAGAACTCTCAGTGAAAGACATAGGTCTTGCCGATCGTTCAGTGCTCGATGTAACAATGGTGATCTCAGAGAAACCTCTTAGCGATAGACAAGAGTCTTGCTGACCTCTACTTGGTGCTCAGTATGTCTGGAGGTTTCAGAGTAACTTGATGACTCGATATATGGTCTTAGCGAAAGACAATTGTCTGGCCGATAAGAACACTAGTATTGGTATAACATATGGAACTCGCTATGATCTCCTGGTGAGAGCGATAGGTCTAGGTGACTGCTTGGTGTTTCAGAGTAACACTGAAAGCTCAATAGAACATCTTGGCGACTACGGTGACTCTTGTCAATATAGATATGAAGTCTAAGTGGCATCGGCAAGACACTGTTAGTGTCTCACTAAGATGCCAACATAGTGCGAATTCTGTTGACCGATTGATCATCCTATGTGGAGTCTCATGGATGAATAGGAGGAGCTGAATGTGAACAGTTAGCAGTTGGTTCATTGTGATGGTTCTATGAGGAAGCTTGATGGACATGGAACAACAAAGATATACTCTATGATTGTAGATGGTGATTGCTTGGTTCGAAGGTTGAATCGACAGATTGTTGAGTATTAGTGGATGAATTATATTTTGTGGACTGTAACGTGAAGGTTCCTGAAACAAATTATACATGGTGAATGCTGCTATAAAAAAACACTAGAAAGATAAGTCTGTCATTTGTATGTAATCTCCATTAATATAATACAAAGTGATTTCTCTTGGTGTGGTGGGTTTTTTCTCCCATAAGGGTTTTCCCACGTATATCTAGTGTTCTTGTGTGATTGTCAAATACTCTGTTTCTGTTATCTGCTTCATAGTGCATCTTAATTGGACTGTAATTGTAAATTTTAAAGTGTATCTGCATTCTTCCCTGAGGTATTAACGTTAGGAGAATTGTTTTTCGCATCTAATTTTCCTTACAAGTGGTATCAGAGCCTGGCCAGTTGTGTTATCCTTGTGGGTACATTGGGTTTTTTGTGTCAATTCTGTTCAGTGGGAGTCTTGTAGAGTTTGTTATTTCTGATTACAGGTTGAGATGGCTAGCACGTCTGGAAAGATTAAAATAGAGAAATTCAATGGCAGTAACTTTGAGTTGTGGAAACTCAAGATGGAGGATCTTCTAGTGGATCCTGAACTTTGGATTACTGTGTCTGGAACTAAACCTATAGGCATGAAGCAAGAGGATTGGAACCTTGTAGATAGGAAGTCTAAGGGGCTGATAAGGCTCTATTTGGCAGACTCAGTGCTTTTGAATGTGCATGAAGAGAAGACTACATCTTCCTTGTGGAAGAGGCTGGCGTCTATTTATCAGGGGAAATCTTTGGTGAATAAACTATTCCTGAGGAAGAAGTTGTACTCATTGAGAATGCAGGAAGAAGGGTCTATTGTTGATCATCTGAACGCATTTAATATGTTGATTGCTCAATTGACATCTATTGGTGTGAAAACTAAAGAAGAAGATCGTTGTATTCTATTGTTGTGTTCTTTTCTAGACTCATGGGATCATCTGGTGATGGCTATTGGGAGTACAACATCGAATTTCAAGATGGAAGATGTTGTTGCATCTTTGCTGTCAGAAGAGATGAGAAGGAAATCTTCTGAGATGGAAAAGGAAGCTCTTGTTGTCAGAGGAAGACCGAAAGAGAAAGGCAAGAAGAAGGACAAGAAGTCCAAATTGAAATCAGAGGGGAGATCAAAGTCTCTTGGCAAGAAGTCCAAGGTGAAGTGCTGGAACTGTGGGCAACCTGGTCATATTCGAAAGGATTGTAAAGAGGAGAAAAATAAGAAGAAGGGATCTTCCGATAACGGTTCTTCTCATAGTTATGGTGATGCCTTCATTGCAGCCTTGGCTACTCAGGCATCAGATGATGTCTGGCTGATTGATTTTGGAGCATCTTTTCACATGACATCTCATAGAGATTGGTTCACGAAGTATGAAGAATACGATGGTGGAAAGGTGTACTTAGTGAGTGATTCAACTTTAGAGATTTTTGGCTGTGGAAGAGTCATAATACAATTCCCCGATGGCAGAGTAAAGGGAATTAATGATGTTATGCACATACTAGGTCTAGCTCAAAATTTGTTGTCTGTCAGTAAGCTGAATGATATCGGAGTACAAGTCATGTTCTCTGGGAATGGCTACAAGATGACTAGAGGTGCTCGAATTGGTACCCTGTACAAGCTGGATGCACAGGCTGTTCAATGTAACAGTGTCTCTAGAAAGTCACTGAAAGCTGCTCATGGAGGTAAAGAGGGAAATATCCCTAATTATGTAAACTCTATGGAAGTAAAACTTCCTGCAGAGAAGACTATGCTTTGGCATCATAGGTTAGGCCACATAAGAGAAAAAGGTTTAAAAACCTTGAAGAACAAAAACCTGGTTGAGGGGCTTGAAGATTGTAATCTTGAATTTGAATTTTGTGAACACTATATATATGGAAAACAACACCATGTTTCATTTTATTCTAGTCCTCATAAATCTTTTGGTTTGCTAGATTATATTCATTCGGATGTATTTGGTCCAGTGAATGTTCCTTCTTTGTCTAAGTCAAGATACTATGTGTCGTTCATTGATGATTATTCAAGAAGGGATTTGGTTTATTTTTTGAAAAATAAATAAGAAGTGTTCAGTCGATTTAAAGAATTTAAGAATCTTGTTGAAAATCAGATTGGTAGAAAAATAAAATGCTTGAGGACTGATAATGGTGGTGAATTCTATTCTGATGAATTTGAAAGATATTGTAAAGACCATGGGATCAAAAGAAATAAGACTACACTTTATACTCCACAGCAGAATGGAGTTGCAAAAAGGTTCAACAGGACTATGATGGAGAGAGCATGAAGTATGCTTAGTAGTGCTGGCTTGGAGGAGAAGTTTTGGGCTGAGGCTACTGCTACTGCATGTTACTTGATTAACCAGTCTCCAAATTTTTCTCTTGTTGAGAAAACACCTTTGGAAGCGTGGTCTGGTAAGAAACCCTCTCTTAGACATATTAGATTCTTTGGCTATGAAGCATATGCATATGTGCCGGATGTGAAAAGATCTAAATTGGAGAACAAGGCTGTCAAATGTATTTTTATTGGCTATAGTACTGTCATAAAAGGATACAAGCTTTGTAATCCTGAAATAGAAAAGGTTTCAGCTCACGAAAGATTACACTTATGAAGCATATGCATTTGTTTGTTTCCTTTCTCAGGTTGACCTCCTCACTGGCTGAGGCTGAGGTTCTTCTTCAGAACTTTCAGAACTGCTTGTGCCTATGCTTTGATTTCTAGCACTGATGAGCCTAAGACTGTAAAAGAGGCATTTAAAATGTCTGATTCAGATTCTTGGTTGCAAGCCATGGAAGAAGAGATGACATCTTTGGAAAAGAATGATACCTGGACTTTGGTGCCCTTTCCTGAAGGTAGAAAACCTATGGGCTGCAAGTTGGTATTTAAGAAAAAGATTAGTCTAGATGGCAGTGTAGAAAAGTACAAGGCAAGACTGGCTGCAAAGGGTTATTCCCAGGTAGAGGGAATTGACTATGGGGAAATATTTTCACCTGTAGCTAAGCTGACGTCCATTAGATTTCTTTCATCACTTGCAGCAGCATATGACTTAGAGGTTGAACAGATGGATGTGAAGAAAACATTTCTTCATGGTGATCTTGAAGAAGAAATCTATATGTCCCAGCCTGAGCACTTTGTTGAAAAAGGTAAAGAAAAACTGGTATGCAAATTAAAGAAGTCTCTGTATGGGTTGAAGCAGTCACCTAGAATGTGGTACCAGAAATTTGATACTTTTGTATTGTCTTTGGGATTTGTTAGATCAAAATTAGATCATTGCGTATATTATAAAGTTGAAAGTGATCGAGTTCTTGTTATTGCTCTCTATGTTGATGATATGCTGTTCATAGGCAATAGTAAGCTAATGATTTCTGATCTTAAGTCTCAGTTGTCTGCTAAGTTCGAAATGAAGGATCTTGGTGTAACAAGGTATATTCTAGGGATGGAGATAACCAGGGATGGGAAGAATAGAAAGCTTTGGCTTAGTTAGAGTAAGTATGTCAGGACTATTCTTGAGAGATTTTGTATGAATAATTACAAACAGCTAGTGGTTCCAGTCATGCAGGGAACAAAGCTATTTGTTGAGGACTGTCCAAAATCTCCTACTGAGATGGAGGACATGACTAGTGTACCCTATGTTAGTGTGGTTGGCAGTCTTATGTATGAATGGTCTGTACAAGGCCAGACATTTCCCAAGCAGTGGGAGTTCTTAGCGATTTATGGCTAATCTAGGTAGAACACATTGGGATGCTATAAAGAGAGTTTTCAAATATTTGAAGGGCACTTCAGATTTTGCTTTGTGTTACCATGGGAACTTGGTTGAATCATAGAGGACTCTCAGTATTCAAGGTTATGTGGATTCTGATTGGGCAAGCGACATTGATAGCAGGAGGTCCACCAGTGGATACATTTTCATGATGAATGGTGGTGCAGTGAGTTGGATGAGCAAGCGACAGGCTGTAGTCGCTTTGTCCACTATGGAAGCTAAATACATGGAAGCTACTCATGCTTGTAAAAAAGCAATATGGTTGAAACGTTTGTGTTCTAACATTGGTTTTGATGCAGGGAAAATAACAATTTTCTATGATAGTCAGAGTGCAATTTGTCTGGCAAAGAATCCAACTTTCCATGCCAGAACGAAACATATTGATGTACAATACCACTTTGTACAAGATATGGTTGAGGATGGAAAGGTCAGTTTGGAAAAGGTTGATACTCTGGAGAATGTTGCAGATGCATTGACGAAGCCAGTGAGCACAGACAAGTTCAGGTGGTGTGCCAGTTCAATGGGCCTCAAGGCCCATGATTTTCAGTAAGTTATGTTGTGCTCTGGAGGTACCTGTATGATCTTCATCAAGTGGGAGATTTTTGGAATTATGCCTAAATCAATACAGGCTAAAACCTCCATTGGAGCAAAGTCAATATGACATCTATCATGTCTAGCCGACTAGCAGATTGGTAGCATCATGTTTTGTACAGGTCGCTGTGACCTAGTTTCTGTCTTGCCGAATGCTTTCATTGTGGAGCTATCACTATGACAAGGAGTGTTTGGTATGACCTCTTAGTGCTCAGGAGACCTCTGGCCGACAGGCCATTCAATCGTGAATCGGGGAGACTCATGGTGACCACGGGCTTCAGGATAGCCTATAGCGGCTCGGTGAGAAGTCCCAGTGAAAGGACTAGTCTCGCCGACAAGAATACATATGATGTATTCGCCATAACATAAGGATCCTGGTGTGACGTCTTAGCGATAGATGGAAGTCTTGCCGACGGGGACACACTCGGGAGTCTTCGGTGTAACACTAAGGTTTCATTATGAAGTCTGGGCGAATTGTTAATGTCTCGCCGATGTTGAAGTCTGTTCTCGGTAAGACTCATGGCGAACGGTGGACTCGGGGTAGCTTGGAGAACTTCGATAAGACCTCTCGGTGAAAGACATAGGTATTGCTGACCGTTCAGTGCTCGATGTAACAATGGTGATCTCGGAGAAACCTCTTAGTGATAAACAAGAGTCTTGCCAACCTCTACTTGGCGCTCGGTATGTCTGGGGGTTTCAGAGTAACTTGATGACTTGATATATGGTCTTAGCGAAAGACGATTGTCTGGAAAATAAGAACACTAGTATCGGTATAACATATGGAACTCGCTATGATCTCCTGGTGAGAGTGATAGGTCTGGGCGACCGCTTGGTGTTTTGGCGTAACATTGAAAGCTCGATAGAACATCTTGGCGACTACGGTGACTCTTGGCTATATCGATATGAAGTCTAAGTGGCATCGGCAAGACACTGTTAGTGTCTCACTTAGATGCCAACACAGTATGAATTCTGTTGACTGATTGATCGTCCTATGTGGAGTCCTGTGAACGAATAGGAGGAGCCGAATGTGAATAGTTAGTAGTTGGTTCATTGTGACGGTTCTGTGAGGAAGCTCGACGGACATGGAACAACAGAGATATACTCTATGATTGCAGATGGTGATCGGTTGGTTCAAAGGTTGAATCGATAGATTGTTGAGTATTAGTGGATGAATTATATTCTGTGGACTGTAACGTGAAGGTTCCTGAAACAAATTGTACATGGTGAATGCTACTGTAAACAGACACCAGAAAGATAAGTCTGTCATTTGTATGTAATCTCCATTACTGTAATACAAAGTGATTTCTCTTGGTGTGGTGAGTTTTTTCTCCTGTAAGGGTTTTCCCACGTATATCTGGTGTTCTTGTGTGATTGTCAAATACTCTATTTCTATTATCTTGCTTCATAGTGCATCTTAATTGGACTGTAATTGTAAATTTTAAAGTGTATTTGCATTCTTCCCTAAGGTATTGATGTTAGGAGAATTTTTTTCCACATCTAATTTTCCTTACAGTCTATGCTAACACATTTTTCATACATGTCTATCAAAGCATTTTATCAAATAGTTCATTTCCTTGCTGCTATGGCTAAAAGCCTAAAACAGGTGCTTTCGAACAAACTATGGATGCTTGGAAAAAATCTATCAAAGCATAATAGTAAGCAACAAGTTGATGCAATACAAAGATTGCCAAACCAATCAACAACTCAGGGGACTCTTGTCCCAAACTCATCTTGGAGAAGATCAAACAAAATTTCAACATTTCATCAAAAATCTACTTTTCATCCACTCAAATTCTCTTATCATTCATCATTCATCCTTCCACAAATTTTATTCCAATTGACTCATTCAAAGCAAAAACCCATTTTAGAAAACTTTGATTCAATCAATTAGATCAACATGCATTTCAAAAACACCATTTTCAACAAGGCACTCTTCCATTCAATCAATTCATTCAACTTGTCCCAAATAGTCAATCCATCATTACAATTGGCTTTCAGACTTTTACCAAACCATCAAGTACTGTGAACATCATTATTACAACTAATACAAATCATGAGCTTGCTCTCTTAACTTTGTTTTGACTGAACTTACAATTTCATGTATTATTTTACACCAAGTCTCCTCACTGTCCAACTGTCAAAACAACAATTCTCACTTCTAAACCCTATCCAAGGCTCCATACATCCCTGACACCATCACTTAGACAACATTATCCCAAAATCAACTCACCGATCACTGTTAGGTCAGACTTCTATTCTCTAAGCAGTCAAGGCGCTACTTCTCAACGAGACATTCATGCCCTAAATCGGGTAAACCAAACACACTAGTTTCAAAAACCAAGATCCAAAACACTTTTAGAGACCTCTTAATTCCCATGTCCTCATATCAAAAACTTAGAATTTAACTTATATTGAAGAAATAAGCAGTTTTTAGTTTGAACGCTGTGAAAAAGGCTACTATAATAGGCCTGATTTTCAAAGAAGACCCCCTTCAAACATTCCAAAAACACTTAAAACCTCAAAACAGTCATTATACATAACACAAAACTCCCAATTTATCCATTTTCAGGGATTAAAAGACTCCTTTTGATAGTATATTGACAAACCCTTCTTTATAGGGTGAAAAACTCAAAAAACAACGAGGGTTTCCTGTATAGGATACATGCAAACCTCAAAACCTCCAGCCAACCATTGGAACATGTCAAAATACATCTGAAAAGGCATTTGAAAAAATCTTATAACCCATGCACTTGTTCTTTCTCCACTATCATGCTAGAAACTGTTCATTTTGATTGGAAAACTCAGAATTTCTTGTGTAGCAGCAGCTCCTTCAAGGTATTATTGCTTTTTCCTCCACTCACAAACATAAAAACATAACAAATAACCTATCCCTAACCTACTCCACCAATATACCTAACCTACATTGGTAGAGTAGTGTGGAAATGCCTTATAAGACTCTCAAAACTCAATGCACAGGATTTCAGACCGAGCCATAAGAAGAATGCTCAAACAAACATTAAATTTAATGGATTCCTTCCAAAATGGATGCAAACAAATGGTGATTCCCCAACCTACTGGAAACAATCTAAATTTGAACCCTAAACTCTTGCACAGTCCGTACAAGTTAAGAAACAACTGAGAAACACAGGAAATAAGGTAAAATAGGGAACTCTTTGTTAATTTAATTCTTCCAGAATACAATGATCTCTTTACTCAGCCTTTACAATGCTTTTAAAGAATTTTCCAACCATAAAATACCTCTTCATCTTCCTTAAACGACCTGACTCATCCTCTTCCTTGATTTTCTTGATTTTCTTGTTTTGTCTCTTCACATTCTTTCTTTTTCTCTCTTTTACATATTTAGCATTTTGACAATATTGCACTTTGTGATTTTTCATGCCTTGATTACATTTAATTTTGGCATTACATGGAATTAAATACATTTTTGACAACTTAGCCTTTTGAAGGCATTACATGACCTAGGTGTTCCTGCACGACAAGCTATGGTCTCATGGTTTTTTTTCAAATCAATGTGATTTGATTCACATTTTTTTCATGTGAAAATCAGCTTGAACCAGATTTTGTATTATGGAGCTCTATTAAGTTGCCACTTCAAAAACCAATGTAACAATGATACAAAATAATGTCTGAGATTACAAGAAGGCATCAAAATGGTTAGTGTACTAAACAAATTCTTATGATTTACGAATAATGTTGATAACTCTACTCAATTGGCTTCTTTTTTCAAAATCATAGAAATTGAACCCTAGCATCAATAGACTCTATATATCAAGCTACCACAATTCAAGTTACATCAGGCCCATATCACTGAGACACAGCTTGAACAATAGGAGGAATGACCTATTTCAACATACTACACTCAAACCCTTAAGGGATTGATCCAGTTGAACGTAGCTCAAAGCGATTCCGCATGTTTGGGTGTGAAAAAGGACCATGCCTAGTGTAAAAATGTCTACTCAGACATGTTGGAATAGTTTGTTTGGTCACACGAGTTGTAGAACAAAAATTGCACCACTTTACAACTTTCCACTGCTTCCATTTGACACTTTTTCCATCAACTGAAAACTGGACACTACGGGAAAACCACTCGAAGATAACAAAAACTGAGAGAGGTTATTGTAGAGGGGCCCAACATGATCTCATAGGATTAGATGAGAAGTTTATAAGTGTCACGGTGTCTGAGTAACCTCATGCTGAAGTTTTCAGCCATTTTTCCCTTTGGATCCTTAAGGGATCGATCTGGTTGAACATAGCTCGGAGTGATTCCGCGTGTTTGGGTGTGAAAGAAGACCATTTCTAGCGTAAAAATTCCTATTTAGACATGTTGGAACAATCTGTTTGGTCACACGAGTTGCAGAACAAAAATTGCACCACTTTGCAACTTTCCACTGCTTCCATTTGACATTTTTTCCATCAACTGAAAATTGGACACTATGAGAAAACCACTTGGAGATAAAAAACCGAGAGAGGTTATTGTAGAGGGGACTAATATGATCTCATAGAATTAGACGAGAAGTTTATAAGCATCACGGTGTCCGAGTAACCTCATGCTGAAGTTTGCAGCCATTTTTCCCTTTGGACCCTTAAGAGATTAATCTAGTTGAATGTAGCTCAGAGCGATTCCACATGTTTGGGTGTGAAAGAGGACCATTCCTAGCATGAAAATGTGTATTGAGACACATTGGAATAGTCTGTTTGGTCACATGAGTTGCAGAACGAAAATTGCACCACTTTGCAACTTTCCACTGCTTATGTTTGACACTTTTTCCATTAACTGAAAAGTGGACACTATGGGAAAACCAATTAAAGATAACAAAAACTGAGAGAGGTTATTGTAGAGGGGCCTAATTCAATCCCATAGGATTAGACGAGAAGTTTCTAAACATCACAGTGTCTGAGTAACCTCATGTTGAAGTTTGCAGCCATTTTTCCCTTTAGACCCTTAAGGGATCAATCTGGTTGAACGTAGCTCAGAGCGATTCCGCGTGTTTGGGTGTGAAAGAGGACCATGCCTAGTGTAAAAATACCTATTCAGATGCATTGGAATAGTCCGTTTGGTCACACGAGTTGTAGAACAAAAATTGCACCACTTTGCAACTTTCCACTGCTTCCATTTGACACTTTTTCCATCAACTAAAATTAGACACTACGAGAAAACCACTCTGAGATAACGAAAATCGAGAGAGGTTATTGTAGAGGGGCCAACATGATCTCATAGGATAAAAAGAGAAGTTTATAAGTATCATGGTGTCCGAGTAACCTCATGCTGAATTTTGCAGCCATTTTTCCCTTTGGACCCTTAAGGGATCGATCTGGTTGAACGTAGCTCAGAGCGATTCCGCATGTTTGGGTGTGAAAGAGGACCATTACTAGCATAAATATGCCTATTTAGATTCATTGGAATAGTCTGTTTGGCCAGGCGAGTTGCAGAACAAAAATTGCACCACTTTGCAACTTTCCACTGCTTCCATTTGACACTTTTTCCATCAACTGAAAAGTAGACACTACAGGAAAACCATTTGAAGATAAAAAAATTGAGAGAGGTTATTGTAGAGGGGCCCACCAGGATCCCATAGGATTAGATGAGAAGTTTCTAAGCATCACGGTGTCCAAGTAACCTCATGCTGAAGTTTGCAACCATTTTGCCCTTTGGACCCTTAAGGGATCGATCTAGTTGAACGTAGCTCAGAGTGATTCCGCATGTTTGGGTGTGAAAGATAACCATTCCTAGTGTAAAAATGCCTATTTAGATGCGTTGGAACAGTCTGTTTGGTCACATGAGTTGCAGAACAAAAATTGCACCACTTTGCAACTTTCCACTGCTTCCATTTGACACTTTTTCCATCAACTGAAAAGTGGACACTACAGGAAAACCACTTAGAGATAATAAAAAATGAGAGAGGTTATTGTAGAGGGGCCCAACATGATCCCATAGGATTAGACAAGAAGTTTCTAAGAATCACAGTGCCTGAGTAACCTCATGCTGAAGTTTGCAGCCATTTTTCCCTTTGGGCCCTTGAGGGATCGATCTGGTTGAACATAGCTCAGAGCAATTCCGTGTGTTTGGGTGTGAAAGAAGACCATGCCTAGTGTAAAAATGTGTATTGAGACACGTTGGAATAGTCCGTTTGGTCACACGAGTTGCATAACAAAAATTGCACCACTTTGCAACTTTCCATTGCTTCCATTTGGCACTTTTTCCATCAATTGAAAACTAGACACTAAGGGAAAACCACTCTAAGATAACGAAAACTGAGAGAGATTATTGTAGAGGGGCCCAACATGATCTCATAGGATCAGATGATAAGTTTATAAGTGTCACAGTGTTCGAGTAACCTCATGCTAAAGTTTGCAGTCATTTTTCCCTTTAGACCCTTAAGGGATCGATCTGGCTGAACGTAGCTCGAAGCGATTCCGCATGTTTGGGTGTGAAAGAGGACCATTCCTATCATAAAAATGCCTATTTAGATGTGTTGGAACAGTCTATTTGGTCACACGAGTTGCAGAACAAAAATTGCACCACTTTGCAACTTTCCACTGCTTCCATTTGAAACTTTTTCTATCAACTGAAAACTGGACACTACAAGAAAACCACTCCAAGATAACGAAAACCGAGAGAGGTTATTGTAGAGGGGCTCAACGCAATCCCATAGGATCAGATGAGAAGTTTCTAAGTGTCATGGTGTTGAGTAATGTCATGCTGAAGTTTGTAGCCATTTTTCCCTTTGGACCTTTAAGGGATTGATCTGGTTAAATGTAGCTTGAAGCGATTCCGCATGTTTGGGTGTGAAAGAGGATTATTCCTAGTCTAAAAATTCCTATTCAGACATGTTGGAATAGTCCATTTGGTCAGGTGAGTTAGAGAATGAAATTTGCACGACTTTGCAACTTTTCCCAAGGCAAAAAGACACCTAACCTTCAAATCTTGCTTCCAAACTTTTACCAGACCTTGGTATACTTTATTCATCTTTATTTTGACATGAACAAAGCTGAAACACCTTCTTACAACATTGTTTAATCAGATTTCACAATTATTTTGACAATGTCTCTTGATCTTCCCCAACGCATATTCTTGCCTTCTTGCCTTCTATCTTTTTGTCTTCCACTAAAATTGCTAATTTTGGCTTTTGGCAGTTTTTACAACTTTTGCATTTTACAATTTTTCAATATTTCTTATGCAACTCTTTAAAGACTCCTTCCTAAGACTCACATTACATGATAAATGGTCTATAAAGCCCTTATTTAACGCAAATAACCCTAAAACACTTAAATTACAAGGTTCACCACATGAATCCCCTTATTGATCAACTTCTTTACATCGTGACTCAATTGACCTAATACATACAAAAATGGTATTGAATCCTTATTAAATGAAATAGAATGACCTCAAACCATCTAAGAACACCCTAAATGATCAAATGACCAAATAATAGAAACCACAAGGGTTCAAGTGTTGAAAAGATGGAGTTGGTGCTCCTTATTTCAAAAGTATGACTACCAACAACATACAACATTCACAAGACCTTTTTGAAGGCATATCAACCTCCTCAACCGACTACATCCACTTTTCAACTTCTAAGTATTTGCAAAATGACAACTTTTGGTTTGAAAACATTACATTGTTATGTGCAACTTTTGACATATTGATGTAAATGACTCCATACCTAAACTAGTGACCTTATGATGGCCTCATTACATCATCTTGACCCTTACTTGACCACCTTGTGGTCCTAATTGTCCTTGGTGATCCTGCACCATAAAAACCCTACTATAACCCTACTCCATTGATCTACAAGCCTAATTCAGTGGAGTATGCTTTATTTCTTTACTTGACTCTCAAAACCTCAAATTGAAGGTTCCAAATTGAATTTCAGACAATGTGCTCTAACAGTGGAAAAAATCAATGGATTTTCTTCTAGATGGACTCAAAAGAAACCTAATTCTATGTATTATCTCAATCTACAAAGGACAAGGCCTAAATCTACTGTATAGATGGTACAAAGCTAACAAAACTGAAACAAAACATAGAAATTTATGAATAGGGAACTTTTATTGCAAGATTTCGTTCAAATCAGAATTGAGATTTGTCAAGATCATCAAAATAAGGATGTTGCATTGCTTTTTTGGCTGAGATTCTCTTTGATGGCTCAAAAATCATCATTTTCTACAAGGAGGGACCAATCAATTTTTACTAGTTTACATACAGATACGCAAAGGAAAAGAATAAAAAGAAATAGCTCATCCAAAATAGATGGAAGGCACTTACAGATAGGCATGACAATCTCTCAACTTAGTTAGTCTTGGTCATACATCTTCACTGGGAGTTCCAAGATACCTATTGCACACAACACCTCTCATGAATAGAATTTCTTGAAATTCGAGATGATCTTATAATGTCTATGTTATAGGTGGTCATGATAAGGTTAAATTCAAATGAATAACTTGAAATTGCCTCATCAAGCTTCGCACGCACTTTTGTAATGGCTTAAAATCATAATTGAGATTTGTCAAGATCATCAAAATAAGGATGTTGCATTTCTTTTTTGCTTGAGATTCTCTTGGATGGCTCATAAATATGCATTTTATGCAAGGGGACACCAATCAATGTTTGTCTGGTTACATACAGATACACAAAGTAAAATAAGATGATAGCATTGGCATCAACCAAATTGACATGGATACAAGTATAAATTAATAAGAACCATTGTGCATATACTTACAAATTAATCCAATGAACCATCCGGGTCTACTCTACTCTTTATTGTGTCAAGCATTGCCTCATGGTCAGATTCACAGACCTTCCACAAGGTCTTGTTCAAAGGTCTACCCCCATTTTTGCTCAAACAAACATTGGATGCCACGATAAGGTTTGAGTAATCAAGAATTTTATGATGCATGTCAAATTCCTCAAACAACCAATGTTTAAAACTCTTATGTGGGTACCTTCTCAGCCATGTTCCAGTAACAACAACTGATCCTGTAGGGTATTCAATGTTTTCTCCATCTATAATTGGGGCTTCCAATTTTTTTTTCCTCAACACAACGACACAAGTAATAGTCTGTACCCTCTTCATTTGTCTTCATCTGCAATAACTGCATAAACATGCCCTGCATTTATATGTGTGACATATCTCTTGAAATTAGTCAACATTATGAATACAGTACAAAGTAAGATAACAATATAGAATTTCAAATACTAAGCAAGTAGATATATTACCTGGTTGAACTAGATCCGATACATGGTCAAAGTCAACCGATGATTCCATCTGTGTTAGTTCCAATGCCATCAGAGATACGTGTGAAGTGGGCTAAGATAACTTGTCAACCATTTGTCAACCCACTCCCCTGACTCACAATCATTCTAGGCTTCCATTGTACATGAAGAACAAAAGCATGCCATCTTACGTGTATCGATACTCCATGAACTTGCATTTGAGCTAAGGAAAGAGTGCAACTCACTCGATCCTGTTAGTGTAGAACAATCCTCATATGGTGAAATGTTAGTATCATCTATCAACCAAAAAAATCTACAAACTGAAGATGTACCTTCATTACCTGGACCCATCGAAGCAGAGCACCACTCAACAATTGATCTTGCATCTATCAACTGTGCACTGTATTTATACTTTAACTCTTCTTGTGCTAATGCTCTTTTCACGCATGCTCCTGTACTGTCATGCTCCCCCTTTCCATGTCCGGCCTCACAAAAGTTCCACATATGTTGCACACGTGTAGTTAGATGCATCCTGCACATCTAGTAGAACATGCACACGTTCTTTAACTGTGCTGCATAGTTATCTGACCATATTATATGCCGACCGTATGATATGCCCCTCTGATCCAAATGAGTGTAGAAAATTTGGAAGCAACCTTGCACAAACTCTGGAGAATGTGTACGATCATCACTAATATAAAAGTGATACTCCCTCAATACCTTCCTTTAGTCCTCTGTACTATCAGCTGCATGAATGAATGCTATGTGCACAAATATCGAAACCTGTGTGGAGTTGTAATATTGTGACTGCACCTCACATTGTGGCTATAGAGTGTAGTTCTCTATAAATTCAACCACTGATACTATGCTACCAAGTGGAAATGTGTCCTTGCATAGCTTGAATTGTGTGTCCAGCCATCGGGCTCTATGGGTATGCCTTGCATACTCATACACTAGATTCTCATGAAACATGGACATAAAATGATACACTGGAATCTTCTCAACAACCAAATCACACCTTTTTGCTTGAGACCCATCTTTTGTAGCCTATGCCACTATTTTATACTTCCCAAAATCTACTAGTTTATGCCCAACCTCATCTATTCTTTCCATATGTTGACATACTCGCATTCGTTGCAAGCCACCACAATGCTCACATGAACCATCCAAGCATGTTCTCCTAAAGAATATTTGGCCATCCTCTATTTGACATAAATTTTTTGATAAGAACTCTCTTGAAGATTTTGGTGGGGCTTCTATGCCACAATCCTACAAAACATCATTAGTATGCAAATCTAAACATATAGAACGATAAACATCATAATGGTTAGTGAATTCATTATGCAGTCTACAACAAGTAGTGCATGTGTGATTTATCTTGACATAAAAAGGTTTAAGCATTTCAAAGAATCTTTGAGAAATACTAATTTGAGGATAAGCATTTTGAAATTTATGAAAAAATTGTGTTTGAGTTGTATCCAAAAAATGCTTTGGATGTGGCTCACAGTTTCAACTACCAATTCTCCTTCTTACGACATCCCTTTGATTCATAGATGGCCTTGTATTATTCTTCCAATAATCTTCAATTAGTGTTCTCAATGCTTCAACAAATTTTTAATCTTTGTGTGGCAGTCTCCTCGAGAATTCCCATAATTCATTTGAATCGGTGCCCTCAATTCTTTGCCACCTTTGAACAGCCTTTGATAAAGTTTTTTTACTAATTCCCATTTGTTCACTTGTCTTTTTAATGAGGCAAGATCTCTTTGTTTGATAGCTTACCAAGGTCAATGTAATGACACGTCAGGTGACATTACTATCCTTTGAGTGTGAGGTCTTACCCACATTATCATAAGCATCCATTAGATTCTTCACAATAGTGTTTTCACTTGATGCATTCGATGTTCTCAACCCAAGAGTCTTCATGATGTTTCTATACTTTAAACGCCACATCATTTGAATAAATAGTTGACATCTTGCGGTCTCATTTAGCCTTTCAAAGAACATTTTCCAAATCTTATTGGCATATCTTCTACAAGTGCGTTATAGAATCTTACCTTCCATGTGCTGCAAAATATCCTCATCAATATTAATCAAAAACTTTGGATTTCTAAGCAAAATTCTAGGTGGTGTTCTCTTAGGTATATACATCTCAACATTAGTAATTTCATCAATATTGAATTGAGGTGGGCTAGATTGCGTACCTTCGATCGAGGGTGGAATAGAAGACATACCTTGAGGTTCACATGGGGATGATGGCATACCTTGTTCATCAACTCCGAGTGATGATGTACTCTCAACTTCAGATGTGGTGGATGGTGTCCAACCATACTCACTTGTGGTAGATGGTGTCTCTCCATATTTGCTTGTGCTTAATGGTGTCCCTTCGTATTCACTTGCAGTATAGGGTGTGTCTCTAACTATGGTATCTGCATCTCCCCTAGCACGACTCTTTCACATTCGTGCCCTTTGTGCTACCAATTTATTTTCTCTTTTTGACAATTGAGGTTCCTCTACAACTGGATTGTTTTCATCAATTGTTCCCAATTTCTACTTTTCACGATATTCCCTCATCCGTTTTTTCTCTTTATCTCTCAAGGCTTGGAGCTGATCATTTGTTAGTTTTTTCCTTTTAATAGTTTGTTTCTTTGGCATGACGAATAATTTTACCTGTGCAAAAAGTTCTAAGTTGTCAAATTAACTAATTGAAAGCTTTTGAAGCATACACAAAGAAAGTCCATTGACAACGTAAGGTTGTAACATGACAAACTGGTGCAGGAGCACCTAGGTCATGAAATTCCTTCAAAAGGCTAATTTGTTCAATTTGTAATGTTCAAGTAAATATGATGAGTGAAGGTCATGAAATGATGAATTTCAATGTATTTTCCCCATGAAATAGGTCACTAGGTGATATTATTGAAAAGTCGCTTTTTATAACAAAAGTTATCAATTATTGTAAAAGTGTAAAATTGCACAAAAGCAGGAAGGTGAAGAGTCTTTTTTGTGGAAGGGCAAGGATGGTTTCATGAAGATGAAGAGGCGGTTATTTCAACTGATTTAGACACCTTTGAAAAGCATTGTAAGCTCGAGAAATGCAGATCTTGTATCCCAAAAATCCATAAAAATCAATAAAAAAACCTTTGCTCAGTTATTTTGGAAAGCTTTTCTATTCTTGTTTTCAGGTTGCATAGTGATTCAAGCATTCTAAGATTTGATTCTTGTCAGGGAAAGAGACTTCTTTCATTCTTGAAAGTTGTAGGAATTGTAATTCATATAATCAAGAATTTGAACTTAGTTTCCTAAGTCTCGGTCTGTGGTTTCCTTAGAATTGTTTTGAGAGTCTAAAAAGTGATTCTTAGCCATTCCACCAATGTAGGGCTAGTAGGTTAGTGGAATGGATCATATTTAGTGTCTTTTCAATGTGAAGATGTGTGTGGCAGGGGTAAATAGAAATAAGAAGTTGGGATACTGTTGCATGAACAAAATTCTGAATTTTCTCATTCAAAAAAATGGTGTTTTCAAGTAGGGTTTGAGGAAACAACATGTAGAGGAGCTTAGCAATGATTTCAAAATAATTTGCAGACATAATGAAGCATGTTTCAATTGTTGGGTGGAGTAGTAGAGGTTTTGCAAATGTTTCATTAAAGAAACCCTCATGGTTGGTGTGTTTTCACCCTATAATCAAGTGTTTACTGATTTTGTGTATTGATGGGCATTTCCCATCTTGAAACTTGTTTATTTGTGAGTTTCTACACATGGCCTAAGACTTTTTGCAGGTTTGGTCGATTAGTGAGTATTTCTATGATGACTTGCTTTGATAAATTGACCTATTTAAGGGCTTTTACTAGTAGACAGCATGCTGGTTCTACTCTATTTTTTGAAATAAGTTTATAAAATTTTATAGTATGTTGAAAAGGATCAAAATAGGCCTGAGAATCTGTATTGGGATTGTGTAAATGCTTTATGAGAGAAAAGGAATCACCTGATTAGATGGAATGTTGGCTTACTAGAGATATTTGGCATTGTTTGCTAAAAATAGAGAATATGTAGAAATAGTGAAAGGAATGCTGTTAAGTGCTTGGGAGTAGTCTCATTTGTGATGCCACAGTTGTGTCTATGCTTGGTAATGTTTTGAAGGTAGATTGTGAAAGATTTGATGATTTGGGCATATGTTTCCAATATATGGCAATGGTGTCTTGAATGTAAAGTAGTCAGAGTGTGTCTATAATAATATATTGGAATATTACAATCAAAACATGATGAAATTGGTATATTAAAGGTCTGGTGATAGTGTTAAACTAATACTGCTTGTTGTTGTTACAAATGGTGTTTAAGTGAAGATAGGATGATGGATGTGTTGATTTGAGCAAAGATATCTTAAATGGTTGGGATGATGTTTGATTGCAGGTCTAAGGAACATAGGTGTTTGATTGTTTTTTCCTTGAAGGGGTAAGTTGATTTGATGAGTGATTGTTGTATTGTTTATGACAAGAACAAAGTTGAAAGTTGATTCTGAAAATGGTTTGCTATATGGAGATGGTGAATTGGCTACTGATAGCCTTATAATTTGAAATGAAATAAATGGATTTTGGTTGAATGAAAAGTAGTTTTGGATGAATTTGACAAAGTTTGTATAAATTGATCTTCTCCTGATTTGATTTGGGAAGAAATTTCCCTAAAGAAATGATGTTGTTGAGTGGCTTGGCAATCTGATATTGCATCACAAGCAAAAACTTTGATCAACATGGAATAAGCAAAACAACAAAAATGAAAGCAAGCCATAATAGAATGAAACAAAATGTACAAAGATTTCACATACAAAATAAAAGTTTCAAATGGAGGAGTTCTATCCAATTATGCAGCCTTTGCTTGTTCCTTCCTCAAACTCCTCAAAAATTTGATTTCTTGAAAAGCTTGTTCGCCTCCAAATTTCAAATGTATATCAATTATCATTGTAATTCAAACTTGAATTGATATTATATGCCTCTCAACGTGAAAACTCTACTATTTCATGCAAAGGTGATGGAAAGAACATTCAAAAGGTGGTGGAATCTCAAAATCATGCATGCACACTTCACTCAATCACCAAAAAGCTACTTTTTGTCAGAGCACATGCAAAACCAGCAAAATGTGCAAAATGTGAGCCGACATCATAGGTATATTGTGATTTTTTACCATTTTTAGTGCAATAAAAATTCACTCACGTTATTTAATCCTAAACGGACATATCTCTATTGGTTAATAACGCTCTCGTGTTATGATAAATTTGGTTTTTTTAAGCTTTAGATGATACATTTATAGGGTAGAGGATTAAGGGTACTAGGGAGAGAGCTAGAGCTAGAAATCCGCCAGAAAATCAACAGCGAGATCAAATCAAATCAAAATCAGATCAAATCGACTCGGATCAATCAAATCCGTCAATCAATCCTCCGCGACCCCTCAAAATCAAGAGATCCATTCCGAGATCCGCGTCCGGCCCCTGCGTCGGCAGGATCCGCGCAAAATCAATCACGCTCATCAAACTGCGGATCCGCTCGTCAGGATCCGGAACGTCATCAAAATCCACTTTTAAAATCAATCAGGATCCGCGCAAATCAGGATCCGCTCAAATCAGAGGATCCACTTTTCGCTTTTGGGGTCAGGATCCGCTTTTCCCCATGCTGCCATAGGGTGGGAGGGTTGCCAACAAGGCCGGGGTTGACCCTTTCCACTCTCCACCCTCTCCCCACCCTCCACCCTCCAGCCCTTTCCACCCTCCCACTCTCTCAAACTTTCTCTCCCCACCCCTCTCCCTCTCTCCCACTCTCTCCAACTCTCTCCACCCTCTCCCACATGCTCTACAACACTTTACCGACCCTCACCCTCTCCACCCTCTCCCCATGCTCTCCACTCTCCACCCTCTCCCCGCTCTCTCCCACTCTCTCCCATTATCTCCCCACTCTCTCCCATCTCTCTCGCCCTCTCCCACCCTCTCCCACTTTCTCTAGCACCCTCTCCTCCATCCTCCACTCCACCCTCTCCCTCCATCTCCACCCTTCCTCCACCCTCTCCATGTCCATCCATTCCATTCCTTCATTCCATCCAGTTGTGTCTTCCTCCATCCCTCCATTCCATTCCACCCTCCACCCTCCCTCCCTGTTCCTCCCCCTCCTTCCTCCACTCTCCACCCTCTTCCACTCTCTGATCTATCCATACCCTTCCATTCCACCATCTCCATCCTTCCATTCCATTCCATTTCCCTTCCACTCCTTCCTTCCATTCCATCTCCTTCCTCCATTTCCGTTATCCATCCACCCTCCACTCTCCACCCTCCACTCCACTCTCCACCCTCTTTCCCTCCACCCCTATCCTCCACCACCCTCCACTCCTCCCACTCCACCCTAATCCTCCTCATCTTTAATTGCATCATGATAAATGGATAAATAAATAATGTCGATAATGCGTAATGGTTGATATGGTTGCGGATTATAAAATGTCGTCATGCAGATCGCCCATGTCACGTCATAAATAATACGTAATAAATAATAAAATGTCGCCATCATATGTCGCTTGCGTTGATATGGACAATGATCATGAAATATGATCGGTCAATAAAATATGGATGTCGCCATCGCCTCTGGGTATCACGTTGTCGATATCGCGTAAATATGGGACATCTTCACGTATCCGTATGTTTCATCCGGGTCATCATCAATAAATATGTGGGGTCATCAATAAATATGTCATGCATCGTATTGTTTCCGCCCATCTTAAATATCACGCCCATCAGTACAAATATGTCATCTCGGTATCAATAAATATCATCGCGCCCATCATCACATCGTATCTTTAAAATATGTCTGGATGTTCTGCCATTTTTCTTTGCGCCCATCTGTGCCAGCCATGTTCACTTCATCACGTGAATATGCGAATATGCTATCATCTGGCGAATATCTCGATATGTTTCGGATCTTCCCGCATATCATCTTAAGATTATCTCCGCCCATCGTCTCGGTCGCCTCATCGCTCATCGCCGTGATGGATCATCACTTATCCGCCATCACATCATAAAAACATCTCGGCATCATCGTGTCATGTCATATCACGTTTCATATCGTCATCATCATCGTACCATCAGGTCCATCATCACGTCATCGCGCATCATATCATCTCCATGTACATCATCCCACCATCCACTCCACCTTCCACCCTCCACCCTCCCTCTCCTCCTTCCATTCCACCACCCTCCCTCCCTCCCTCCATGGTCCTCTCCACCTCCACCCTCCACTCCTCTCCATCCTCCACCCCTCCCAAACCCTGTCCTGCCCTCTCCACCTCCACACTCCCGATCGTCCCCGCCCGTAATAAATAAAATGTCATCATAATGTCGCCATGTCACGTGGATAATAAATATCGGGCGTAATAAATATCAGGTATGTCACATATGCGCTAATAATACCATTGCATCGTATATCATCATCGCCACGCCATCACGCCAGTGTCGCCCATCAATAAATATCGCTATATGCATGTCTGATATGTCATCGGTGTCGCCATCGGTCGTCAATAAAGCGATTGCATCGAATAATAAAATATCGGACATGTCACGCCGCTAAAATATCTGGTTTAATGTTGGATAATAAAACCTCTGGTTTAATAATACATAGTCATCGCCCATCATCACGGCAAAACCATCATGTCGTGGTTTTGTGGATAATGTCATCATGGGTTGCGTCGCCATCATGTCACGTATGTTCACGTCATCATCTTTGGCAAAAATCGTATGGCCATAATAAATATGTCGCCAGCATGTCTCATAATGTCGCCAATGTACAGCGTAATAAAATAATGTCTGGCGCATCAAAATAATATCGGCGTTAATAAATATCGTTGGGTCAATGCGGCAGACAAATATGTCATGCATGTAATGCGATAATAATGCAGCGCAATAATGCGATAATAAATATGCGTATAATAAAATATTAAATATGTCGAGATAATATTGCATCAATAAAACCATCGTTCATCATCATAAATGTCGTAATAATGCGCGTAATAATAAATAATATCGCCCGGCAAATAATGTTGGATAAATGTCGCCTCAATGTCGACCTCCCCTCCACTCCCATCCACTCCTTCCTTCCCTCCCCTCTTTCCCCGTCTCTTCCCTCTCCCTCCCTCCCACTCCAGCTCTCCACTCTTTTCCCTCTCCTCTCACCACTCCCTCCCTCTCCTCCAGCCCTCCCCCACTCCACCCTCTCCACTCCACCCTCTCTCGCCCTCTCTCCCATAAGCCCATGGCATACATACATACATACATACACACCGACATACATATACATAAAAACATATGAACAAACATTCAAAAAATTGGCATTTAACTAAAGGAATAAATAACGCGAGCGCGTTATTTGTTGCTAGAAATGTTCCACGGAGAAGGAAAAAGTGAAAACTAATAAATAACGCGAGCGTTATAACGCGCTCGTTATAATGTGCTCTCATTATATTTTTCTTTGGGAATCAACAAGCCTTAGCTTTGGTATTTGCCTTAGAATACCAACCCAAAGGTTCAGAGGTCATTCCCAATGACCAAAGATGTGTTTTTTACAAATTCTACAATTTTTCACATAATCGAGTTCATACTCACCGTCAGGATTGCATTTGGTTTAATATTGAAAAAATAGAACACATGGGTAATGTTAAGTTCTCTCTTAGCTTTCCAACGATATAATTTTTTTCACTTTCTGACAATGTTAGGCCTTTCATCCATAATTTCTTTTGTTTGTATGTCTTTTTTTATATCAAAAAGTAGTGTTTGGTTTTTTTTTTGTTATAAATTAACCATTCATCAAATTTCAAATAAATTATATTTTTAGAAACTAGAATCTATTCTACAAATTTTAAAAATTAAAAATTAAAAAAAATCTATTACTTTCCAAAATTTGTAGGGGAGCACGGCCAAAATTCTGCTTTTTAGGAAGTGCCCACTTAGAAAATTAGTAAAAAATAAAATATTCATTAAAAATTATCAAAAATTGTGCATCAACTAGATGTTGTTAGCTAACTTCTGACTATAGCGATTTTAATAATACTAAAAAAAAGTTCATCGTGCTCAGGTCGTACAAGAGTTGCTATGTTATGTTTTTCTGACAAAAACAACACCAATTTGTGTACATCCCTCTGTTGAACCCCTTAATCTCAACCATTTTCAAAATAAATTAATATTTTAGAAAGTAGACTCAGAGCACTTTGATACTTGTTTTTGTTCCATCTCAAAAATTTGAGTGTAACTATCCTCAATTTCACGTCCAAGGTCAGCATTTCCTGATTTCAGAAAAAAAGTGGCCACTTAAGCCCCCTTTTTGGGAACCATCTTGGTGCACTTACCCTCAATTAATCTAAAGTATATGGATTCGAGAATTATTTTTGAGACATATTGTTATAAATGTGTAGATGATGATTTTTGATCTTTGTCATTTACATGAGCTAACATTTTTTGTAATTGATACTTACTTTTCAATTTATAATTTATTGATATTGTTGAGAGAGGTTTTGCTGAGTAGAATATTATAGATTATTGTATTCTATTTAAGTAATGTCTTATATTAGATAACATTATAGATCCATTCATGAAATACTAATTATTTCTTACCAACCATGTTCCATAGTTTATTAATTTATTGAAACAATGATGACATTTAATATTGGGATATTTATGAACTAAAATTCATGGATTGACCAAATTAAAGGAGAATAAAGTGATTAAATGAGATGCTAAATCTTATTGATGATTTTCCTACCAATCCCTCCTACTTGAAGTGAATGAGCTTTGATTTAGATGATTCTAGAATATGAGGATACAAGAGATACTAGGAAAAAGCCTAGTTTCAAAGAGAGTGACCCTTTATCTTCCTCCCACCCATGTAAATTTGTTGGCCATATGCATATGATGGTTCAAATCTAACTCGAACCTATACCAAATTTATCAATAGATTGATATAGATATCAATATATGATATTGGTAGAAAAAGGTAATTGCTTTTTGAATCCCATATAAAAATAATTGGAACACATATATACTTTCAAAAGATTAGAAAGAGAAGTTTTACAAAATATTTTAGCAATTTGACATAGTTGAATTACTATCAATAAATAGTAAATAGACTGTACCTAGTGGGATTGTAGTTCAATCGGTTAGAGTACTATCTTGTCAAGATGGAAGTTACGAGTTAGAGCTCCATTAGTCCTAATCCAATAAATTGAATAATTCTTTGAGCAGTCACTACCCCAAAGAAGAGAAAAAAATGAAAAGAGAGTAGAATAAAATATATTTATTAGGGATTTTGTAAATCTATTTGGATCTACATAATTCACCAAATCTAGAATGGTGATTTTTCTTCCATATTTTGAATGTGGATTATACCATTGAATTATCATGATAGATCTACAATATTCTTTTATCCTTGAGAGATAAAAAAGGGCATTGTTGGAAGACAAATCTATATTAGGAAGAATAACACACGAGGTATTTCCCTTCTAAGTAAGAATAGTACATATAGATGTATGCTCAAAGGTTATTTTATCTCATTTCAAATAGATACTACTCCAACTATCTTATATTTTTTCTTGCCTAAAAATAAAATGTTTCAAATGTGTTATTTCCCTATTTTTAAAAAATGTTCAAAATTAAGGGTTTTTAATTTAATCTCTAGAAAATAGAAGAGATTCCTAAAACGTATGGTCAAAAGGGAGATAAATAATACCACTCTTCACATACATTCATTCAATAATATCCTAGGAATCCTAATTGGATTGACTATCAACCTCACAAGGTGAGTCAATTCACAACAAGGAAGACCTAGGAGGGGGCTGTTTCAACTTTAAGTGGTTCACCACCAAGCAAAAGCTTGGAAAAGACAAATAAGCATTCAAATCATAAAACCTAATAATGCAAGCTAAATGAAGGATGCAAATAATTAAATTATGCAACAGGGAGTTATGATGTATGTACATGGAAAGTCTGGAGATGTTGTGAGGATTTCAGAAATGGAAAGAAGCTATCAAAATGTGTTATGGAGGACTAAGATGACCTTACTGTTGTCTTAGTCATGCTGCTATTTTTCGGGGAATATACAAAATCTTCAAATTCCGGAACTAGATCTAGAAGAATTTATGAAAAATACCCTCAAGAGGACTAAGATTCCTTTACTGTTGTCTTAGTCCCGATCTAAATTTTTGAAATCTCTGAGTGTGGTCTTAAGGCTTGATGTCTGCTCTTCCTTCTTCTCTAATCTTAGGGTTTGAAACCTTCAGATTTGGCTTGTAGGTGAGTTTCCATGAAGATGACAACTTTGCAATGCAACTTTGCAACTTGACAACTTTGCACTTCAAAGGATCTTCAAGTCTTCAAACTAGATCTGCAATCATAAATATGCAAGAGGGGAAAAACTTGTTGAATTGTTAGTGAATGGGGGTTTGCCTTGGTAAAACCCCTTGTTGGTAATTAAAGCTTGAATTGAAATAGAATAATGAAGGAAATGGTGAATGAACAACATACAATGCTACAACTCACCAAACCCTTGTTGTAAAGTCTACAAACTTTTGTGAAATTGCTGCAATGGATATGGATCTTGAATCAAAGGAATGCTTGATAGATATGGACTTGAATTATGTGCTTGAATCAAAACACTACATCACAAGTGTTAGCACAACAAAACACATGATGCAAGAATATCCTTAATATGATGCTTGAATCTTGATGATGGCTCAAAATTCTTGAAGAACTACTCTTGAATGCTTGAGTGCTTGAATACTTAGGTGCTTAGATTGCTTGTTATCTTCTTATAAGAAAATGAGAGAAGAAACCTTGTATTTATACTTTTATATGCTTAATATTCCAAAATTACATCACACCAAGCTGACATATGAATTCATTAAATAAAGGAGGCTAAATCCTTCTAGAATTTGAAATTAAATCCCAAAATTACCTCAAGGGGGACTAAGATGCCCTAGGTGACGTCTTAGTCCCAAGTCATGAAACTTGGGGCATAGACACCAAAAGGGTCCCAATTAAGATGCCTCAAAATCAGGGTCCCAAGACCTTTGGGGGATAAAGATGCCCTAGGTGGCATTTTAGTCCTAACCCAAAAATTAGGGACACTTAGATAAAATCATTAAATTATCATTTATTCATTGGAGAATGTTGGGATTAGCCAGAAAAAGATATAATTCATAGGGCTTGTGGACACAAAATAGGACCAAGCAAGAAATAAATAGGGATAAATAAAGTAAGGCAGACCCAAACAAGTGTGAAAATGCAAGGGTTTTCATTTTACTACACTACATTTAGCCCCCACTTTAGTGAGAAGATGAACTTGCTTCAAACTAACACCAAAGTAGCCAACCACACAATGAAGAGGGTTTCAAATGTACAAATGCTAGTAAGATAGGATGACAATAACCAAGAGGGTGGCCAAGCCCCCAAGATCAAGATCCTATGGAAAACTAACATAGGTACAAGGGAACATGCATGTGAATGATATATGAAGCCATAATCAGATCACAAACATACATAATTAAGGATAGAAAAAAAGAAAAGAAAAAGGAAAAATGCAACGAATCAAGCTTGAAATGGCCTTCCAACGTGGTGGACTGAATCTAGGCTATTTTTCCAAAAAGTTTACAAGTGGAAGACACTATCCACTATGCAAACAAAACACATATTCACAAGGGCTAATGAAGCTAGGTGTCCACTAGGTGAGCCCTAGGAAGTCCATATCAAAGTCATACCCCCATGATTATGATAAGGACAAAAAGAAAATGGACACTCACAAGGGCTAGTGAAGCTAGGTGTGTTGGATTTCAATTGTTTATTGTGATTATTTGTCCTTGATGTCAAAACTGCTCTGGGTTGGTGCCTTGGTATTTTCAGGCATATTCATCTAATCAGTTTGGCATTGGCATTATGGTACAACTGAGTGATTTGGATTGGTGCATTTGGTTATCGTTATGGACAGTCGATACAGCTGAGTGATTTGGATTGGTGCATTTGGTTATCATTATGGAAAGTCGATACAACTGAGTGATTTGGATTGGTGCATTTGGTTATCATTATGAACAGTGATTTACTTTGAGTTTTGTCTTGTGATACTGATCATGGTGGATTCATGTGTAGAGGGTATATATCTCATACAGGTTCTTTGGCATTGGTATTTTAGATACTCAATTAGAGGTCTTGTTCTTGGTATTCATGTTTATGGTGATTTAGGAATTTGATGATGTATTGGCACTTGGTTTATGGCATGTTTCAGTTCTTCATTTGTTGGTATTGACTTTTGACATGGTACGCCCTTGCTTCAAATATATATATGTTTATTATTATCTTGACAGGTCTCAAGATCTTTATGCTTCAGGTCTTGGCTTCATTGATATTTATCAAGATGGAAAAGATATCACTTTGATACCGGGTCTCTTTGCAATAGATGGTGTCTTTGTGAATTATCATGAAATCTAGATTCTAATGTTTACATTTCTCTATTAGAAATCACCTTGGATGAAACACAGTATGCCATTACACTACTTTGACATATTTTTTAAGGTCTTCAAGGCTGATGAGAATATTAAATTATTTATACTTGACATCATACATGGTGCTGGGCACTAAAGTGATGTTTTTTGAAAAAAAAAAGGAAACCGGGCTCTAAAGAAAGAAAAAGAAAACCTAAGGCATATAACATTAGGTTATCATATTACATATGAACTTTGATTAATATTGGACTTACCATATGATATATAGTTCATATTTATTTTATTTTGTATCGACCTTTGTATCATTTTAAAGTCATGTAACACGACTGCCAGCTTTATCATGTTGTAGACACATCATCATTGTGGTTGATTTGGCAATGAAATCATCATTATGGATTGAATTGGAAGTGACTGTAGTGTTTTTTGGTGGACTTAAAACTTCATTATGATGTTTCTTTTGGACTTCAAATGATATTGAATATCATTACTTTCGCGGATTTGACAACATTATTCACTTGAGTTTTGTATTCAATAGGGAAAAATGAGTTTTGTAACTAACATTTTGCTGAAGGCAAAACCCTAGCCACCTGGAGCTGACATGGAAGAGAGGTTTGATCAACAGTTTTGAAAAGCTCAAAGTTGGGTATTCTATTTCTGATTTCTGCATTTGTTAATAGGTATTATTGAGCCTTTTATAATTTGTTTCAAGCAAGATTAGTTTGTTATCGGGCTCAAATATGAATAGCTTCAATTAGTTTTTTTGTTTATAAACTGCTTAGATTTAAAATGCATCATTTCTTAATCATAATTTGAGAAGTTGTTAATCTCTTTTGAAGGGTTATTTTGAGATTGAAATGGCATTTGATATATGGAATCCTAACTGCATTCATTGCTTTGAGAATCAGTTTGAAAAAGTTGGTTGATTAACGAATAGAGTTTCAGAATTTGAGAAGTTGTTAATCTCTTTTGAAGGGTTATTTTGAGATTGAAATGGCATTTGATGTATGGAATCCTAATTGCATTCATTGCTTTGAGAATCAGTTTGAAAAAGTTGGTTGATTAATGAATAGAGTTTCATTGTTCAAAAATGATGAATCGAAGATATTTCAGTTATTCCTTTTTGGAATCCATTTCTTAACTATATTGTATTGTATAAAGGTATGGATGAAATCCATTTCTAAAGAGAGAATTTGCATGGCTGAGGATGAGAGTTGAAGTAACAACAATAGGGTTTGCAGAATTGTAAGGGAATTTTATTGAAACATCTTTATAGTGTAAAAACAAGGGTTTTGAGAGAACATTATTCTCTCTGGTTCTATATAGAGATTATTTTTTATTGCATAATATTTTTGTAATCAAGTACTGGCATTCAAAGTACATATTTTGTAATGGGCTATAATATAGACTATCCTATTGTATACTATTAGGATGTTGTGATTGCAGAAGATAATTGCAATTATAGGACCTTGATAGTTTACATTGTTTATTGAGAAACATTGAAAGAGGGGTTGGTGCTCCTTGAGATTGGTGTTTCTAAATGAGGGGTTGGTGATCCTTAAGTGGGTGCTCAGAGATCAGCTTGTAAGGCATTGTAAGCAGTGGTTATTGAAGTTAATCCTATAAGGAAATTTTGGAGTGGTTTTTCTTCCCTGAAAGGGTTTTCCACTTGGCAAAATTCTGTGTTCTCTTCTTGTGTATTTTTTGCTTATCTTTTTTAAGTTCTTGTTCCATCATTTTTCAAATTGTTTCATGAAAGGCTCTAATACATTTTTAATATCTCATTCTAAAAGGATTCAAAGTATAAAGTTCAGTCTGTCATAAAAGTGTTCAAACTTATGCATAAAGTTATGTGAAAATAAAGCATTGGAAAAGAATTGTTCAAGCTGTATAATATGAACAATTACAATTGTGATTTGACATGGTTGAGTAAAGTCTTTGTGATCAGTCATTATGTTGTTAAAGTATGTTGATCTTTCCATGTCCACTTTGCATTTAAAAGATTACATAAAGTTGTTTCAAGGTTTTAGTTCAAGTTGTAAGTCAAGTGAAAATTTTACATTACTTTGATTCACCCCCACTCACGAAGTAATTAAGCTTCCAACAAGGTGTTCACTAGATGAGCCTAGGGGACCATATCAAAGCCATACCTCCATTAATTTAATAAGGCACAAAAGGAAAGAACATGCTCACATGGGCTAGTGAAGCTAGGTGTTCACTGGGTGAGCCCCAAGGGACCATATCAAAGCCATACCTCCATGACTTTAATAAGGCACAAAACACAACACAAAAAGAAAGATGGATGTTCAAAGGGATTTTTCTTAGTTCATGTGAGGTATTATTCTTAGGGGACATCCTCCCTAATGTCTCCAAGAGAGGACCTATCAAAGGAAAAAATATTCACAACTTAGGGGATGCAGTGTGTCGCATCACCACTAAGAGGAATATAATATGCTAAGATAGATCAAGCTCTTGAAGAACATTACTCCCAATGTCACCACAAAGAGGAAAATAGCATTGCATGAAGTAAGGAAATAACATCAAGGAGCATGAAGTAAGGAAATAACATCAAGGAACATGAAAAGAAAAAATGCAAATGAAATCATGCCACAATAATGCCAATGTATGCCCCCACTTTAAAGAAATTGCTAACACCATGCTGTGAGCAATTACTTTAAAGTAGCCAAAACATGAAAAGGAAAAAGGAAAAAGAGGGTTGATCCCTAGAAACACATAAGGGATCTATGGATTCAAGGTCAATATCTATCTTTGTTGTAATGATATCAGAAAGCTTAGGATTGTCATCATTCCCCAAATACACATAGATCTAGAAGAATGACACAAATAGAGCGAAAAAAATGAAAAACCTTTTGGGTCAACATGGAAGAAACATAAATGTCTCGACGCCTTGCGTCGTCCCCAAAAGGAAAACACAAAACAAAGATGAAAATGAAAAACAAAGATAATGAAAAATATTTTTGGTCAACATGGAAGAGACATAGGGTGTCTTGATGCCTTGCGTCATCCCCAAAAGGAAAACATAAGACAAAAATGAAAAATAAAAAACAAATATAAAATATCAATGAAAAGGAAAAGGAAAAAGTATACGACATATAAAAGAATGAATGTACAAATAGAGGAATGCACATAGAGAGAGAAACATCAAATAGAACATCATGGGGGGATCACATTACACACATGCAATCAAAAAGCGAAAAGAAAGAAAAAAAGGAAAGAAAAAGAAAAAATAAAAAGAAAAGATAAAAGACTAGTAAAGTACATGTGATTCAACCATCCAACAAGTCATCTGCATCCCAGTATTGTTTAGTATATACAAAATGCAGATCACTAGCAAGAGGGACAACATCAAGTGCTATACTAGGAGAATTACTAGGTTCAACACGCGGTGCATCACTCGGTTTAGGAGGATCAACATGGTTGTTATCGTCTAATTTCATGGAAGAGGAAAATAAAAAATTCAACTCATTATGCACTTGCTCATCAATTTTAGAAATTTCCTCATCATCATCCAAGTTAACCACAACAGGAGGAAGAATGATAATATCCATAGAGGGTTCTGGTCCTTGTTGTGTTGGATACATAACTTCTGCTTGTTCTAGTAAGAGAGGAGGCTCATTGTTTATTGCTTCAGTCAAGTTCAGATTTTTATTTTCAACATTTTTTTATTCATTCATCTTTCGAGCAATAACACAATGTCTACGCCTATTCTCTCTAGCATTTCAATTCCTTTTATTACGGTTTTCAAGTTGCATTTGTGTAGGAGTCAGTTTTTCAACCATAGGTTCCTTTTCTTCTTATGAGGGAATAACAAAAGAAACCATAGAAGGTTGTTCAACCACTTTCTCTTTGGCTTTATAAATTTGTTTAGGAGGCAAATTAGGACATGTTTGGTTTTCTCTAGGCCTCTTATAGGAAATAGGAAAAGGATTGTTCATGGATGGGTCTTGGTTTGTTGGAAGGGATTTAGGCTCACTATTGTTTTCTTCAAGGGATGGAAGTTCAATCATGGGTAGGGGAAAATTCTCAAGGGATAATTTGGCTATACATTTTTCTTTGAACGTTTGGTAGGATAGGAAGAGGAAATCTTCACAAGGTCTTATAAGTTCCATAGGTTCAAGAAAAAGATAATCTAAGGAAAAGTTTCCATGGGAAGATGGAGGTCTAAAGCCTCTATGGTTGAAAATGAATATTTCATTTCTGACTGGAAACTTTAAGCACTTATGGACAACAGATGGGACCACCTTCATGGAGTTAAGCCATTTGTAGCCCAGCTTCACATGAAATTCTTTTGAATTGGATATGATAGAGAATGATACATTTAGTTTCTTTGGTCCTACTTGTAAAGACAGTGTGATCAAGCCCATCATAGTACAAGCAAAACCATCATATGTTTTAATGCATGCTTTTGGTTTATCATATCTATCTTGAGTAAGTTCATGCACATATAAGAGTTCTTTTGTGATCACATTCTCTCCACAGGTGAGATCAATTAAAATCCTAGGAGTGGGCCTGTTATTGATTTTTCTTTCTATGTAAAGAGGAAACATCAGGTGCATGTTTAATTTTTTCTTCTGAAGAGAAAGTAATGTCAGTGGGAATTATGGTTTACTATTTATGAGGCTCAATATCAATCACTCTTATCATTGTATTAATAGGACTTTGGTCATTAGTGTCCATAAGACTTTGTTCATCATCATACATAGGACTTTGTTCATTATTGCTTATATTCTCATCATCCCTGTCAACATTCATCACATTAGGATTAGTTTCACTAGCCTTACCAAATGAAATATTATGGTTGGGCATGGGATTGGTAAAGATTTGCAAGTTTTGGTTGGAGGAGCTACAAATTTATTACCTTTACCATTTACACCTCTAATTTGATATAACTAGAATCAATGCGGTCTTGCACAAGATGTTTACGACTCTTATAATGTTCCTTACCATGTCCTTTTTGTTGGTGATAAACACAATAGGCATTATGTTTAAATCTTAGAGGTAATAGCTTGCTAGGGTCAAGAGGTTGAACATGAGGTAAGGTAAGTATGTTTTTGTTTAATAGTTGGGTCATAATGTTGTGAAGTGTGTTGGGTAAGGGATTAAATTTTCTTTGTGGATCCCAAAAGATATAAGGATTACTCTTCTTTATAGCAGCAACTTGGGTATCAATTGGTTGGGTAGGTTGAGAGGTAGAATTTAGCTAAAGAAAACTTTTATTTTGTTTTCTAAAAGGTTGGTAGGTGTTTTGGTTTGAAACTTTAGACTTTTTAGGATAGGAAAAGGTGGTTTTCGGCTCACTACTACCTACAAAATTATGATAATCTCGAAGGGTAGTGCATAAGTGCATGAAGGAAGGGAATTTCATCATGGTGAGCTTGTCTCTTATCTTACTTTTTAAATTTTTTGTGAACATATTTTGAAGGTGGGAATCAAGAATCTTCACACTGATTTGGGAATAAAGTGATTGGTAGCGTGAAATAAAGTTAGTGACTTTTTCACCTTCATTTTTCTTACATCTAATCAAATCAGATAATGTTATTTCAAGAACCATATGCACTTGGAAATGTTTAATAAAGGCCTCAACAAGTTCATTGACTGAACAAATTGAGTTATTGAGTAATACAAAAAACCAATCCAAGGCAATGTCTTTCAAGGATCAGGAAAAAAGTTTAGCCAAAAGTTTGTCCTCAAGGATAAAGTCACTACAAAAACAGTAAAGGAATTACCATGATTAGTAGGATCCCCCTTTCCTCCATATTTCTCAAATATAGGGATCACTATACCTTTTGGCACCAGGGTTCTCAATATCTCCAAGGATAGTGGGTTACTTTTGACATAGTATGAAGGTGGAACATTTTGATTTTGATTTATGATAGAAACTTGGCGTTGAATGGATGAAAGACTTTGTAAAAGGTGGTTAATGATAGGATCATTACTTGTGGTTTGTGATGGAGATGAATATGGTGGTGGTGTGGAAGGACCAGTGAATGGATTGCTTACGAGAGGAGATATAAAATTAGATGCCACATAGGTATAAGAAGCACTAATGGAAATATTTGAGGTAGGAAGGATATTTCTAGTTAGTTGCATTGTTGTGGTCACTTGACAATTGGTATAGGTTGGAATGGATGTTATGGTTGAAAAGGTAGAAGTTTGATTTCCTTCTTGGATTTGCACATTGTTTGAAGCTTGAGCACCATTAGTGGTGGAAGGAAGATTTTTTCCAAAGATGTGAGCTATGTTATGCATAAATTTTAGTCCTTCATCACTTTCCATCATGCGGTGAATACTATCTATGGCAGGTATAACAGTGTTAGAAATGTTTTTAGTACTCACACTATCTTGTAAATGAGCTAGATATTCATGCATTTTCATTATGTTTTCTTGAGGGATATGATCAACAATTGTTTTAACACTTGGCATAGAACTTGTAGGTAAGGTAGGAATAGAAAAAGAGGTATCAAAGGTATGGTCCATACCTAGTGATCTAATACCAACACCAAAAGTAAGAGAGCTTGATAACCCAAGATCCACAATGAGTGTTTTATTGTGAGATGCCATGAGTCTCGCACTTTGTCTAACCACAATATTACTAGTAGGAAACCAAGTACTATAGCTCATACAAGGGATAAACCATAGAAAGTGCAATGAACACAATATCCTATGCTTGCAATTAGACTTGAAATGAAAGAAATTGGAATAGCAACAATTTTGCAAACTAAAATAAAGAACTAAAAGTAGCCAACAGAAGCACAAAAAAGCAATTTCAGAGCCCAAAAACTAGAAAGTCAAACTCAACAGGGACTAAGATGCTAGTAAGGGTGTTTTAGTTCTACTGGTGAAATTCTAAAGTTCTAGGGGCTGAAATAGACAACAAACAACATAGAGAGGATTCTGAGCTAGAAACCCTGAGAGTGACTAAGACACTAGGAAGGGCGTTTTAGTCCTAGCAGAGGCTTTCTCAAAAAAATAGAAAATTCTAGATTGTCTATAGTGTTCATAGGTTGCATATTTAGGATGTTGATGTTTAGAAACAAGAAAATGCACAAATGAATGCAAGAAAAAGTAACTAGTAACAAGCAATTCAATGTAAAGTGAATGCAATTTTTTCAATTTTGAATGCAATAAGAATCTTTCTAAATGCAATTAAGATGATGAACAATGCACTTTTTAGTTTTTGAATAAAATGAAATGATGCGAGAAACCCTACATGCAATTTCACTAATGCAATATGCAATGCAAGAATGAATGCAATCTATATCTAGGACCTTAATGAAATCCAAACTAGAAAGTGAATGCTCAAGAGAGTCGGGTTCACCAAAATAAAATGTATGGTGAAAGGGGGATAAATAATGTAGACACATGAAATTAGCATTATGCACTTAGTTCATATTCATCTGCTCATTAAATAAATCAAACACATCAAATCTATTCACTAGGTAAATTAGGTCTTTATTCCTAAGGTTATCCATTTAAATTAAATAAATCAATTTTGTTTAATTTATGTCTCACATCAACCTTTTAATTAAATAAACCAAACTTTATTTAATTGAAATCCAAATGCATATTCCATCCCTTTTTTATTTAAATAAATCAAAATATTTAAGTCAAATGGGTCAAAATAATCTTAAACATCATTTAAGCTAATCTAATCCTGATTAATCTAATCTAACCACCCATCACATCCTCTAGCTTTTCCCACTTGCACCAATAAATCATTTTAATTCATTTATAAATTCAACATTTTCCATCAGCATGGAATCTTTGAGGAATATTCCCTCAAGTTTGAATTCAAAAGCAAGTGGACATGTACACCCAACAAAGCATTTATGAGCTCTTACATGTCTCTTGCACAAGTCAAACTCAACATTTAACTCTCAAATTCAAATTTGAATCTCCCCCTCTTTGGCACATTGACCAAAATGCGCTCATTCCTCAAGCCTATGACAAGTTGACAAGTGGCTTCATCTCATTGGCTAATTTTTTGTCCAACATTCATCCATTTGGCTATTTCTCTCATCAAAATGATCTATAAATGGAAGGCTTATTCTTCATCAAATCCATCTACAAAACTTATGCAAAGTCACTCTCTTCACATTGAGAACTGATTTTGTCCATTGCATCCTCATCATTAGCATTATCAAGGGTTGGGAAAGGGTCACTTCTCACAAGTAACACCAATCCACTATGGAATAGGTTATTCATTATGCTTTTTAGAATTTCAACTAACTTGTTTTGTTGTGTTGTTTGTAGAGCATAATGGATTATTTCATAAAGAGTGCTATTTTGTTTGTTTTCTTTAAAATAACTTCATGATGATATACACTATGGAATAGGACAAATTGACTAGATTTTGTTTGAGGTTAACAAATTGAACAAGACAACTTTTCAAATCTCATTTTGGTGCTCTAAAATGAATCAAAAACACTACTTTGTGGACTTAAAATGAACAAATGCAACTTTGTTTTTGTGATTGCTTACTTAAACTAACATCATCGAAAAGGACGTATGTGCTTCTCTCACGCTTTACAATGATCTTGAGAATCAAAAGGCCTTTTTTGTGATCTTAGGTTGAGATAAAGCAACCACCTCCACACTTCATTTTGGGTTTAAAAATTGAACAAACACTTTGCGAGTGTGAGTAAACTTATTGCATGTGTTCTCCCTTTGTTTCTAAATGAAGGTTGATCGAACTATGAATATGTTTACTCACTTTTTTCTATCTTAGAGGGACTGCCTTGGTTAAAAAGTACTCACCCAAGGGAATGACTCAACCGGTAACACTCTAAAGCCAAGAGTTTTTCCAACTGGGATATAAATGTGGGTATTGGAATAAATGCCAATATCACACGGTTGGCTCCGATGAGATGGATCTGAAAGGGGACTCTTTCCGTATGGGTCAATCTCCACGAATGGAAAGTTTGAACTAAAACCCTTGTTTGTAGCAGCCAGCCAGTCCATCCAACGAGTTTATCAAAGTGGTGCATTGGAACTTAGATTCCAATAAGTTACTTGCCATGCCCGATCTTGGTTAAAATATAGAGGTTAAGACTTCATTCTTAACATACCTTTATATTTTTTTCTTGGTTGCATGTAAAATCATCTCTTCTACTACGAAGGGCATGAGGCAAGCCCACCAAGAAAAACGTACCAATTGAGCTAGGATGTTATGTTGCTTGTGAGTCAGTTTGAAAACACAGTGCTTTGATCGAAAACATTGGAAAACCAACATTCAACATGAGCATCAAATCTCAAACCCTTTAGGAGAAGCAAATATCCTTGAAAAAACTCACATGTTATTGCTTGCCCTTGGGATTTGTATCCTTAGAGGCTTCTAAAAATTTGGATTTCATCTCAATTTGCTCCTACTAAGGTCAACATTAGGAAACCTTTGCCTTGATTTCCTTGATTTCCGCATAATGCATTTTGTGGGATGAAAGAAAATTAGGACATTGGACATTCAATTGAAAACCTAATCAAGAAGTATTTGTGATAAAAAAAATCCATTAAGCAAAGATTGAATCAATTGGACCCCACACATGTGCCTGGCATCTTTTGATCATATGGTTTTCATGCAAACATTGGTCTTTTGATTTTGAATTATTCTTAGAGAAAGGCATGTTCTTCACTATCTTGGTCTCGTAAACAAGTCCTTTCTAGGTTCATTTAGGATCAAATCAAACACTTCATCCAAATTCCAAACATCTATTAAAACCCATCCCACCAAACAACTTTAGAGCTTTGGAAACATCATTCTAGACTTGGGTAGATCGTCAAAACCAAAATCACCTTGTTTAGTTAGGAGTATGGGAATGCATCCTTTCTCATACCTCTAATTAAATTAGCACCCCTTTGAACAAGTTCATCCCAAGATAACATCTAACATCTTAAGGTTTACAAGTTCATTATCCAATCAAACCAATCAAAATCAAACCCTAAGTCTAGCATTGATCCAAAGTTCCTAAACGTTCAAAAATCATATCATTCACCCCTTTCATCCTTCATCTTGTCATTGGTCCTAAGAACCCTAGAGGTCACTTTTGCAACAAGGTCAAAACACAAGAAGAATATGGAATACAAACTTGATCCATACATCATGAGTAATCCAAATCAATTGAACTTTCAAAACCTTACAATTCCAATTGATTATCAAAACTCACACTTATACAATCCATACATGGGATCATTACCTTCTACAGATGTCAATGGTACAACAAGTGTGAGTATGCCCAAATCAAAGATTGGAACACATTTCCTGATGGTAGATCTAAATCCAAACCTACAAGTTTTTCAACCAAACAATCAATGCATGAGCCTTCAAATGAACATCATCCCATCAAATCCCAACATGCCAAATGTGAATGTACCAAGTACAACTTTACCAAACATGAATCTGGAAAACTTTGGGATAAATATGTTTGTGAATCATACAAATGTTGTTCAAAGTCCAAACAAGATGTTAAAAACTCCATGTATTAATCCAAGTCACTTGAGGTAACACCATGCAAAATCAAAGTTACCTAAATCAAGGCAATGTGATTCCCAATACCAACAATGTTTAATTTCAACCTATCAAGCCAAATCTGAACATCATCCCAAGTCAAAACATTGTCCAAAATCCATTTGTCCATGATCCCATTCAAAAACCACAAGTATGCATCCCAAATTTGCTTGAACAAAAACCAAATCAACTATATCAAGGGAGTTAAGATCGAAATCAAGATCAAGTTTGGCGAGATCAAATTGCTACACTTACCAAAATAGTTGAGTCATTGCGCCAAGAGACATCTCCACCACCATTACCCATATCAACATCATTCCTTGGTTTAGGGCTTCCCCCTTTACCTAGCACAAATCACTCCATCCAAATCAATCCACCTAACACCAATCAAGCCATCACATCAAATCCTTTGAATATACCATCGACATTGCACCAAAAGATGGTATCTAATCAAATGACAACATCAATCCCGATAAATCAAAATATGGTCTCCCAAGGACCTATCACCTCAGTCATTTCAACCATTCCTATCACCTTGATTACTCCAACCACCACTCACACCAATCACATCTCAACCCCTCACTACCATGATTGCTCTGAGCGTATCTCAACCACTTGTCACTACATCCAACACAATTCTGAAACCACCACCACTACCACCTAAACCTAACACAACAAGATAATATAACATTGTGCTAAAAGCTCACTAGGCCTACCCAAAGGCCATCCAACAATATCTAGCCACACAACAAGAAGCATAAGCTAAACAAGTGCAAGAGGCCTCTCAAGCTGCCCAACAAGCACAAGCACAAACACAAAAAATGACAATTGTTGAGAACAAGGATCGAGATAAATCCATCACTAAGCACCTTGAAAATGTTTCTACTTCATCCAATGATCAAATCAACATATGTCAAGAGTCACTTTTCAATCACGATCAAAATCCACCAACCAACAATGATCCAATTCAAGAAATGTCAACATCATCTGACCCTATGGTTGAAGAAATTGGAAATTCCTCCACCACAATTGTTGAAAACAATGATCAATATCTCCCCATCGATGAGCACCTTGAAGATGTTTCCACCCCATCCGATGATCAACTCACCATACATCAAGAGCCACTTTTTAGTGATCTATTTCAAGGAGTGTTAGAATTATTTGATCCCATTGACATAATCTATGTTCCATTGACCAATGATCATGTTGAAAATGTCTCTACATCACCTAATAAATTATAGGACATATCTCAAGAATTTATGCCAAAGCAAGATCAACATCTTTCACCAAAGTCTAGCAATGGTCCTTTCCAAGACATATTGACATCCTTTGATCTCATGGTTACAGATACTGAAGGAACCCTAAACTCGACACTTGAGGATATTGAACCACTTACCATGTCTAATGATGACATCCAAGAACCCTTTGTAAGAAATCCATCCTTTGAAATTGACCCATGTCAAGAACTTGATCCAAAGCATGTCGAAAACAACTCTGAGATTATTCAAGGTCAAGAATTTGTATCTTCAAGATACTATAATGATCTAATGGAAACTCTCCTATCTATACAAGATGTCACAAAATATGATCATATCCATATAGCACATACTCCTCCATCTACCCATGAGATGCTTTCTGTGGATGGACACGTAGATGATCTTCATCTAGAACAAGATTCTATTACACAGAAAGAGCAGATTATTAATTCCTATAGTCAAACTGAGTTATCAACATCAGGATCAGATATATCCCAAATTTAGACCGAGGACATCAAGTATGCGGATGTCCAGCATTATCCACTCAAGGAAACAAGTTAGACAAAAGAGTATAATCTAGAGTTAATAGAGCAACAAATTGAAACAACATCATCTGCAATAGTCACTTATCAGAGCATGCTTACTGAACATGTCATCTCAAAACAAGCAGAATCAAGGAACAAAGGTGCTACTACCACCATACTGGGGGAAAATTTATCTAACACAAGCATCAACATAGGGAGCACGAAGAATCTTTATGGTGAAACCATTGCCAATACTACAACCAGCCATGTCATGAATCTTCATCCACCCATCATCCCATCCACGAATTGGGACCAACGTCAAAAGGAAGATTTGAATCAAAGTATGAAGAATGTTATCAAATCAAGAGAAGCTAAGAAGCATAATGGACAAATCAGATACACATGGATACCAAAGAATGCAAAGAAAGATCATCCCTATCAAACTCCATCAGTCAAAGAAACTATGGGGCAAAATAAAAATGGGAAAAGTATCCATCAAAGATGTCCACAAAAGAAAAATTAGGCTTTTCAAGCGACGTGCAAAGTGTATCAAGCAGTTGGTCTTAATTCCATGCACACTTCCGTATCCACCCATAATTGCTCATCTTCCCAAGTTTGGAGAGTCAAAGGTTCCAAACTGTCAACCAATCCATCTCTTATCCCTAAACACACTCCGTCCACACCTCCACGCATGATATCCAATTCTCAAATTGACCATGTATTGGAAATGACCCTTCATCATAAGGATTCTGAAGGCACTCTATCACGATGTATGCACAAAGACAGAGTTAACCCCGATATCAATAAAGCAGATCAAGAATCCCAAAAGTTGCATTCAAATGCATGTATCTTAGCAAAACAACTTCTTCAAGTAGGATATCAATGACACATTATGACAGGGGCATCTACATCAGCGACACCTTGTGATTCAACATGAGCTTAAAATATTTTTAAAAAAATAAAAAAATAAAAAATATGAAAATCCAAAAAAAAAATAGAAAAAGGATTGAAAACAGTAAAGAGAAAAATCATCCTCTAGTGAAAACCAGTATGGTGGTGCTTTGGGAAAGACCATGGTGAAAACCTGGAAAATAGGCATCATGTGTAGAATCGAGCATCTATGTGCGCCAGTTCAGTTGAAAGCATCTCATCCCATCCATAATAAATCCGGTATTTCATCCATCTATAATAAATCCATTCATCCATAAACCATTTATCCAATCCATTTTCATCCATCTACATCCATCATCCAAGTTATCTTGATCTTGATGAAAGTTTGGGGCACACTTTATGCTTGCTTATGGTAAACATCTTGACATGGGTCATTTTCATTGATCCTATCCTATGTAGCATTATCTGAGCTATGAAGCATTATCCAATGAAGCATTCCTTCATTCAAACACCTTATCTTATCAAAAGATAATCTATATCCATCCTTCCATACACCTATCCAAGCATCCATCCATGACATTCCATACATTGCTAGACACTAGGGGCAGATATTTACATCTTGTTTCAGGAATAAATCTTGATCTATATCCTCCAACTTATGTGGTGATTTGAACATTAGAAAACGTGAAACCAAACTGGTCAAAGCATTTGTGATCCATAATCCAAATCACTAGCCCACATGTGGCATATTTTGACGAGAAAACATTCCTTATCAATCTTCATCGAACATAGAACATCAATCAAAACAATCGATATCAGTTGCATCTAAGTTACACTTCAAATGTCACATCAAATCATTCAAACAACTTTTGTTCCAAAATCATGCTTCATCAATCATGATCAATCAAATCCAATAAAAAAATCATCTCAAGATATCCTTGTGTTGCTTAACACTATCCTTGCTTTGTTGTGCATCCTCAACAATGTTATCATCATCAATCCTAATCAATCAATTCTTGCATCAAGTTGTGCATCCTCAACAATGTTATTGTCATCAATCCTGATCAATCAAATCCTTGCATTGTTGTGTATCCTCAACAATGTTATCATCATTATCAATCCATCGATTCGATCAATCAACCTTAGCTTGGTCTTCAACAAAATCCCAAATAGAGCACTGATATCATATCCATATACAAATTGTCAAAATCATGCGAAAAATCCAAAAAACAACAAAACATATCAAAAATACAAAACCACTCAAAAAAAAGCATAAAAAAACACTAGATCCGAACTACGTTGTCTCTGAGCTTAAATGTAGGCAAGGCTAATCTTTGATCAGCCCCCGAGACACAAAATCCAAAAACATTTGAAAAACACAAAATCAAACATTCAAAACACAAAATCCAAAACATTCAAAAACATCAAAATCCATTCAAAACACAAAATCCAAAAACATTCAAAAAACATCAAAATCCAAAACATCCATAAAATCTTAGAAAACCCCAAAACATTCGAAAAATCAAAAAAATCAAAACATTTGTAAAATCTTGAAAATACCAAAAACAGCCTCAAAGCATTCCAAAAAATGTTAAAAACATCCAAATATTTGAAAAAATCCATCCGTCTCATCTTGCTTTCACTCGAAATAATCAATCATCCATAATAAATTGATCATTACCTTCATCCTTTGGCAAAACAAATAGAAACAAGTACAACAATCATCAAAAGCAAGCTTCAATCATAAAATCAAAAGCAAATAACAAACCTTTAAAACAAAATCAAACTCTTGATCATTTTCAAACATGTCAATCAACCTTATATCAACAGCTTATCAATCAACTTATCAACCCATCATCATCTTATACAATGCATGTCCTAGGATATATCCTTTTGACAATGGGCATTATTTTGGATATCACTTTGGATTCTTATCATATCAAAACACATCCCTTTGGCTCAAGGTATGAAGAACATTGACTTGTTTGTGTACTTGATCTTTTCTTTTGATTTATCTTATTTCCCTCATTCCAAGGACCTCTCGATGATATCTGAATAAAGGATTTAGAGAGATAGGAATGGGGCAACGATCATTATCCTTTTGTTTGCTGTGCTTGTTGGACATTGTTGTAAAATAACTTGGCGAATACTTGCTTTGTTAGGTACGTCCTAGCAAGGTTTTCATATGTCAAGTGTGAACAAGAATACTCCTATCTATTTTTCAATTCAAAGTCCATCACACTAAGTAAAACGCCATCCTGGTCCTTTATACCTTGATGCATTGTGCTTATGTGTGTTATCAAACATAAGGTAAGTGACCCTTTTAAAATCCTAATCCTTGATAAGCAAATCATCCATATATCATCATCATCTATCATCATCATCATCTCTAATAAAGTCTCATCAGATCATGGACTTGTTGGATCCTCTTGTCATCATCTCATTTCTTCTTTCTCTCTGCTAACATGCATCCATCATGCATTCATCCTGCATCCACAAACCGTCAGCATACCACACATAATAGGAAACACCGATCATTTCACATGCATTTTCATCATCATAATATAGATCTGTTAGTCTGAGCATCTGCATAGAACATCCATTGCATAATCATAGCATATCACATCATCCATCTCATCCATCTCACGTACATTGCATCATCACTTTAAGTTGTTTAGGATAATATAGATTGGCTATTCTAAGCATCTTAAACTATCTCATTTGCATCATTATCACAACCATCCATATGTCCATCTTGAACCTCTTTATCGCAAGATCGACCCTCAAATTGAATCTTTTCGCTCGATCTCTTGAGGGGGCAATGTACTAGTGTACTTCTTTCTGCTGGGGCATCTGAAAAAATAATTTTTTTTTTCAATTTTGATCGCGGAAAGTTTATTCTTTGAACCAACACAACAAGTACATTGCTTCAAAGAGGGGCAAAATGTAGACACGTGAAAAATTAGCATTATGCACTTAGTTCATATTCATCCTCTCATTAAATAAATCAAACACATCAAATCCATTCACCAGGTAAATCGGGTCTTTATTCCTAAGGTTATCCACTTAAATTAAATAAATCAATTTTGTTTAATTTATGTCTCACATCAACCTTTTAATTAAATAAATCAAACTTTATTTAATTGAAATCCAAATGCATATTCCATTCCTTTTTGATTTAAATAAATCAAAATATTTAAGTCAAATGGGTCAAAAGAATCTTAATCATCATCTAAGCTAATCTAATCCTGATTAATCGAATCTAACCACCCATCACATCCTCTAGCTTTTCCCACTTGCACCAATAAATCATTTTAATTCATTTATAAATTCAACATTTTCCATCAACATGGCATCTTTGAGGAATATTCCCTCAAGTTTGAATTCAAAAACAAGTGGACTTGTACACCCAACAAAGCATTTATGAGCTCTTACATGGCTCTTACATGTCTCTTGCACAAGTCAAACTCAACATTTAACTCTCAAATTCAAATTTGAATCTCCCCCTCTTTGGCACATTGACCAAAATGTGCTCATTCCTCAAGCCTATCACAAGTTGACAAGTGGCTTCATCTCATTGGCTAAAATTTTGTCCCACATTCATCCATTTGGCTATTTATTTCATCAAAATAATCTATAAATGGAAGGCTTATTCTTCATCAAATCCATCTACACTCTCATGCAAAGTTACTCTCTTAAATTGAGAACTAATTTTTCTCATCACCATTGCATTGCATCATTTCAGTTTTAGCAAGGATTGGGAAAGGGTCATTTGAACATTTGACACCAATCCAATATGGAATAGGTACTTGTCTCGCTTTTGCAATGTCTTTTTGATCCCTTTTGTTATTTGTTGCATTTCTTGAGCATTGACATGTTATTCCATAGAGGTATTCATAGATTTACATATGTGTAAACTAACCCCACTAATGAGTGTTGGAGATGGTTCATTTGTAGATTTAGGGGTGCTTCAAATAATAACACTCTTCACATACAGTCATTCAAGAATTTCCTAGGAGTCCTGATTGGATTGACTATCAACCTCACAAGGTGAGTCAATTCACAACAAGGAAGACCTAGGAGGGGGATTTTTCAGCTTTAAGGGGTTCACCACTAAGCAAAAGCTTGGAAAAGACAAATAAGCATTCAACTCACAAAACCTAATAATGCAAGCTAAATGAAGGATGCAAATAATAAAATTAAATGCAATAGGGAGTTAGGATGTATGTACTTGGAAAGTTTGGAGATGTTGTGAGGATTCCAAAAATGCAAAGAAGATAGAAAAATGTTTTATGGAGGACTAAGATTCCCTTATTGTTGTCTTAGTCCCATTGATATTGTTCAAGGTAGATATGGAATCTTCGGATGTTAGAACTAGATCTAGAAGAATTTATGAAAAATACCCTCAGGAGGACTAAGATGCCTTTATTGTTATCTTAGTCCTGATCTAAATTTCTGAAATCTCTGAGTGTGGTCTTAGGCTCGATGTCTGCTCTTCCTTCTTCTTTGATCTCAGGGTCTGGAACCTTCAGATTTGGCTTGTAGGTGAGTTTCCATGAAGATGAAAACTTTGCAATGAAACTTTGCAACTTGACAACTTTGCACTTCAAAGGATCTTCAAGTCTTCAACCTAGATCTACAATCACAAATATGCAAGAGAGGAAAAACTTGTTGAATTTTTAGTGAATGGGGGTTTTCCTTTTTCAAATCCCTTGTTGGTAATTAAACCTTGAAATGAAATAAAATAATGAAGGAAATGGTGAATGAACAACATACAATGCTACAACTCGCCAAATCCTTGTTGTAAAGTCTGCAAACTTGTGTGAAATGGTTGCAATGGATATGGATCTTGAATCAAAGGAATGCTTGATAGATATGGACTTGAATTACTTGCTTGAATCAAAACCCTACATCACAAATGTTAGCACAACAACACACATGATGCAAGAATATCCTTAATATGGTGCTTGAATCTTGATGATGGCTCCAAATGCTTGAAGAACTACTCTTGAATGATTGAGTGCTTGAATACTTAGATGCTTAGATTGATTGTTATCTTTTTATGAGAAAATGAGAGAAGGAACCTTCGGGTATGTGCAGGATCATGATGGGCCAAAAAGTGGCAATATTATGGGTATTTGTAGGGTATGTGGCTGACAACTTTTTTATACCCAAAATTAATAAAATGAAAAGGGATTTTAAAGGATATTCCTAGCTTTCTACCAATATAAATTATGCTTTACTTTGAATTTAATAAATAATTATTATTCATTTTCTATTTGAATTAAGAATAAATTCCTAATTTATAAGCTGATTGAAAAACATCTATAGCTTTCAAACGGTATCACATTTTTTGAATCCGAAACATGTGTCACATTCTATGCTTTGTATAATATAGAATTAAAAAAAAAAAGAATTTCATGAAGTTTTGACCAAGTTAAGTTGGTTAGACGTATGATTTTTTATATTTTTTAAAATTTTTAATAAAAAAATCATAATTAATTATTTACTTGGAAAAAAAATACAAAAAAATATGCATCACATCAGGACATGAGTCCACTACTTATATCTAAAATCTTATAAAAAAATATTATCATTTTATTGTGGTTAGGGTGGTCAGACAAACACCTACTTCTTATTTTTTCCCTGAAATTTAAGTACTACTACATTGAAATTTCAAATTTTTACCAAATAGATTTTGTTTAAAAAAAAATAAACCTAGTATTTTAGAAACTGCATTCAATTTTTTACAAAATCTATTCTTACATATTTTTGAAATAATATAGATAACTTATTCAAATTTTTACATCAAGTTGCCTAACTTTGATTTTTATGAATTTTTTGCCACTTAAGGGCCTGTTTTTTCCATGATGATCCTGCACATACCCCTTGTATTTATACTTATCTATTCTTAATATCCCAAAATTACATCACACCAAGCCGACATATGAATTCATTAAATAAAGGAGGCTAAATCGTACCAGAATTTGAAATTAAATCCTAAAAATACCTCAAGGGGGACTAAGGCGCTCTAGGTGGCATCTTAGTCCCAAGTCATGAAACTTGGGGAACAAACACCAAAAAGGAGCCCAATTAAGATGCCTCAAAATCAGGGTCCCAATACCTTTGGGGGACAAAGACGCTTTAGATGGTGTTTTAGTCCCAACCCAAAAATTAGGGATACTCAGATAAAATCATTAAAATAACATTTATTCATTGGAGAATGTCAGGATTAGCCAAAAAAAGATATAATTCATAGGGCTTGTAGACACAAAATAGGACCAATCAAGACATAAATAGGGATAAATAAAGCAAGGCGGGCCCAAATAAGTGTGAAAATGCAAGGGTATGCTTTTTACTACAATTCCAATTAATTATCATCAATAAATATTGTATTATATTTGGCTTACTATCCAAATAATTTTTCTTATTCTAGGATAAGATAATTTGGAGCTATTTATTTTATTCTTTTTAACTCTTAGTAAAAGCTACATTATCAAATTAATTAAGGTAAATAAGAGGTATTACCAATTATCAAGAATCATTTAAGTTAGTACTCCCAAATATGTATAGGTAGAAATATAGGTAGTGAAAATATTTGATCCAATATAATCAATCTTTTTACTAGACCCTTTTCGGTCCTTTTTCATGAAAATACTATTTGTTGGGTCGTTGAAACCATATCTATCTATATAGATAGGTCATTTTCATTTCTTGTATGATGTAAATAATATAATTAAAAAATTAGGACTACAGGTTAATGTACCTTCCTTCATATTTTCCCATTTTTCCATTAAACAAAGCAGTTCAATAAATTTGGGGAAAAATAGTTACCCTTTTTTAGGTCTCCATCAAGTTAGATTGATCAAATTCAAGAATAAGATTTTTTTTTTCCTTTTTTAATATATTGGTAGGTCCAATATTCCATTCCTTTCAATTTTGAAAATCAAAATAAAATACCTATCTTCCAAAATTAGAAATATATTTTTTTTTATATGATTTTTTTCCAAAATTTTTATACATATAAAAAGTAAAATAAATAGATATACATTGGCATGAACCATAACTAAAAAGGAAGGAATCATATTATAGTCAATATCTTAAAAGTGTTAAAAATATCTTCAGAACATAAATTCATTATGTATTTATTGAGTGAATCACTCAGATGATTCACATCAACATCATTAGGACTTTGTCACCCCCATTTTCTAGCTCTAATTACTCTCAATGATTTATTATGTAAAATCAGGTGAAATCTGACACCTTTCTCAATCAAATAAGATAATTCATTCTCTTTTTTTTTTTTGCACCTAACATAAGTAATGGTTTCTTTCAACCCTTTGTCTTTGGACTTTTTGTATTTCTAGATGGCCACTATGGGGACTTGATTACTCCTACCAAACCTATCTCAATGCTCATGATAATTAGTTAGTTTGAGTCCATACATATAATAATTAATTTTTTTATTCCATATAGTAACTAGTTTGAGATTGTATCTTATCCTCATAATTTGTAGAGATTGCATTTTATTGCATGCGAGGGTTCAAACCTTATAGTTTGACTTCTCTTTAAATTTTTGGTTTCTAATATCACTTTTTCTACAAGTTACTACCACCCATGATACCACCTAATTATTTATTCATATTGGAATGGACTTGCAATTTATTTTTCTATCAAAATTATAGAATTAATGGATGCATTCAATGTTATGAATGAGTCCTTAGAGAAGTTTGGCTTCTCTCATAAGGATTATTGATTTTGTTTTCTAAATTTATAGGGATTATCAAGTTTTTTTAATTATCACTAATCCATTTTGGCTATGACTTGCAAATATCATGTATCAAGGATTTTGATTTCAAAACTACAAATACTCATTTTACAACATGCTGGTCAAAGACAAAAAGAAAAGAAAAGAAAAGAAAAAAACTATTTTTCTTTCTTTCTTGTTTCTTGTTTCGATTCGCTTTCATAAATGAGCTATGTAGGCTCTTCTCTTACATTGTGAGGTGATTTTGAGAATCAAAAATAATTTTAATCACTTATGTAGCCTAAAGATTGAGTGCATGTGCTCTTCTCTCATGCAATTTCAATTTCACAATCATGGGAATTAGACACACTCATCTCTTCATTTTTTATTTTAGTAGAAGTCATTTGAGATCTCCAACCTTAGAAGTGTCTAAGAAGTAATATAGTCTTCTATACTTAAGTTGCAATCTTGAGAATCAAAAAGTGCTTATAGGATTATATTGTAATAAAAGACATGTAAGCTTATTTGATTAATGGTAGAAGCTGTAATTATTTGGCCACCAACCTCCATCACTATTTTCTTTAAAAATATATTCAAAAATAGAATTTTTTTATTGACCTCATACATTGAATCACTATAAACACAAAACATAAAAAGATCACTTTCAAAAAATATGATCTAATAAAATGCAATGATCATTTGCTTAAAGACACAACAATTAAACTTCTACAACTTTTTGACATACCCATTATACACCATGATACAACTATTAATTATAACAACTTCAATATATACTATAATTTTACACAATAATTTTTAGTTAAAATTATACATCATTGATAACCTTCATTTATTATCAACCTCTATAACATTATTTTTTATTTTTTCTTAACTGATGACAAAAATGTACTTCTGTCATTTTTGAAAACCTACTAAGAGAATCAAGTCTTTATACTGAAAGAGCTTATTGATTCCCTTGTAGGTTTTCAAAAATGACAAAAGTGCATGTTTATCGCCAGCTGGAACAACATAAAATAACGTTATACAGGCTAACCCAAATATAAATTAGTCAGCCTCATCATGTCAACCCACATCGAAAATTGAAGAAGCTACTAAAAGAACAGACAGACAATCAAAGAACACAGGATGTATGTGGTTCGGCCGTAGCCTACGTCCACGGGAGAAGAGAGAGAGGGATTATTATTCATTGTTGTGTCTAGAGATTACAACGAATCTGCATATAAAGAGTTACAACAGCCTTTAATTAGGCAGGAACAGATTAAGATAAATCCCACAATTCATGCACTTGCCATAAATAGCTCAAGTTATAAGATAATTAGAAATCCCGCAAATCTCTCTGAATCTCTCTTCTCCAACACTCCCCCTCAAGTTGGTGCGAAAATGTCAATAAAGCCCAACTTGGACAATACTTCTTGAAACTTGAGAGCCGGAAGACCTTTTGTAAATATATCTGCCAATTGCTGAGTTGTAGGGACAAAGGTCGTGCGGATGACATTGGCTTGCACATTCTCTCAAACAAAATGGCAGTCGACTTCAATATGTTTAGTGCGCTCATGAAATACTGGATTTGAAGCAATATGCATAGCAGCCTGATTATCATAGAATAATTCAGTTGGTAGAGACGAACCATAACCAAGGTCTTGCAACAGAGCTCGAAGCCATATAATTTCACTGGTAGTTGATGCCATCGCTCTATATTCTGCTTCAGCACTTGAACGAGCAACAACACTCTATTTTTTACTTTTCCATGTGACCAAGTTACCTCCAACAAAGGTATAATATCCAGTTGTAGACCTTCGATCAATTGGAGATCCTGCCCAATCAGCATCAGTATAGGCAGTAATAGAATTATGACCAGTCTTACGCATCCATATACCTCTGCCTGGGGACCCTTTCAGATACTGTAGAATTCTGGTGACAGCCTGCATATGTTGAGCCTTGGGAGCATGCATGAAATGACTTACCAAACTTACTGCATAAGAAAGGTTAGGTCAAGTAATGGTTAAATAGATTAACCTACCGACCAACCTTTGAAACTGACCAATATCAGGCAACAATGCACCAGTATCATCTAATTTTCCTCCACTATCCGTTGGCGTATCTGATGGCTTGATTCCAAATTTACCAGTGTCTTGTAACAAATCCAACACATACTTTCGTTGATTAAGAAAGATGCCATTTTTTGAGTAGGCAACTTCTAATCCGAGAAAGTACTTCAAAGTTCCCAAATCTTTAATGGAAAATCTATTGTGTAGCAGAATTTTTAGCTTAGAAATTGCATTTTGATCATCACCAGTAATGACTATATCATCAACATAAATCAGCACAACAACAATACCGGAGTTACTTCTTTTAACAAACAAAGAAGGATCGGCATTACTTCGTTTCAGCCCATTCAACATAAGGACAGAACTAAGCTTAGCATACCAGGCCCGTGGAGATTGTTTAAGCCCGTAGATTGCCTTTTTTAATTTACACACTAAACCAAACTTGGCCTCTTGTGGATGCCCAGGTGGGATGCTCATGTAAACTTCTTCTTTAAGATCACCGTGCAAGAATGCATTTTTGACATCCATTTGAAACAATTTCCAGTCTTGATTGACGGCAAGGGAAATGAGGACCCGGAATGTGTTCATCTTTGCAACAGGCGCAAAAGTTTCCTGGTAATCTACGCCATATGTTTGTGTGAATCCTCTAGCAACAAGTCTGGCCTTATGCCGTTCTAAGGAACCATCACTGTTGTATTTATTTTTGTACACCCAACGACATCCAACAGTTTTCCTTCCTGGAGGTAGCTTAACAATCTCCCATGTGTTATTGTCATCAAGAGCTTGTAGCTCATCTTGCATAGACTTCCTCCAAACTGCAATGGAGTTAGCTTCTTTAAAAGTCTTAGGTTCTTGATTATGATCAACAGTACTCAAGAAAGCTAGGTGAGACTGAGAAATATTATTATAAGATAGGTGTGCCTGTATAGGATAAGATGCAGTATGATAAGTGAAGAAATCTTTCATTCACTCTGGAGGACGAGTTGCTCTACTCGATCGTCGAGCAGCTTGAGGAGATGTGGGGATTGGTGGTGCTTCAGGAACTTCTGCATCATGATCAGGAACAACATCCTCATTGGTAATGGTGGGAAGCGGAACCGGGTGAGACACAGACTCCCCCTGTGGCCAACTCCCAGAGTCAACACAAGTTGTAAAAAAAGATTCAGATTCCACAAAATGGACATCACGTGAAACAACAATTTTACGAGTGACTGGATCATAACATATATACCCTTTCTTAGTGGAAGAATACCCAAAAAATACACACCGAGTAGACCGAGCTTCTAAGTTATCTCTGTGTATTGCTTGCTGGTGCACATAACAAACACATCCGAATACCCTCAAGTGTGAAATGTCAGGTATCCTATTTTTGAGTATCTCCAATGGTGACTTGAACTTAATAACACGGCTGGGAAGTCGGTTGATTAAATATGCAGCGGTCAACACACCATGAGACCAATATTGTTTTGGGATCTTTGTTTGAAACATAAGGGCCCGTGCGGTTTCCAGGATGTGTCGATTCTTTCTTTCGGCCACCCCATTTTGTTGTGGAGTTCCGACACAACTTGTGTGGTGAATAATGCCTTGGCTTTGAAGATATTCTGAAAAAGATCCTTTAACATATTCGGTACCATTATCAAACCTAAAAGTTTTAATTTTAGTACCAAACTGATTAAACACCATAGTATGAAAATCTTTGAAGACAGACGTCACTTCAGTTTTTGATTTTAACAAGTATAACCATGTAGCACGAGAAAAATCATCAATGAACAGCACAAAATATTTATATCCATCATAAGAATCAATAGGCGCTGGTCCCCATAAATTAGAGTGAACTAATTCAAACAACTCAGTAGACATAGAAGACAATTTGACAAAAGGTAAACGAGTTTGTTTAGAAAACTGACAAACATCACAGACATCAGAATCAACAGAAGCAGAGGGACAAAGTCTTGACAAGATACGGTTGGATGGATGTCCAAGCCGTTTATGTAAAGTGTGACTTTCAATTACACTACTGGCATGATATGCCTTATTGCAGGAGTTTAGAAAGTAAAGTCCATGTGAGTATGTTCCTTTACCAATCGTCTTCTTCGACTTTCGATCCTGAAAGATGACAGATGTTGGAGAAAAAATGACATCACAATTTAAAGAATTAGTAATTTTTCCAACAGACATAAGTTGAACAAGGAAGGATGGAACAACCAGAGCATCAAATGGAGCATTATGAGAAAAGAAACTAATTTTACCACTTCCTAAGGCTGAAACAGTAGTTCCATTTGCAACAGAGATATCATGCTTATCAGTTTTTGGAATAAAATTGGTTACTGAGGAAGAACTATTGGCCATATGATCTGTGGCTCTGGAATCAATAATCCAAGAATTAATTTTGGAATTGGAAGTAAGATAAGCATGAAGATTACCTGACACATGAGATGAAGTGGACGGACTGTTGCCAGAAGAGATGGTCTTACTGAGTTGTTGAAGAAGATGACCCAACTGATTGATTGAAAGAGACGTCTCGGCTATAGCAGCATGATCCTTCCGGCCCTTGTATTCAGATTTGAGATGTGGATATAATTCCCAGCAATGATCCTTGGTATGCCCAGGTTTCTTGCAGTGATCACATTGATATAGTTCCTTCTTACCCTTGTAGCGAGAAACATTCTTATTTTTGTCAGAAAAGTGAGGCTTTCTCTTATCATCCTTTTCAGCCAACAGGACATTAGATTCAATCTTCTCCGTTGAAGTTTTGGATTCTGAGCTCATAGTCTTTCTTCGAGTTTCCTCTCGCTGAATAATAGCACAAACACCAGCAAGAGTGGGTAATGTGGCATCCATCAGAAGATTGCGCCTTATGTATTCATACTCAGGCTTTAGGCTACAAAGTAGAGAGAAAATTTTATCCTCCTCAGCTCGTTTCAAAAGAGTTTGGGCATCAGTGGTATGTGGGCGATACAGGTTCAATTCGTCCCACAGTTTTTTAAGATTCCCAAGATGTTCACTAAAGGTTTTATCACCTTGTTGGGCTGCAGCAATTTCAAGAGTGAGTTCGAAAATACGGGCAGCATTATTTTGGTTCCCATATAATTCAGCGATTGAATCCCACAGTTCTTTTGCTGAATTAGAAAAAGTGAAAATTTCGGCAATATGAGTTTCCATCGAATTGAGTAACCATGATCGAACAAGCTGATCATTGGATATCCAATCCTCATATCCCGGGTCAGTAGTTTGAGGGCATGTTTTATCACCATTAATGAAAACAAATTTTTTCTTGCCGCCAAGCGACAAAGTGACAGCTCTAGACCATGCTACATAATTGATACCATTTAACGGAACTGATGAAAGTCTCCAACCGGGATTTGAATCGAACTCAGCCATGAGAAAAAAAAGGCAAGAAATAAGATGCAGAAAAAAAAACACTCACAATGAAAACTCCGCAGCAGATTCAGAATAGACCAGATTTCGGGGCAGACGAGATAAACAAAAAAAATGGACCAAGAATTGATTGCACAGCAAAAAACGTGCCCCCTTTTCTGGTAAATGATGTTGCAACCTCCTTAAACCATGCACTTTATGCAGAAAAAATGCGCGCCCTCCTTTGGTACGCTGCAACCTCCGTAAACCATGCACTTTTATGCAGAAAAAATGTGCCCTTCTTTGGTACACTGCAGATCTGTAAGCTGTGTTCTTTCTGCAGCAGATCTGACTTGAATCGGGGGTTTACAAGGCCAAAAAATGACTCAAGATCACTGGAGGAAGTCGCACCCAACCGGAGGAAGCAAAAAAACACGCCCAAGAATGATTAAATCCGCACGGCTAGCACCCAGAAGCTGATAAAAAAAAATGCGCGACCAAGAACACGCGCTAGAAAACAAGAGAAAAAAACTTCGTTCTTCCAGAATACGTGCCAGAAAAGCAGACACACGGCTCGAAACAATGACCCGCTCTGATACCATGAAGAAGCTACTAAAAGAACAAACAGACAATCAAAGAACATAGGATGTATGTGGTTCGGCCGTAGCCTACGTCCACGGGAGAAGAGAGAGGGATTATTATTCATTGTTGTGTCTGGAGATTACAACGAATCTGCATATAAAGAGTTACAACAACCTTTAATTAGGCAGGCACAGATTAAGATAAATCCCACAATTCATGCACTTGCCATAAATAGCTCAAGTTATAAGATAATTACAAATCCAGCAAATCTCTTTGAATCTCTCTTCTCCAACAAAAATAAAAAAAATATCTAAAACTTATTTTTGCTTGTAATAATGTGCAAGTCGGTGAGATGCTTGTGGGTTTAGTGGACAGCAACTGTACTGACATTAGACAAAGCTATGCCATTCACACCGTTTACCTCATGGGCTTGTCAGGTATTTTTCAATTGCCATGGAATTTAATTGGAGGTGGGTCTTTCTTTTCTAGTGATACTCCAAATTTTATTTCTATTATATCTGCTTTCATTCATTTGCATTCATGTTATGAATGTATATACACAGTTGATTGAGAGATAGGCTCGAGTCTGTGATTAGTGGTGACAGCACGAAATGGTTGAAGTTGCACGAGAAAAGCCGCATGCATTGCTTGTGCCTTTTCCACTGCAAGGTCATATCAATCCCATGATGCAGCTGGCGCAGAAGCTCATTTCTGATGGATTTCTCGTTACATTCGTCAACAGTGAGTCCAATCATTACCTCATAATGGAAGTGAAGAAGAAGATGGAACTGACAGATGCAAAATCAGAAGAGATAAGAATAGTATCAGTACCCAACAGCCTCCCGCTTGAGGTGCCGCACGCCGACGTTCTGAAATTGCTGGACTTGTCGATTCAAACGCTTGAATGCTCTCTGCACAAACTCATTCGAGATATAAATGAGAAAGAAGTGCAGAAGGTCACTTGTTTAATTTTCGACCTGGCCGTTTTTTTCATTAAGGAAGTAGCCAAGCAATTTGGTATTCCATACGCTATTTTTTTACCGGTCTCTGTTCCAACCGCCGCTACCTTCCATATGCTTTCCAGATTAATCTTTTCAGGGATCCTTTCTCCTAAGGGTACATCTTCCCCTCAGGTTGTAAGCTTCAAGCTTTACTTTTCACAGATTCTGGATTTGCCACTAATTATTGGGGCAACTTGTGGTGGCAGGCACCGCACAGGTGAATAAGATTATCAACGTTCTTCCCTCCATGCCGCCTTTGCATTCCACACAGTTTGCGTGGATGCTCGGGACCGAAGATGAAATTCACAAGACATTCCAATCAGCTCTAGCTACGGAGAAACAAGTTCGGGAGGATATCATTCGGTTCAACTCCTCGTACGATCTGGAAGCTGCAGTTATAAGGGAATATCCGGAGAAAGGAGTAGCTGTGTGTGCAATCGGTCCTCTCATTCCTGCACAAACAGAGCACCATTCGAGAGCCGGTGTGTTGTGGGTGGAAGATGTGGAGTGCTTGGATTGGCTGCATAAACAACGTCCACTGTCTGTCCTCTACGTGTCATTTGGGAGCTTGGAAATTTTAAACGAAAAGCAATTGGAAGAGCTGGCTCTGGGTCTCCAAGCCACCGGAAGACCTTTTTTGTGGGTGTTGCGCTCTGATTTTAAGGCTGCCATGTTCCCTTCAGGATTCGTAGAGCGCGTGGGGGATCGCGGATGTCTCGTCTCATGGGCTCCACAGCTGTCGGTTTTAGCGCATCCTTCGATCGCGTGTTTTATTAGTCACTGCGGATGGAATTCGACAGTGGAGAGCATCATCATGGGTGTGCCCTTGCTGTGTTGGCCTCGCTCGATGGATCAGTTCCTCAACTGCTCTTACATTGTCAATCACTGGAAAATTGGGTTTGAATTGGTAAGGAACGCTCGAGTTATAGTTGAAAAGGAGGTGATTCAGAAGGCAGTAGAGAAACTCGTGATAGGGGACGAGGGCGTTGAGATGAAGAAAAGAGTAATAATGCTGACGAACAGCGTTAGGGCCTCTGTCAGAGAAGAGGGTTCTTCCTACATTAACTATAACCGATTTCTAGAAGCTATGCAAAGCAATCTTGAATACAGAGAAATTGTTAGGAGGCTCTGTGAAGATAAATAAATTTATTAAACTGCACCGACAGTATCATCACCGACCAATATTTCTCATATTTTATTTCCAGGTTTTAAATATTATTCTTTTTAAGTATGAATCAATCCTTTTCATGTGCGGTGAGTCTTAAATTTCCGTGTGTACCATTGGAACTACACACGAATTTTACGAATTAAATACATTTCAGGGCAATACCGATTTGAGGGAAAAGGCATTTATTATTATGCACAATTTTTAATAAATTGGTTACCATTTTTGGGCATATTGATTAGAGGGAAAATACATTTAGTATTATGCATTATTTTTGGGTTCAATTGAGTGGAGATGTATTATTTTAAAAGTTTATAAAAGTAAACATGTTTATCTACTAGCGCTTGTACCTCAACGAGGTGCAATGGTTACGCCGATAGTAGGATATACTCTGGTAATATATTGAAGGGAAAGGGTAAAAATTGCAAGAAAACATAAACTGCTTTTCTTAAGACTAATTATTTATAGCAAAAGTCAATTGATGATGGTGCGAGAAGATTTAAAAATGAACAAATGGAACTTTATTTAAATCGGTATGCTATGCTAGATGGTTTCACAACATGATATTTTTTTGTACAATGAAAGAAGACCTGTAACTTAAAAGGTTGACAGGATTAAGTATAGTTGTTGCTGGTTAATGATACACCTTGTAACTAAGGGTAACATAATGGAAAACTACATGCTGTGGGAAAATATTTTTATAAAACAAAAACTATTTTATGACACATGAAACATAAAAAATATATATAAATACATCTTCACTTTTTATTTAATAGATTGAGGAAAAAGATCTAACACTTTATAAAACCACACTTTTACAAAGTGCATACTATAACTGGGCCCTACAAAATGGTGGCCTTTATATTAAAATGCATAAAGCATGAAGGACACAAAGCTTGTATCATTATTGAGGTGACCGAGTATAGGAAGAGCTCATCTTGGGGAGCAAGAAATTATCAGTCATTTTCGTGCTATTTAACCCTCTTAAACGCAGGATTTTCTTGAAGTTTGCTACTAATTTTACAATGAATTTGGTATGCATTTATTATGGTGGTGCTTGTGGTAGTTGTTGCATGTATATGCACATTTCTGGTTTTATAGGTGTATAGATTTCGTCTAGTTTTGTAGGTGTATAGATTTAGTTTCCCACAATTTTTTATAAATATAAATATGATATATTTATATTTTTTTCATGGTAGGAAAATCTAGTGGCGTATGAAGATAGTAGCAAAGAGGAAGAATTTTCCAAATGAGATGTCGTTCAAATTCATCAAGTATTTCCTTTAAGACAAGTAGCTCTTGACAAAAACTAAAAATGAAGAGTTTGTTGCCATAATTACGTGGGAAGCTTTTTCGTCAAATGCATCCCACGTATTATTTTTCACTGTTCTCTTCTATATTGTATAATGCAGTTTATTTTTCCTAGTACAGAGGTATTTTTCCTAGTTGTGAGAAATTGAGCAATGTACTTTAGTGGTAAGGTGGGTTTCACTTTTTGAAAGTCTTCCCAACTCCAATTCCAGAGGAAAATATACATATGAAGAGGTCTTTATAGTTATATTTTTAACCCACCTCATTCCATGTAAAATATTAAGGGAAGAAAATATGTCACATTCCCCTTTTTGAAGAAAACATTTATGTTGCACGTTGCTCTTTTCTGTTTAGTATTGAAAAGTAGTAAAATATGATTAAGAAAAAATGGATATACAGTCTCTACCTAGAATGACCAAGGCCTACCTATTCCATTCCCTATTCTTGGAGATTTTCATGTTTAACCAATAGTCATGAGGTGTTCATAAATTTTCAAGACATGGACACATCATTATTATTGCAATTTAATTTTCAAATAATTATATTTAACCTCTTTGTCCTAATAATGCGTCCATAATTTTGTTATAATATGTAGCCATATTAACCTCTTTGTATTGGAATATCTTAAAATAATAATAATAATAATATTTCTAGGTTAATTCATGCGAAAATAGTATATCTTTGTCACTATAATAAAATACAAATATATCGAAGGGCAAAAGTTTGAGGTCATTGTTCTTTCAGGAGAAGCCTTCCTGAGGACATGTGCTACATTATCAACTGGGGTCGTCTTAACCTTCAGGTGTGGGTATTCAGATGTATTTAAATTTTATGTTATAAGTGCTAGTTTGATGAGTGAGAAACAGGCTTGCTGCTATAACCTACATTGTATTGTCAAACACATCTTTGCATCATAGTAATCAATGAGAAAGACTCATATACCTGAATCGGTGGCAAAGATAAAGATTTTTTCAAATGGTGAGAAGAAAATTGCTTGTCCTATAAAGAAGTATATGAGACTAGATCTATCCCTGTCAAATGAATAAACATATCACGAGAAGAGACGTGTTTTTAATATGCCCTCAGTTACTTACATACGCATCTGCCATTAAATTGAAAACAAATGACACGAGTATTCAATATTAAATTAAAGTGGTTCAAAAATCCTACTCACTGAACCGCCTACATTCATTCCATTAACTTAAAATATCATAAACCACCCACAATTTAAAGAATTGGGAATTGATACTCCACTCTCAAAAAATCCAAAGCTAAACAACATTGGGCATGTTATTTTGTGACCTCGTAAAACAGAGTACAAGACATTATCAAACAAGTCCAAATTAAAACATCCATTAACTTAAACTGGGTATCATATTCTAAACATAAGTATAAAGAAGTAGATCAGTAAAACTTGCAGTCAGGAAATATACTGGATTTTAATGGCCAACAAGTTTGACATTGTCTATGACGGGCCCACACAATAAACTGAAATCATCACTTCTCATATGATAATACATGTAAAACTGCATGCGAGTTCTTGCCAAAGTTGCTTTGAA
>VDFB02271358.1:659702539-659736422 GCA_007258455.2 Sequoia sempervirens
TGGCATTGGAACTAACATAGATGGAATCATCGGTCGACTTTGAGCATGTATCGGATCTAGTTCAACCATGTAATATATCTACTTGCTTAGTATTTGAAATTCTATATTGTTATCTTACTTTGTACTGTATTCATAATGTTGACTAATTTCAAGAGATATGTCGCACATATAAATGCAGGACATGTTTATGCAGTTATTGCAGATGAAGACAACGAAGAGGGTACAGACTATTACTTGTGTCGTTGTGTTGAGGAAAAAAAGAAATTGGAAGCCCCAATTATAGATGGAGAAAACATTGAATACCCTACAGGATCAGTTGTTGTTACTGGAACATGGCTGAGAAGGTACCCACATAAGAGTTTTAAACATTGGTTGTTTGAGGAATTTGACACGCATCATAAAATTCTTGATTACTCAAACCTTATCGTGGCATCCAATGTTCGTTTGAGCAAATATGGGGGTAGACCTTTGAACAAGACCTTGTGGAAGGTCTGTGAATCTGACCATGAGGCAATGCTTGACACAATAAAGAGTAGAGTAGACCCGGATGGTTCATTGGATTAATTTGTAAGTATATGCACAATGGTTCTTATTAATTTATACTTGTATCCATGTCAATTTGGTTGATGCCAATGCTATCATCTTATTTTACTTTGTGTATCTGTATGTAACCAGACAAACATTGATTGGTGTCCCCTTGCATAAAATGCATATTTATGAGCCATCCAAGAGAATCTCAAGCAAAAAAGAAATGCAACATCCTTATTTTGATGATCTTGAAAAATCTCAATTATGATTTTAAGCCATTACAAAAGTGCGTGCGAAGCTTGATGAGGCAATTTCAAGTTATTCATTTAAATTTAACCTTATCATGACCACCTATAACATAGACATTATAAGATCATCCCGAATTTCAAGAAATTCTATTCATGAGAGGTGTTGTGTGCAATAGGTATCTTGGAACTCCCAGTGAAGATGTATGACCAAGACTAACTAAGTTGAGAGATTTTCATGCCTATCTGTAAGTGCCTTCCATCTATTTTGGATGAGCTATTTCTTTTTATTCTTTTCCTTTGCGTATTTGTATGTAAACTAGTAAAAATTGATTGGTCCCTCCTTGTAGAAAATGATGATTTTTGAGCCATCAAAGAGAATCTCAGCCAAAAAAGCAATGCAACATCCTTATTTTGATGATCTTGACAAATCTCAATTCTGATTTGAACGAAATCTTGCAATAAAAGTTCCCTATTCATAAATTTCTATGTTTTGTTTCAGTTTTGTTAGCTTTGTACCATCTATACAGTAGATTTAGGCCTTGTCCTTTGTAGATTAAGATAATACATAGAATTAGGTTTCTTTTGAGTCCATCTAGAAGAAAATCCATTGATTTTTTCCACTGTTAGAGCACATTGTCTGAAATTCAATTTGGAACCTTCAATTTGAGGTTTTGAGAGTCAAGTAAAGAAATAAAGCATACTCCACTGAATTAGGCTTGTAGATCAATGGAGTAGGGTTATAGTAGGGTTTTTATGGTGCAGGATCACCAAGGACAATTAGGACCACAAGGTGGTCAAGTAAGGGTCAAGATGATGTAATGAGGCCATCATAAGGTCACTAGTTTAGGTATGGAGTCATTTACATCAATATGTCAAAAGTTGCACATAACAATGTAATGTTTTCAAACCAAAAGTTGTCATTTTGCAAATACTTAGAAGTTGAAAAGTGGATGTAGTCGGTTGAGGAGGTTGATATGCCTTCAAAAAGGTCTTGTGAATGTTGTATGTTGTTGGTAGTCATACTTTTGAAATAAGGAGCACCAACTCCATCTTTTCAACACTTGAACCCTTGTGGTTTCTATTATTTGGTCATTTGATCATTTAGGGTGTTCTTAGATGGTTTGAGGTCATTCTATTTCATTTAATAAGGATTCAATACCATTTTTGTATGTATTAGGTCAATTGAGTCACGATGTAAAGAAGTTGATCAATAAGGGGATTCATGTGGTGAACCTTGTAATTTAAGTGTTTTAGGGTTATTTGCGTTAAATAAGGGCTTTATAGACCATTTATCATGTAATGTGAGTCTTAGGAAGGAGTCTTTAAAGAGTTGCATAAGAAATATTGAAAAATTGTAAAATGCAAAAGTTGTAAAAACTGCCAAAAGCCAAAATTAGCAATTTTAGTGGAAGACAAAAAGATAGAAGGCAAGAAGGCAAGAATATGCGTTGGGGAAGATCAAGAGACATTGTCAAAATAATTGTGAAATCTGATTAAACAATGTTGTAAGAAGGTGTTTTAGCTTTGTTCATGTCAAAATAAAGATGAATAAAGTATACCAAGGTCTGGTAAAAGTTTGGAAGCAAGATTTGAAGGTTAGGTGTCTTTTTGCCTTGGTAAAAGTTGCAAAGTCGTGCAAATTTCATTCTCTAACTCACCTGACCAAATGGACTATTCCAACGTGTCTAAATAGGAATTTTTAGACTAGGAATAATCCTCTTTCACACCCAAACATGCGGAATCGCTTCAAGCTACATTTAACCAGATCAATCCCTTAAAGGTCCAAAGGGAAAAATGGCTACAAACTTTAGCATGACATTACTCGAACACCATGACACTTAGAAACTTCTCATCTGATCCTATGGGATTGCGTTGAGCCCCTCTACAATAACATCTCTCGGTTTTTGTTATCTTGGAGTGGTTTTCTTGTAGTGTCTAGTTTTCAGTTGATAGAAAAAGTTTCAAATGGAAGCAGTGGAAAGTTGCAAAGTGGTGCAATTTTTGTTCTGCAACTCGTGTGACCAAATAGACTATTCCAACACATCTAAATAGGCATTTTTATGCTAGGCATGGTCCTCTTTCACACCCAAACACGCGGAATCGCTCTGAGCTACGTTCAGCCAGATCGATCCCTTAAGGGTCTAAAGGGAAAAATGACTGCAAACTTTAGCATGAGGTTACTCGAACACTGTGACACTTATAAACTTATCATCTGATCCTATGAGATCATGTTGGGCCCCTCTACAATAATCTCTCTTAGTTTTCGTTATCTTAGAGTGGTTTTCCCTTAGTGTCCAGTTTTCAATTGATGAAAAAAGTGTCAAATGGAAGCAATGAAAAGTTGCAAAGTGGTGCAAGTTTCATTATGCAACTCGTGTGACCAAACGGACTATTCCAACGTGTCTCAATACACATTTTTACACTAGGCATGGTCTTCTTTCACACCCAAACACACGAAATTGCTCTGAGCTATGTTCAACCAGATCGATCCCTCAAGGGCCCAAAGGAAAAAATGGCTACAAACTTCAGCATGAGGTTACTCAGGCACTGTGATTCTTAGAAACTTCTTGTCTAATCCTATGGGATCATGTTGGGCCCCTCTACAATAACCTCTCTCATTTTATTATCTCACGAGTGGTTTTGCATGAGTGTCCACTTTTAGTTGATGGAAAAAGTGTCGAATGCAAGCAGTGGAAAGTTGAAAGGTGGTGCAACTTTCGTTCTACAACTCGTGTGACCAAATGGACTATTCCAACACATCCAAATAGGAATTTTTGAACTAGGAATGGTCCTCTTTCACCTTGCAAACATCTTGGAATCACTCATTTCGTTCAACTAGATGTCCCGATCCTTAAGGGTCAAAGAGGCAAAATGGTTGCAAACTTCAGCATGGGGATTACTTGGACACCCGTGATGTAGAAACTTCTCATCTAATCCTATGGGATCCTTGTAGGCCCCTCTACAATAAACTCTCAATTTTTTATCTTCAAATATATGGTTTTCACCATGAGTGTCTACTTTTAGGTTGATGGAAAAAGTGTCAAATAGGTGAAGTTGCAAAGTGGTGCAATTTTAGGATTCTTAACTCGCTGGCCAAAGCAGACTATTCAATGAATCTAAATAGGCATATTTATGCTAGTAATGGTCCTCTTTCACACCCAAACATGCGGAATCGCTCTGAGCTACGTTCAACCAGATCGATCCCTTAAGGGTCCAAAGGGAAAAATGGCTGCAAAATTCAGCATGAGGTTACTCGGACACCATGATACTTATAAACTTCTCTTTTTATCCTATGAGATCATGTTGGCCCCTCTACAATAACCTCTCTCTATTTTTGTTATCTCAGAGTGGTTTTCTCGTAGTGTCTAATTTTCAGTTGATGGAAAAAGTGTCAAATGGAAGCAGTGGAAAGTTGCAAAGTGGTGCAATTTTTGTTCTACAACTCGTGTGACCAAACGGACTATTCCAATGCATCTGAATAGGTATTTTTACACTAGGCATGGTCCTCTTTCACACCCAAACACGCGGAATTGCTCTGAGCTACGTTCAACCAGATTGATCCCTTAAGGGTCCAAAGGGAAAAATGGCTGCAAACTTCAACATGAGGTTACTCAAACACTGTGATGTTTAGAAACTTCTCGTCTGATCCTATGGGATTGAATTAGGCCCCTCTACAATAACCTCTCTCAGTTTTTGTTATCTTTAATTGTTTTTCCCATAGTGTCCACTTTTCAGTTAATGGAAAAAGTGTCAAACATAAGCAGTGGAAAGCTGCAAAGTGGTGCAATTTTCGTTCTGCAACTCATGTGACCAAACGGACTGTTCCAATGTGTCTCAATACACATTTTCATGCTAGGCATGGTCCTCTTTCACACCCAAACATGTGGAATTGCTCTGAGCTACATTCAACTAGATCGATCTCTTAAGGGTCCAAAGGGAAAAATGGCTGCAAACTTCAGCATGAGGTTACTCGGACACCGTGATGCTTATAAACTTCTCGTCTAATTCTATGAGATCATGTTAGTCCCCTCTACAATAACCTCTCTCAGTTTTTTATCTCCAAGTGGTTTTCTCATAGTGTCCAATTTTTAGTTGATGGAAAAAATGTCAAATGGAAGCAGTGGAAAGTTGCAAAGTGGTGCAATTTTTGTTCTGCAACTCGTGTGACCAAACAGATTGTTCCAACATGTCTAAATAGGAATTTTTACGCTAGAAATGGTCTTCTTTCACACCCAAACCTTGTGGAATCACTCTGAGGCATATGTTCAACCAGATCGATCCTTGGGATCCAAAGGAAAAATGGTGAAAACCCCGGCATAGGGTTACTCGAACTACTTGGTGACGCCTCAAACTTCTCATCTAATCCTATGAGATCATGTTGGGCCCCTCTACAATAACCTCTCTCAGTTTTTGTTATCTTTGAGTGGTTTTCCCGTAGTGTCCAGTTTTTAGTTGATGGAAAAAGTGTCAAATGGAAGCAGTGGAAAGTTGTAAAGTGGTGCAATTTTTGTTCTACAACTCGTGTGACCAAACAAACTATTCCAACATGTTTGAGTAGACATTTTTACACTAGGCATGGTCCTTTTTCACACCCAAACATGCGGAATCGCTTTGAGCTACGTTCAACTAGATCAATCCCTTAAGGGTTTGAGTGTAGTATGTTGAAATAGGTCATTCCTCCTATTGTTCAAGCTGTGTCTCAGTGATATGGGCCTGATGTAACTTGAATTGTGGTAGCTTGATATATAGAGTCTATTGATGCTAGGGTTCAATTTCTATGATTTTGAAAAAAGAAGCCAATTGAGTAGAGTTATCAACATTATTCGTAAATCATAAGAATTTGTTTAGTACACTAACCATTTTGATGCCTTCTTGTAATCTCAGACATTATTTTGTATCATTGTTACATTGGTTTTTGAAGTGGCAACTTAATAGAGCTCCATAATACAAAATCTGGTTCAAGCTGATTTTCACATGAAAAAAATGTGAATCAAATCACATTGATTTGAAAAAAAACCATGAGACCATAGCTTGTCGTGCAGGAACACCTAGGTCATGTAATGCCTTCAAAAGGATAAGTTGTCAAAAATGTATTTAATTCCATGTAATGCCAAAATTAAATGTAATCAAGGCATGAAAAATCACAAAGTGCAATATTGTCAAAATGCTAAATATGTAAAAGAGAGAAAAAGAAAGAATGTGAAGAGACAAAACAAGAAAATCAAGAAAATCAAGGAAGAGGATGAGTCAGGTCGTTTAAGGAAGATGAAGAGGTATTTTATGGTTGGAAAATTCTTTAAAAGCATTGTAAAGGGTGAGTAAAGAGATCATTGTATTCTGGAAGAATTAAATTAACAAAGAGTTCCCTATTTTACCTTATTTCCTGTGTTTCTCAGTTGTTTCTTAACTTGTACGGACTGTGCAAGAGTTTAGGGTTCAAATTTAGATTGTTTCCAGTAGGTTGGGGAATCACCATTTGTTTGCATCCATTTTGGAAGGAATCCATTAAATTTAATGTTTGTTTGAGCATTCTTCTTATGGCTCGGTCTGAAATCCTGTGCATTGAGTTTTGAGAGTCTTATAAGGCATTTCCACACTACTCTACCAATGTAGGTTAGGTATATTGGTGGAGTAGGTTAGGGATAGGTTATTTGTTATGTTTTTATGTTTGTGAGTGGAGGAAAAAGCAATAATACCTTGAAGGAGCTGCTGCTACACAAGAAATTCTGAGTTTTCCAATCAAAATGAACAGTTTCTAGCATGATAGTGGAGAAAGAACAAGTGCATGGGTTATAAGATTTTTTCAAATGCCTTTTCAGATGTATTTTGACATGTTCCAATGGTTGGCTGGAGGTTTTGAGGTTTGCATGTATCCTATACAGGAAACCCTCGTTGTTTTTTGAGTTTTTCACCCTATAAAGAAGGGTTTGTCAATATACTATCAAAAGGAGTCTTTTAATCCCTGAAAATGGATAAATTGGGAGTTTTGTGTTATGTATAATGACTGTTTTGAGGTTTTAAGTGTTTTTGGAATGTTTGAAGGGGGTCTTCTTTGAAAATCAGGCCTATTATAGTAGCCTTTTTCACAGCGTTCAAACTAAAAACTGCTTATTTCTTCAATATAAGTTAAATTCTAAGTTTTTGATATGAGGACATGGGAATTAAGAGGTCTCTAAAAGTGTTTTGGATCTTGGTTTTTGAAACTAGTGTGTTTGGTTTACCCGATTTAGGGCATGAATGTCTCGTTGAGAAGTAGCGCCTTGACTGCTTAGAGAATAGAAGTCTGACCTAACAGTGATCGGTGAGTTGATTTTGGGATAATGTTGTCTAAGTGATGGTGTCAGGGATGTATGGAGCCTTGGATAGGGTTTAGAAGTGAGAATTGTTGTTTTGACAGTTGGACAGTGAGGAGACTTGGTGTAAAATAATACATGAAATTGTAAGTTCAGTCAAAACAAAGTTAAGAGAGCAAGCTCCTGATTTGTATTAGTTGTAATAATGATGTTCACAGTACTTGATGGTTTGGTAAAAGTCTGAAAACCAATTGTAATGATGGATTGACTATTTGGGACAAGTTGAATGAATTGATTGAATGGAAGAGTGCCTTGTTGAAAATGGTGTTTTTGAAATGCATGTTGATCTAATTGATTGAATCAAAGTTTTCTAAAATGGGTTTTTGCTTTGAATGAGTCAATTGGAATAAAATTTGTGGAAGGATGAATGATGAATGATAAGAGAATTTGAGTGGATGAAAAGTAGATTTTTGATGAAATGTTGAAATTTTGTTTGATCTTCTCCAAGATGAGTTTGGGACAAGAGTCCCCTGAGTTGTTGATTGGTTTGGCAATCTTTGTATTGCATCAACTTGTTGCTTACTATTATGCTTTGATAGATTTTTTCCAAGCATCCATAGTTTGTTCGAAAGCACCTGTTTTAGGCTTTTAGCCATAGCAGCAAGGAAATGAACTATTTGATAAAATGCTTTGATAGACATGTATGAAAAATGTGTTAGCATAGACTGTAAGGAAAATTAGATGTGGAAAAAAATTCTCCTAACATCAATACCTTAGGGAAGAATGCAAATACACTTTAAAATTTACAATTACAGTCCAATTAAGATGCACTATGAAGCAGATAATAGAAATAGAGTATTTGACAATCACACAAGAACACCAGATATACGTGGGAAAACCCTTACAGGAGAAAAAACTCACCACACCAAGAGAAATCACTTTGTATTACAGTAATGGAGATTACATACAAATGACAGACTTATCTTTCTGGTGTCTATTTACAGTAGCATTCACCATGTACAATTTGTTTCAGGAACCTTCACGTTACAGTCCATAGAATATAATTCATCCACTAATACTCAACAATCTATCGATTCAACCTTTGAACCAACCGATCACCATCTGCAATCATAGAGTATATCTCTGTTGTTCCATGTCCGTCGAGCTTCCTCACAGAACCGTCACAATGAACCAACTACTAACTATTCACATTCGGCTCCTCCTATTCGTTCACAGGACTCCACATAGGACGATCAATCAGTCAACAGAATTCATACTATGTTGGCATCTAAGTGAGACACTAACAGTGTCTTGCCGATGCCACTTAGACTTCATATCGATATAGCCAAGAGTCACCGTAGTCGCCAAGATGTTCTATCGAGCTTTCAATGTTACACCAAAACACCAAGCGGTCGCCCAGACCTATCACTCTCACCAGGAGATCATAGCGAGTTCCATATGTTATACCGATACTAGTGTTCTTATTTTCCAGACAATCGTCTTTCGCTAAGACCATATATCAAGTCATCAAGTTACTCTGAAACCCCCAGACATACCGAGCACCAAGTAGAGGTTGGCAAGACTCTTGTTTATCACTAAGAGGTTTCTCCGAGATCACCATTGTTACATCGAGCACTGAACGGTCAGCAATACCTATGTCTTTCACCGAGAGGTCTTATCGAAGTTCTCCAAGCTACCCCGAGTCCACCGTTCACCATGAGTCTTACCGAGAACAGACTTCAACATCGGCGAGACATTAACAATTCGTCCAGACTTCATAATGAAACCTTAGTGTTACACCGAAGACTCCCGAGTGTGTCCCCGTCGGCAAGACTTCCATCTATCGCTAAGACGTCACACCAGGATCCTTATGTTATGGCGAATACATCATATGTATTCTTGTCGGCGAGACTAGTCCATTCACTAGGACTTCTCACCGAGCCGCTATAGGCTATCCTGAAGCCCGTGGTCACCATGAGTCTCCCCGATTCACGATTGAATGGCCTGTCGGCCAGAGGTCTCCTGAGCACTAAGAGGTCATACCAAACACTCCTTGTCACAGCGATAGCTCCACAATGAAAGCATTCGGCAAGACAGAAACTAGGTCACAGCGACCTGTACAAAACATGATGCTACCAATCTGCTAGTCGGCTAGACATGATAGATGTCATATTGACTTTGCTCCAATGGAGGTTTTAGCCTGTATTGATTTAGGCATAATTCCAAAAATCTCCCACTTGATGAAGATCATACAGGTACCTCCAGAGCACAACATAACTTACTGAAAATCATGGGCCTTGAGGCCCATTGAACTGGCACACCACCTGAACTTGTCTGTGCTCACTGGCTTCGTCAATGCATCTGCAACATTCTCCAGAGTATCAACCTTTTCCAAACTGACCTTTCCATCCTCAACCATATCGCTACAAAGTGGTATTGTACATCAATATGTTTGGATTACGGCATGGAGAAGTTGGATTCTTGCGGACAAATTGCACGGCTATCATAGAAGATTGTTATTTTTCCCTGCATCAAAACCAATGTTAGAACGCAAGCGTTTCAACCATGTGCTTTTACAAGAAGCATGAGTAGCTTCCATGTATTTAGTCTCTGTAGTGGACAAAGTGACTATAGCCTACCGCTTACTCATCCAAATCACTACACCACCATTCAACATAAAAATGTATCCACTGGTGGACCTCCTGCTATCAATGTCCCCTGCCCAATCAGAATCCACATAGCCTCGAATACTGAGAGTCCTCTATGATTCAACCAAGTTCCTATGGTAACACAAAGAAAAATCTGAAGTGCCCTTCAAATATCTGAAAACTCTCTTTATAGCATCCCAATGTGTCCTTCCAGGATTAGCCATAAACCAACTAAGAACTCCCACTGCTTGTGAAATGTTTGGCCTTGTACAGACCATTGCATACATAAGACTCCCAACTCCACTAGCATAGGGTACACTGGTCATGTCCTCCATCTCAGTAGGATATTTTGGACAGTCTTCAACAGATAGCTTCGTTCCCTGCATGACTAGAACAACTAAATGCTTGCAATCATTCATGCAAAATCTCTCTAGAACAGTCTGACATACTTGCTAACTAAACCCAGGCTTTCTATTCTTCCATCCACGGACATACTCATCCCTCGCGGTATACCTTGTTACACCAAGATCCTTCGTTTCGAACTTATGGGACAAGAGGACTTAAGATAAATCATTGAAACTACTGTTAGCACCATGAGCGACATATGACATGAGAGAGCAGTAGCAAGACTCGATCACTTTCCGGCACCAATATGCGCCAGTAGTCTGGTGCAGTCTAGCCGTCCCAAAGACAATGAAGTATCAAATTTTAGGGTACCGCATGCGTGGCCCCACTTCAACCCACTCCTGAGAACTTGCATAATTGCATACAGTTTTCTTTACACTTTCAACTCGAGATACTGGTAGGACATATAAATTTCTTCTTCAAGATCACCATGAAGAAATGTTTTCTTCACATCCATCTGTTCAACCTCTAAGTCATATGCTGCTGCAAGTGATGAAAGAAATCTAATGGACGTCAGCTTAGCTACAGGTGAAAATATTTCCCCATAGTCAATTCCCTCTACCTGGGAATAACCCTTTGCAGCCAGTCTTGCCTTGTACTTTTCTACACTGCCATCTAGACTAATCTTTTTCTTAAATACCAACTTGCAGCCCATAGGTTTTCTACCTTCAGGAAAGGGCACCAAAGTCCAGGTATCATTCTTTTCCAAAGATGTCATCTCTTCTTCCATGGCTTGCAACCAAGAATCTGAATCAAACATTTTAAATGCCTCTTTTATAGTCTTAGGCTCATCAGTGCTAGAAATCAAAGCATAGGCACAAGCAGTTATGAAAGTTCTGAAGAAGAACCTCAGCCTCAGCCAGTGAGGAGGTCAACCTGAGAAAGGAAACAAACAAATGCATATGCTTCATAAGTGTAATCTTTCGTGAGCTGAAACCTTTTCTATTTCAGGATTACAAAGCTTGTATCCTTTTATGACAGTACTATAGCCAATAAAAATACATTTGACAGCCTTGTTCTCCAATTTAGATCTTTTCACATCCGGCACATATGCATATGCTTCATAGCCAAAGAATCTAATATGTCTAAGAGAGGGTTTCTTACCAGACCACGCTTCCAAAGGTGTTTTCTCAACAAGAGAAAAATTTGGAGACTGGTTAATCAAGTAACATGCAGTAGCAGTAGCCTCAGCCCAAAACTTCTCCTCCAAGCCAGCACTACTAAGCATACTTCATGCTCTCTCCATCATAGTCCTGTTGAACCTTTTTGCAACTCCATTCTGCTGTGGAGTATAAAGTGTAGTCTTATTTCTTTTGATCCCATGGTCTTTACAATATCTTTCAAATTCATCAGAATAGAATTCACCACCATTATCAGTCCTCAAGCATTTTATTTTTCTACCAATCTGATTTTCAACAAGATTCTTAAATTCTTTAAATCGGTGAACCGCTGCCTTTATTTTTCAAAAATAAAGCCAAATCCCTTCTTGAATAATCATCAATAAGGCGACTTACATAGTATCGCGGCTTAGACAAAGAGGAACATTCAACTGGACCAAATACATCGAATGAATATAATCTAGCAAACCAAAAGATTTATGAGGGACTAGAATAAAATGAAACATGGTGTTGTTGTATGTATGGTGTTCACAAAATTCCAAATTCAAGATTACAATCTTTAGAGCGCAACGGTTTTGTTCTTCAAGGTTTTAAAACCTTTTTTTTCTCTTATAGCCCCACAACCTATGATGCCAGCATAGTCTTGCCGGAAGTTTACTTCCATAGAGTTTACATAGTGGGATATTTCCCTCTTTACCTCCATGGCGGCTTTCGGTGACTTTCTAGAGACGTACATTTTAATGACAGCATCCAAGCTTGTCTTGGGGTATAGTCCACTCTGGTGTCTTTTAGCCATTTCCTAGAACATGACTTGTACTCGAGTAATGGTTGAAGCAGCGGACAACAAATTTTTAGGCTAGACCTAGTATGTGCATAACATCATTAATTCCCTTTACTCGCCATGATTTGTTATGATACTACACGACCAAAATCTCTAAAAGTTGAATCACTCCTAAGTACACCTTTCCACCATCGTATTCTTCATAGCTATGAATGATCTATGAGATGTCATGTGAAAAGATCTTCCAAAATCAATGACCGGACATCATAAGTGCTGAGTATGAGCTGCAATGAAGGCATCACCATAACTATAGGAAGAATGGGTGTCGGAAGATCCCTTCTTCTTATTTTTCTCCTCTTTACAATCCTTTCGAATATGACCAGGTTGCCCACAGTTCCAGCACTTCACCTTGGACTTCTTGCCAAGAGACTTTGATCTCCCCTCTGATTTCAATTTGGACTTCTTGTCCTTCTTCTTGCCTTTCTCTTTCAGTCTTCCTTTGACAACAAGAGCTTCCTTTTCCATCTCAGAAGATTTCCTTCTCATCTCTTCTGACAGCAAAGATGCAACAACATCTTCCATCTTGAAATTCGATGTTGTACTCCCAATAGCCATCACCAGATGATCCCATGAGTCTAGAAAAGAACACAACAATAGAATACAACGATCTTCTTCTTTAGTTTTCACACCAATAGATGTCAATTGAGCAATCAACATATTAAATGCGTTCAGATGATCAACAATAGACCCTTCTTCCTGCATTCTCAATGAGTACAACTTCTTCCTCAGGAATAGTTTATTCACCAAAGATTTCCCCTGATAAATAGACGCCAGCCTCTTCCACAAGGAAGATGTAGTCTTCTCTTCATGCACATTCAAAAGCACTGAGTCTGCCAAATAGAGCCTTATCAGCCCCTTAGACTTCCTATCTACAAGGTTCCAATCCTCTTGCTTCATGCCTATAGGTTTAGTTCCAGACACAGTAATCCAAAGTTTAGGATCCACTAGAAGATCCTCCATCTTGAGTTTCCACAACTCAAAGTTACTGCCATTGAATTTCTCTATTTTAATCTTTCCAGATGTGCTAGCCATCTCAACCTGTAATCAGAAATAACAAACTCTACAAGACTCCCACTGAACAGAATTGACACAAAAAACCCAATGTACCCACAAGGATAACACAACTGGCCAAGCTCTGATACCACTTGTAAGGAAAATTAGATGCGAAAAACAATTCTCCTAACATTAATACCTTAGGGAAGAATGCAGATACACTTTAAAATTTACAATTACAGTCCAATTAAGATGCACTATGAAGCAGATAACAGAAACAGAGTATTTGACAATCACACAAGAACACTAGATATACGTGGGAAAACCCTTATGGGAGAAAAAACCCACCACACCAAGAGAAATCACTTTGTATTATATTAATGGAGATTACATACAAATGACAGACTTATCTTTCTAGTGTTTTTTTATAGCAGCATTCACCATGTACAATTTGTTTCAGGAACCTTCACGTTACAGTCCACAAAATATAATTCATCCACTAATACTCAACAATCTGTCGATTCAACCTTCGAACCAAGCAATCACCATCTACAATCATAGAGTATATCTTTGTTGTTCCATGTCCATCAAGCTTCCTCATAGAACCATCACAATGAACCAACTGCTAACTGTTCACATTCAGCTCCTCCTATTTGTCCATGAGACTCCACATAGGACGATCAATCGGTCAACAGAATTCGCACTATGTTGGCATCTTAGTGAGACACTAACAGTGTCTTGCTGATGCCACTTAGACTTCATATCTATATTCACAAGAGTCACCGTAGTCGCCAAGATGTTCTATTGAGCTTTCAGTGTTACTCTGAAACACCAAGCAGTCACCTAGACCTATCGCTCTCACCAGGAGATCATAGCGAGTTCCATATGTTATACCAATACTAGTGTTCTTATCGGCCAGACAATTGTCTTTCACTAAGACCATATATCGAGTCATCAAGTTACTCTGAAACCCCCAGACATACTGAGCACCAAGTAGAGGTCAGCAAGACTCTTGTCTATCGCTAAGAGGTTTCTCTGAGATCACCATTGTTACATCGAGCACCGAAAGATCGGCAAGACCTATGTCTTTCACCGAGAGTTCTTATTGAAGTTCTCCAAGCTACCCCAAGTCCACCGTTCACCATGAGTCTTACCGAGAATAGACTTCAACATCGGCGAGACATTAACACTTCGCCCAGACTTCATAACGAAACCTTAGTGTTACACCGAAGACTCTCAAGTGTGTCCCCATCGGAAAGACTTCCATCTATCACTAATACATCACACTGGGATCCTTATGTTATGGCAAAGACATCGTATGTATTCTCGTCGGCGAGACTTCTCCGTTCGCTGGGACTTCTCACTGAGCCGCTATAGGCTATCCTGAAGCCCGTGGTCACCATGAGTCTCCCCGATTCACGATTGAATGGCCTGTCAGCCAGAGGTCTCCTGAGTGCTAAGAGGTCATACCGAACACTCCTTGGCATAGCGATAGCTCCATAGTGAAAGCATTCGGAAAGACAGAAACTAGGTCACGGCAACCTGTACAAAACATGATGTTACCAATCTACTAGTTAGCCAAACATGATCGATGTCATACCGACATTGCTCCAATGGAGGTTTCAGCTTGTATTGATTTAGGCATAATTCCAACATAAACAAGGTAGTGAGCTCTTTGAAAAAATTCCTCAAAGAAATGTGGTTTCATGGTGATGGAATGGCATGATGAATGCCATGACAAGCAAATTGCTATGGATTGTCATGGCATTCCATCACCATTGAGACCACATTTCTTTGAGGCTTTTTTCAAAATGGTTGCACTACCTTTTCTATGCTATTGCTTATTAGTATGCTTTGATAGATTTTTAGCATCCATAGCTTTTTAGAAGCACCTATTTTAGGCTTTTAGCCATAGTAACAAAGGAAGCAAACTGGCTGATAAAATGATTTAATTAAGCATGTATGATAAATGTAGTAGCATAGACAAGGGCAACAAATTTGTTTGAAAAAATGCCTCAAAGAAATGTAGTCTCATGGTGATGGAATGCCATGACAATCCCTAACAATTTCATGTCATGGCAATTTCCACCACCCATGTCAGGATCCCACAGGGCATTTTCAAATAGTTCATTCCCTTGTCTATGCTATTAACTATCTCTCATGAGACCTCATTTCTTCGAGTCATTTTCAAAGAGTTCACTATCCTATGATACTTACTATTATGCTTTTGATAGATTTTTGAGAGCATCCATGGCTTGTTAAGCACTTGTTTTAGGCTTTTAGCCATAGCAACAAGGAAACACTTGAACTATTTGACAAAATGCTTTGGTAGACATGTATCAAAAATGTGGTAGCATAGACAAGGTAGTGAACTATTTGAAAAAATGCCTCAAAGAAATGTGGTCTCATAGAATGCCATGACAAGCAAATGCAATTGGCAGCTGCTCCTAGTTATTAGTTATGCAATGTGAAGTAGTTGCATAACTACTTAGGTTGACTTTATAAAAAATATATATTGTAATTGAAATTTTGTCATCTATCAGCATCTAGTTATTAGTTATGCAATGTGAAGCAATGCTTTAAGTTTGAAAGATGTGCAATGCAATGTAATCAGCGTTATGAATATAAACTACAAAAAATCTATTTTTTACTAAGTTACAGAGTTTGATTTTGGAGTTGGATTGGGTTTGATAACCCAATTACATTTGGATTTAGGAAATTTTTTGGGGGGTTGGAGTTAGTTTTGGGTTATTAATACAAAAACTTATAAAAAGTGAGAAATATATACATATTTGTTAGTAATCAGTTCAAAATACACCCACTATATTAATAGTCAAATAACATAGCAAAAATACACCCACCACTTTCATAGTGAAATATCAAAATATTAGTGATCACTTGAATGTCATGATACAAAATTATAAATTAAAGTTCAAACATGAAAATGTCAATTGTTTACAATCAACCATTATTGATCATGGATCAATCTGAAAAGTGTGAACATTTTTCTGTGTGGAAGGCAAACAAGAAAACAATGTTACATAATTATTTACATTGTGAAAGAGCCAAAAACTTTTTCTTGTAGATCGTAGAAGAATCTCAATGATTTTTTGGGTGTCCTTGCCTTGGAATGGAACTATCCTGAGCCATGAATGATTGACGGGGAACTGTGAGAAAGAAATAAGATAAATCACATGCAACTTGTTGCAATTTATTTCCTTAGGAAAAAAGGGTAAAGTTTGTGTTTCAGGGAGAATCTCCTTTAGAGTTTGAACGCATTGATAATTTTCAAGATAGACTTATCCAAATATTTCATCTAGGTTTGAAGCTTTAGGTAAAATGTTGCTTCTTAAAGTACATTTCAAAATTCAAGATCACGGTCTCCTCCCTTAGGGAGAGAAGGCATATCAAACCTAACACTCTTATGCAACACTTCTTAAGTTCTTGTTGATGTAGTATTAGATGCGAATTTTCAAAATAGGCATGGTTATATAAATTCTCATCTCACGACTATCATTGCATCAAATTAAGAATTTTCAATCCTTTATGGTCTAGACAAGAGAAGTATGGAGTAGTCTTCCAATGCTAGAGTCTTATTGTGAATCTCTTTGCTATGAGTGGTTCAAAAATGAGGAATTTTTCTTCTGCACCAAATGAGAAATATTCACAATATGTGCTAGGAAGCAATAAGTCCATAAGATTGAGTATGCAAGAACTGAGAATTGCAAAATTGGCTTACATTTGGCTTCCAAACAGAGGGAATTTCACACATTTCAATGTTCACACATAAGTCAAAATATATATGTGCGTAAGTTGTAAAGTATCACTTGAATACATGTAACTCATATCTATTGAACCATGAATTTATAAATCAAATATGGACACCATCGATAAAAAAGATTTATATTAAGCAAATAGCCATGTCACCGGATACATCAATATATGTTGATATAAGTATAAAATATAGTTACAAAATAGCCATGACTACTTGAGGGAATACCATATAGTCATCTGATGTCAAATATATCAATACAAAATATGTACAAAGTGCCATGTAGGCATACAACAAGCGACTCTGCATTCAATTCATTTCTCTCCATGCTCAAGGTTCAAATACAATTTTTCTTTCCTTTCTTTGGGTGATCCGATGGCAATAAGTATGTCACCCATTTCTGTTGTGCTCGAGAAGTGCTCCTACTACTCCTCCTAGTGTTTAGCTTCTGGTGAAGTTTCAACTATTACAATAAGAAGTAAAGACATTAATATATAGAAATTACATTATAAGAAATGATATATTTAATAAAATAATCACTTACCTCCATCTCATGATCACTCTCCACAATGGAAATATTTTCATGTCGATGCTCAAGCATGCTCAAGCCCTGTATAAACCATCCAAATAGGAATTAAACTATGAATCAATAATGGTTTGATTTTTCCCTAGAACTAACATCTATAACAATGAATGTAAATTGAAATTTAGTAATTTACCTCATACCTCCCCTATCAGAGCCATCGAGGATTCTATTGTAGTAGAAACACCAATATCCATTGCCCTTGTTACGTTGGGTGGTGTTTCTGTCACCAACATCTGAAAATAAAACAACAAATTATTCAATCACAAAAAAGTTACAATAGCGATCCATGTGATGACTTATAATGTATGAGATCTAATGAACAAAATTTTGAGTACAAGTATTAAACAGATATATTTCTGATTATTAGTTACTGAATTTGAAGTAATGCTTTGAGTTTGAATGATGTGTAATACAACGTAACCAAAAATATGAATATAAACTACACAAATCTATTAAACTTAGAATTCATTACTTAAGTTCTCTTTATTCTATATTACCTCCGTGAACGTTTGAGCAAATCTACTGGCACTCGGAGGTGTTTCCTTGAAACCTCCAACAGTACCCTATTCAACATCCAAATTCACATATTAAAATACCATTCATAAAACAATGTTATTAACACATGTAATAAATTTATAATTGTTTACTAACTTTACATACCCCACCGATAGGTGTACTACAAAAATAAGTAGGTGGATGACTGGTGTATCTAGTCTCTACACTGTGACCCTGTAATTTTATTAAAATAATAAAACTAAATTAGTTAATCTTGCATTTCACAATCAAAACTTAATAAATTAAATTCAATAAACATGTTGAATTTTACCTGAGTGTCAATGCTATATGCATCATGCAAAATGTCAGCCATCCTCTCCATCCCTGTAGATGCATACGGATCAGGCTGCGTAGTAGCATATGGATCCTGCGTAGTACCCTCCTGAGTGTCGGTAGGGTCATACGAACAAGTCACCCCGCAAGATTGACACACATGGGTTCGAAGGCCACCACCTGAAGACTCCCCTGGATGGCATTGTACAATAGAGCTAGTGTGATGGATGACACTCCGGGTCAAAGTTGTGATCGCCTGCAATGTCTCTATGTTGGCACTCTCCTTTGCAATGGAAGGCATCACAATCTACTCACAAGGCGGCCTAGCGAGGGGTTGTCTCCCTTGCCGTGTAGGATCTAGCTGTGCACCGGGCCTATCCTGAGTTGATCCCCCACCTCTCCCCTAGAACTCCCTCATATCAAAATAATTTGGGATTTGGTTCAATACAAACTCATTGTATAGTTTCCTAAGAAAATATTGGGGAACTTCACAATTATTGCATAGTGGGTAATCAAAGACCATATACCATCTTTCATAAAAATGGTTTTTAATCTCTTGGCGGTGGCACCAATGAATAGGAAACCTCTTTGCATTGAGGTTACTATTTTGATTTGTTTTAGGGTCAATGAATAGAGAGCACAAATCACCTTTAGTAATTTTTAAATATTTTACTTGTTTATATGATAATTTGTTTGCATAATATTCCCTGGCTGTCTGCCTCCTATTTTGCCATCCAGATATTTGTTGGGTGATTGCATCTACATTTTTTAACATGTCTTTCAATGAATTTGCTAGAAGCATTCTTTTTGTGGTTGAAGCATTTGGATCACTCAACCTACTAATAAGATCCTCAAGTTGTTTTCTATTGTTCTCAATTTCACTCCTCAAATTTTCTTGAGTGCCAAGAGGGAATTGAGAGAATGGTGGGGGAGGTTGATTTTGTTGAGGATTTTGTTGTTGAGGATTTGCCTCCTCTTGTTGAGGATTTGCAGGATTTCCTACAAATTTTAAAAAAAAAACAATCAAATCTAACCTAAAACAAACAAAATCAATTTCAAACTAACAAATTCAAAACAAATAGCAAACAATACTTACCTCATGCATCTCTTCATCGTCATGGTGCCATATTTGCAAAAAAATCCAACTGTTGTTGATGAAGTTTGTAGAAATCCTCCCTCCTAGAACGTGAGCGCAAAAGTGAGGATTTTTGGCCACGAGCAGAGCTGAGAAACAATAAAATGTAAATGATATAGATTTCACTTTTTTTTTCTTTTAAAATCAAATAACGTGCTCACGTTATAACATGAGCACATTATAACATGAGCATGTTATATCTTTTCAATTTATTTTTTCCCATTTGGCCACAAAAGTGCGACCAACTTCATGCATCCACCCTTGAATCTAAAAGATAAATATTAAAACTACATTCATAAGTGAGAACTAACTAGGAGTTTAGAGCAATCAAATAGATAGTCACACCACTATATATAACCTACTCACACTAGTTCTTACTTTCTCATTGAATGCATGATGAAACAACTTGCATATTTGAAAGTGTAATGGTGTGAATTTGCACCCCTAGGTAAATTCCACATTTACATTACTCCCCACCTTAGAGAATTAAATTCAATGATACAATCCTTACAAGGGCATCACCTTTCCCTATCCACTTGGTAACTCATTTGTGTGTTGTGGAGGAATTTCTACCTGGGACGCTAGCACGATGTGTGAACATCCATGTGGTGCACTTCTGTCCTAATAGGATTCCTACCTCTAGAATCTATAGAGGCATTACACTCCTCCATTAGATGTGAAGTGTAACTTTTTTTGCTCCCTTGATCGACTTTAAACAATATTTTTTCCTCCTTTTTTCCTTCAAATTATCTAACTCTTCATTCCATTCAACTTCTAGAGCTTCTTCAAAACTTCTTCACTCTCTTTGCAACTCCTTGGATTCTACACACTCACTTTCAAGCATCACCACCTCCATTATAACTGCAAGGTATTATTTTGTTGGCTCCTCCTCTCCATTGTTGCGACAATGTTGGATTTGGGAAGCTTGCAAGCTCACTCCTTCCTCCATTTTCCTTGATAGAATGTGGTTGAGAAGGTGACATCCACCATTTTCATTCACTTTTGCATTATCATATTTCTATTGTAGCATATTATTGCTTGTGTATTGTTTGGTATTTCTATTTCTATTCTCTCTTTATCATATTTCTATACAATCACTAATATCTGGTTGTCCATGGAGGTGGAAGCACCAAATTGGTGGACTGACTGAGGTAGTCCTCTAAACACAGCCCCAACATTTTCCTTGGTCTTGTGTGTGTAGGTGCTTTTTGATTGGAGCTATTTGAAGGATCAAGTTGCACGAAGTTTGGTATCTTTTCCTTATCCTTCTTTGTCAATTTGAGCATATATAATCAAATTATTCTTCTTGTTGTACTCCTTTTCTATACTTTCATTACATTATGTTATAGCATAAAATATCTTAGTCAGGTTGTTATTCACATTTTCAATGTTTTTATCTACCTCAAAAGTTTTTTGTACATATGGATGCCAGTGCCCCATTGAGACGCCAGCATGCCACATTGGAGTTCATGTCCTACATTGTCTTCCTCAAGCAGTGAGTTGTCTAATTCATGGATCAATCTCTAAGAATCAGCTCGTTTGACCCCATGAAACATTTAGGTTAGCAGAAGTACAGTAGCAACCAAATTGCTCTTTCATTTCATCCCTTAGAAACTTAAACCTTTCCAATCATTTAGCAAAGCTTGAGGTAGATTAGGGCAGTCTATTGCTTTGGACCCTCGCATGACCTAGGGTCTTAGAGCATCTGGTCCCCTCTACATTTTGGTGAACTCGACATGAACTATTTTGGTTATGTTTTGTAGTGTTGAGGGAATATTCTCTCATATTATAGGTGTGTTGTAGGTTTATGTGTTGTAGGGTACATTGCCTGGAAACCTAGCCTACAACCCCTAGCAGCGTAGTTAAAAGGATCCCTAAGCATTTTGAAGTGAAATTCAGATAGGTCACCATCTGGTTGTTAAACCTTTGGGGTAACTTGAGGTAGTCTTTTTGAAGTACATAAATATGGCCTCTTTTATGCATCTCCCTATTCCTCTTGTGCAGCCTGTGAATGGATCACCTGCTATAACTTTTATATCACGAGACTTGCTTATGAACACGAATAGAGAGCCTTCTCCTCTATACATTCCTGCTTGCATCAACGAGAACATCATTACAGGTGTTCTAGTTGATCCCACATGTCATGTGACTGTTATAACAGAGGAGACTCTGCTGATAAATTTCTTGCATAAGGATGGGTATGATGAATCAAAGAGAACAATATTTATGTACGATGGACTCTCGATCCCTCCAATTGGTTCTATCACCCTCTCAGTCTTGGTGGGACCAAGGACTGTAAATTATCCTTTCGATATCATCCTAGAGTTGAACTTGTTCAGAGTGAAATTAGGCATCCCATGGCTAGTTTCCACAAATGTGATCCCTTTGGTAATTCATAAGTGTTTAAATTTTTCTCATGAGGAATTTGTGCACATTGTGCACAACACTGGATATTAATCTTTGGTGTTACATGGGGGCTACTCGCAAAATCACTTTTGGCCTGCACAGGTTGGTCTACTTCCTCCATGGATGGACTTGCTTTATCACACCTATTTTAAATATAAGAATGAGGGCATAGTGTTGAAGGTGACCTACCCTATCTCCCCTTATGTCATTTCAATTAAAGGCTTTATGATCATGCAACAACAAGCCTCCTCCTCCTCTCAAAATGGGAAGGGGAAGTCTGCTCTTTCCCAAGAGCCTTCCTCTTCTTCTATTGTCTCATCCACTTCTACCTCTCACCCTACTGTAACACCTTCGACCTATACTCCCATGCCTTACATGGGGAGCTCGATGGTTCCCACTTAGCGATTTAGGACAAGCATCAAGTATTCAAACTTCTTATCTTACCCACAATGTCGAGGCTTGTTGTCTATGGTAAGGGGAAGGGACCTCATGGAGTTACCCCTACATCTCGGCCCCCTACTACTCATGCCCCTCGGGGTGGTGAATGGGAAGAGGCCCACCATAAAAGTGCCTAAGTCTACTTCTCCACCTATTGCAATTTTTGCTCTTATGCTTCTTGCTCTTTCTCCTATTCAAGAGGCTACTCTTCCACCAACAATGGTTGTGGAGGAAATTCCTATGGAAGAACAGGAGCCTCTTTCTCCTTCTCGAGTGGCGAGTTCTAGTTCTTGGAGCTGATGAAATTGGCTTGTGTGTGAGTGTAAGCATCAAAGGAAGGATCTAGCTACTAAGAAAGCTACCTTGCAGAAGGTAGAGGAGGATCTTGCAGCTCTTGTTTCATCATCTCCTATTGTGTCTCCCTCTTTTATTCCTTCCACTTTAGTTTTTATCACCTCGATTATGCTTCTGGCTCTTCCCGTGAGTTCTAGTAACCCTCACCCCAAAATGTTGTAGGTGTTCATCGCTCCCTCAGTGGATCCTCCTCTTTTGATGTCCCTTCCAAACATCCCTCCATTCTCTCATCCCATGGACATTCCAAACACCATGGTGGTGTCTGTTGTAGCCTTGTCCTTTTCCTCCTCACCTCCCACTTCCTCTATTGGGATTTTGCATCCTCTAATGATGTGTAAGTTGGAGGATGAAATCACTTCCAATAGAGGTCAAAAGAATAGATCACCTTCTTCGGGAGAGGTTTTTGCTTTGTCTTTTTTCATCCTAGTGATGGAGGTAGCCTTGGTCTCTCCTGAGTTTGTCACTATCTCTTTTGATGAGATTGATGGTCAATCTCGAGTGCCTCCTTCATCTCCTATTCATTTAACACATGGTACTCCTTCCAAGTGCATGTTTAACTCAGTTGATGATGTCTCAACTCTATCAGCAATCTTTGTAAAATTGATGACTTTTATCTCATAGGAGTTGAGTGAAGGAGACCTCAAGGGGCCTTCTTCCTTATCTCTTGTCATAGCAGAGTCGGAAGGTGCTCCCCTCACTATCCTACCCTTGCAGGCTTGTTTTCCCTCCCCTTATGATCATCTATATTGGGGGAACAATGACCTCCTTGTTGACAAGGACTCGAGGAATACCTCTTCTTTATCTGTAGATTAGATTTCTGTGTGTTGTGTTTTTTTTTGTGTGATCCTGGAGGACCCTTGTCACCCTTGTAGGTGCTTGGATACAAAATTGAAATTGTGTTGTAAACTTCCTCTATATGTTTCATCATTCTTCTATATGTTGTGCCTTAATTTTTGACAATCGGGGATGATGCAAAGTGTTGGGGGAATTTAGGCCTCCCTTCCATGTTGACCCATTTTTATTTTTATTTTGTTTTCATGTGCTCTTCTTCAGATTTAGAAAATTTTGGGACTAATGAACTTTCGTTCACATATACATTATGGGTTACCTATAAGAATTGATCTAACCCCAAACTCCCAGATCCCCTTATCTCTTGATTTCTTTGTCTTTTCTTATTTTCTTTAGTTATCATTCTCTCTTCTTTGATTGCTTCTTGATGCTTTGGTGCCTTTTTGTTGTCCCTCATGTGTACGACAACATTTCTATGTCTACATCTCATCATGTATCGTGGGAGATGACATCTCAAAATCTTCTCCCTTTCCTTAGGATGTCACATGCTCCTTCAATTCACACACACCATCCTAAGGTGGGCTCCTACTCCAATTTTCAATAAGGTGTATTCGATGGAAAATGAATCCCTTGCTAAAAATATTTGCATCAAAAATTGCATCCTTCAATAAGGATCCCCTTAACAAGATTTTCTTTCAAAATTGAATGTCGCAAAAAGAATTGAAATTTTTCCTTTGCGGAGGCCATTTTTTTTTTGGATTCCTTGATGAAAGATATCTTTCAAAAGGATTCCTTGATGATGGGATTGTTTGAGAAAATTTCATCGCTTCTCAAATGGAGCATCCCTTTGCATGGACCCCTTGCAATTTTGAAGGGTTCCCAAGGGGCCCCTTTGAAAGCTTCCCCTTCAATTGCTTGTTCTAAGATATGACTGTCTATCTACATGACTTTTTTTCTCCTAACATGTTTTTTCTATGGATTAATATGTTGTTTTTCAATACCTAGCACTTGTGAAGTTTCTTTTATAGTCAATCTTGGAGGACCAAGCACCTCATCAAGCTTTCCTTCCAGGACCGAGCACCTATAAGGGTCAATCAAACTCAGTAGAGCCTTTCATTTCTAGCCCCCAGGACTGAACACCTATGCCACCTCCTTTGCAGGACTGAGCACCTATGAAGTGCTTTCATTCTACATGACCAAGAACCTGTAGAACCTTTTTTCACCTTCTACAAAAGTAAGTACTTGTGGAGCCAATTATGTACAACTAAGATCCTACAGAGCTTTTGTTCAAATTTCTAGAGGACTAAGTACCTATGGAGCCATCTCTCTTGCATTTCTGAGCATGTGAGATTGTGGTATGCTTCCTTGATGATTTAGGTATATTGTTTTCAATTTTTTCTCTACTTTACTTCACATTTACTAACACATATTCTTGATAAACTGGGGGGAAAATGTAATGGCATGAATTTTTACCCCTAGGAAAATTCCACATTTATATTACTCCCTACCTTAGAGAATTAAATTTTATGATACAATCCTTACACCCACCACCTTTCCCTCTCCACTTGGAAACTCACTTGTGTGTTGATGGAATTTATGCTTGGGATGCTAGCATGGCGCATAGACGTCTATGTGGCATGCTTCCATCCTGATAGGATTCCTACCTCTAGAATTCATAGAGGTGTTACACTCCTCCATTGGACGTGAAGTGTAACATTTGTTGCTCCCTTGGCTAACTTCAAACGGTCTTTTTGCTTCCTTTTTCCTTCAAATGGTCTAACTCTTCATTCCATTCCACTTATGGAGATTTTTCACATCTTCTTCACTCTCTTAGCAACTCCTCGACTTCTACACACTCACTTTCAAGTATCGCCACCTCCATTCCAGTTGTAAGATACTACTTTATTGGCTCCTCCTCTCCATTTTTGTGAGAGTATTAGCTTTGGGAAGCTTGCATGCTTGCTTCTTCCTCCATTTTTCTTGAGAGCATGTCATTGAGAAGGTGACATCCACCATTTTCATTTACTTTTGCATTATCATAATTTCATTATAGCATATTGTTGTTTGTGTATTGCCTGGAATTTCTATTTCTATACTTTGTTTATCATCTTTCTATAAATCATTGTTATTTGACTATTCATGGATGTGGAAACACCAAAGCAAGGGATTGACTGAGGTAGTTCTCTAAACATAGCCCCAATATTTTCCTTGGTCTTGTGTGTAGGTTATTTTCGGTTGGAGCTATTTAAAGGATCAAGTTGCACGAAGTTTGGTATCACTTCCTTATCCTTCTTTATCAATTTGAGCATATATAATCAAAGTATTCTTCTTGTTCTACTCTATTTCTATACTTTCTTTACATTATGTTATAGCATAAAATCTCGTATTTAGGTTGTTAGTTGTATTTTTCAGTGTTTTTTATCTATCTCATCTAAGTCCTCTATCCATATGAACGCTAGTGACCCACTGATATGCTAGTGCATCATGCTAGAGTCTGTGTCTTATGCTACCATCCTCAGGTAGTGAGCTATCTAAGTCATAGATCAAGCTCTAGGAATTAGCTTGTTTGACCTCTTGAAACATTTGAGCTAGTAGAAGGACAGTAGCAACCATATCACTTTTCCTTTTCATCCCTTAGAACATTAAACCTTTCCAATAATTTAGAAAAACTTGAGGTATAACAGGGCACCCTATTGTTTTTTACCCCCCCATGATCTAGGGTCTCAAAGCAGCTAGTGCCCCTCCTCTATAGAAATAAATAACAAAAAAACCATGTTTCAAATTAGTAATTCTTATTTTTGTTTCATACTTTGTTCATGAGGTTTAAAAAGCTCCTCCTAAATTTTTGATCCTAAGATTGCATAAGAATGAAGTATTATAATGTGGAATCCTTTGAAAGTGCTTGGATGAGCTAGCTTCTAAATATACTACTGTAGACACATAAAAATGTCCTAGACCTACAAACCACATTTTTTATATGTCTTTTCATATTTCATCTATAGTCCAAATTCAACTATTAATTAAATAAGGTTCAATTATTTAATTAATTCATAGATTTTATTCTTCTTGACTATTTTATTTAAATATGCCACTAATGTCTAATCTCCTCTTTAGTTAAACAAATCATTAAATTTATTTAATTAATCCATTATTCCCTCCTCATTATTTAAATAAATAAACTTTATTTATTTATTTAAATATGTCTCTAATACTAAATGTCTTCTCATAATTAAATAATTCCTCCATAATTTATTTAATTATTGGTCCACTTCTTCCATAATTAAATAATTAGAATTAATTATTTAATTGTCTCATTTAATTTCCTCCAAATTTAAATAAAATTATTTATTTAAATTTCCCTCTTTCCAAGCTTTTTCTTTTTCCTCCTTTTAATTAAATAAATCTTTTTTTATTGAATTAGATTCCATATCTTGATTTTTGAATTAAAAAACAGTATTTAATGCAAAATGATGATTTTTCCTCATCATAATTTTTCATAATTAGATAACATCTTTATTATCTAATTAGCCATTGGTCATTTAAATGGAAAAAGATTTGATTTCCTCTCCAACTCAATGTTTTTTCTGTATTGATCTTATCTTCTATATTCCTCTTTGTCTCAACTACCTCCATCATTGATTAAATTATTTTTAACTTAATCTCGACCATTCATCATTTCTAATTGAACCCTAACCCAACTTGCTAATTGTCACATTCAATCTTGTCCATTGATTTTTTTAGCTCTCAAAAACGTAGGTTTGAACCACGAGAGATGGCCAGGCTCTCACAACGTTTTAGGGTTACAAACAAGACCAAATGATTTGAACCTTCTTCTCTTTAGGTGTTACTATACCTAGGCAAGTATACCTATAACAATGAAGCAGGATTGACTTTTGTTTATTTCCTAAAGTAATTTACCCATACTGGAAAATGGGAGTGGATAAATGAGTATATTATGGCATAAATTGTATAAGTAATATCAAGGCTAAAATCTAATTTGTTCATATGTAAAAATAAATGAAATTAAACAACTTGGAATGGTAGAGACTAGTGCCTTATTGGGTCTATGGAGTCAAATGAAAGATCTGAAATAAGTGACTTCTTTCTAGCAGATACTCTAATTGTTTGGCATACAACTTTAAGTTTATAACTTGTATAAACATGCAAGGATATGATTACCAAGTTCTTCTTAATGATCCAAATGTCGTTTTCCAAATTATTGTGATTAATCAAAAGGATTTAATCCTGTCTTGCAGGAACCAGTTAATTGAACCACACAAAAGTAGCAAGTGTGCTCTGATAAATTGAAAAATATCCTTGATATTTCAATTTAAATAATCAAGAAATGACAACCTTGGAGACAACTACAATAATACTTTCAATTAAAACAACAAACAATTGATACCAGAAATATGCCACCAAATCAAATAACTTCCATTGATATCTCCATTGTTTCATACATGCATCATAGTCTCAAAATTGAAAAACATAGTAATCTAAGTTGTATTTTTTATTTGCTCTCCTCTATCCTATCACTACTGAAAATAAATATTTATACATCAATTGTTCGAAAGGATGTGTCCTTTCGTATTCAAATCTTGATCAATTATTTCATTTGGGATTTTACCAACGTTCAGTAGACATTCGCTATGACATCCTGTAGTTTCCCCAACACTCTAAGTCTCTCTGACTATCCCTTTGGTCTTGAATATGTCGTTGTGACTTTCATTGATGCAAACATGTTGTTGTGACTTTATAAGTTAGATAGATGTTCCTCCGCTTACTTCATGTCTCGCCGAGATATTTCCTTTGGTCTATTTTCTGATCGCCGAGACATAATTATTTTCTTGTCGATGGAACAACACTCGGCATGACTCTCATATCTCTCTCCGATGAAGCTAGTCTTGTCGATGATCATTCCCTCCAAAAATATCGCCAAGTCTTTTACCAATGCAATTTTGTCGATGTGACATAGGGGGTTGGCAGGACTCAATGAACTTATATCAACAAAATCCTCCTTCGCTTTATCGGCAAGACCGGATGAATGCTACATGACTTCACTCTGATGGCCCAAGTTTGGCAGATATAGTTTTTTTTGCTTCGATCGGTAAGATACATATGTGCTCGATATGACTCACCCTGATGACTGTTGTCTTTCCAATAGTATCCTTTTGTTGTTGAGACTGTGAACTACATCATGCTGATATGAATCCTTAGATGAAATCATATCGGTAAGACATTCCTCACCTCTTGCCGATAAACTGAAAAAGAATAAGCATTAGTATAAAATAATCTCTTGGGATCGATGGGACCTGCAACATGTTATGCAGATATAGTTTATACATTCAAATGTTCAGGGTTAGGTGAATTCTATAGGACCAAATGATGAAAAAAAACTAAAACATGGGCAAATATGTTATGCAAAGTGGATTCTTATGCTTATGGTATGGGAATCTTAGGAAACTAATGAGTATAAATAGCCATTAAATTTTCAAAATTTTACAGTTCTAATAGTGGCTCTCTCTAGGGATGGATGATTGTGAGATCATTGCAAGGATCCAGATCTCTGGATGAGCAGACCAAACTTTCAAGGTTATGGGCAAGCGAGCAATATGGAATGAATGGAATTGGAAATGAACATGATCCTATACTACTATACATGGAAAGATTTATTTTGAACAAAGGAATGTCAGGATTGTCCATGTATTGGCAATTCCTGTTCCTTTTTATTTCCTAAACTACTGTGCATGGAAAAACAAAAAAAAAATGAGAGGACTGTCAAGAGTTGTCCATGCACTGGCAACCCTTAAACCTTAGTATCCCCTTTGGCAACAAAATCAAACTTCATTCTTGTTTTGAACTACTATGGTCTAAAATTCAAACCATAAATGATGGCTCAAGGCCATCCAAAAGAAAGGCCCATATTTTCCTTTGTCATAAATTTGATTCTAATTTGAACTCAATGAACTCCCCTTGAAAGTATTCATGTCATCTTCCTTGCTACTCTTGTTGTCATAAAAATACTTGCAACCCCTTCCCCTATTCTGATCTAGGTCATGCATCATGAAATGATATCCCTGTTGATTTGAAAACTGAAAACATTTTTTGTTCATCATATAACTAAGATTGATCTGCACAAGGAATTTGCAATCATTATGCAACCAAGGAATACAAATTTCATGTGCATGAGAAGAGAAACAATAACAATCATCTATGTCACTCATCTCAACATTTGAGTGCTTCTCACACAAATCTGAATGCTTTGTCATAGCAACACTATTTGAGACAAACAAATTTGAAACGTTCTGCACCTCTTCCATATCACCATTTGGAAATGACACTAGATTATAATTCATATCTTCATTATCATGCACATCTGGACCAATCAATGTTGGACTTCTATCATCCTTGGTATGCAAATAAATGTCTTCTCCACATGAGCCAAAAATTTCTAAATCATATACCTCTTCTCGAATAGATATAAATTTTTGATCCACTTCAAAGGTTTCTCCATCATTTTGAGAAATTCACATGGAGTCATATGAATCATCACACAAAGTACTTTCACTGTCAAAGTAAATGTAGGCATGACACAAGACTTTGGAATCAACTTTGTGTGCATAGCTTTGGTATTCAAGAGTTAGCAAATGTGAAAATTGCTCACTGCTGAGTGAACATGTTTCTTCTTCCATACCTTCCATTATTTCTCCCTCTTCTTGATCTCCACAAGAACTACAAGAATCACCTTGTTGTAAATCAAAATCCACAAGTTCATCTTCACAATCTGAATACTCATTGGATCCCTCATAACATACATTGCTTTCCCTATCACAATATGTTATGCAAGAGAGATCTCTTGTATCTTCATCTTGAGGGCTATCATAGGAATCATTTTGACTTGCACATGTCTCATCTTCTATTGGTGATATCAATTAGCACATTCACTTGGTCAAAAGCAATTGGTTTTACTGACTCAGGCCAATAAATTGAATTAGGCCAATATACTCTCATGAAATGTTCAATAAACATGGATGTGTTGGGCCTGTAATTCATAGGTATTTTCCTACAAATATCTATCATTCTGCAAAGCAAAGAATGCCCAAATTATCCTCTATTTCTTCTTATGTCAAGAAAGGCATCCAAAAGATTTATGAAATACTCATCATTTTTAGATTGTTGGTTTTGATATGTACCTTGCTGTAGATTCTGACTAATATTTCCAAGTGGACTAGAATTGTGTTGCACTTGACATTGATCATATTGATAATCTTGATAACTTACCAATCTTTGTCCAGAAGGGACTGGATAAGCATTTACTTGCTTTGACATCTGTGGTGAATAAATGTTCTGTTGTGCATGATACGTATTTCCTCCATTGTGAATATTTCTAATTGTACTATCAGGCACTTGTGGGGTCCAATACCTTCTTGCACTTGTGTATCCTTCCTCATCAGAGAATGGTATATATTGTGGTATATCTAGAGTAGGAAAGATACCCAATTCTTCACTCAACTCTTGAAGTAATGCTCTTCCTCTTTCTACTTCTACTTTCAATCTATTTATTTCATCATCTAGCTCATTCAAAGGTATTTCCAGAAGGTTATTGTGCATTTTTCATCAAATTTTACTAGTCGCCACTCACTTTTTTAAAAGTGAGAAAAATGAAATGATTCTTGCTTTATCCCCAACGAAATCAATTTTTCTGAAACTTTTCAAATTATGTATCTTTCTTCAATGACTCTATATGATGGTCTTCAACCAGATATTCTGCAATGACTCCCCATTAGAGTCACCACTTTGTTAGCTCTCAAAAATGAAAGTTTGAACCTTGAGAGGTTGCTAGGCTCTCACAACATTTCAAGGTAACAAACAAGGCCAAATGGTTTGAACCTTCTTCTCTTTAGGTGTTGCTAGACCTTGGCAAGTATACCTATAACAATGAAGCAGGATTGACTTTTGTTTATTTCCTAAAGTAATTTACCCACACTAGCAAATGGGAGTGGATAAATGAGTATATTTTGGCATAAATTGTATAAGCAATATCAAGGCTAAAACCTAATATGTTCATATGTAAAAATAAATGAAATTAAATAGTGGAATGGTAGAGAGCAGTTCCTTTTTGGGTGTATAGAGCCAAATGAAAGATCTGAAATAAGTGATTTCTTTGTAGCAGATACTCTAATTGTTTGGAATACAACTTTAAGTTTATAACTTGTATAAACATGCAAGGATATGATTACCAAGTTCTTCTTAATGATCCAAATGTCCTTTTCCAAATTACTGTGATTAATCAAAAGGATTTAATCATGTCTTGCAAGAACCAATTAATTGAACCACACAAAAGTAGCAAGTGTGCTCTGATAAATTGAAAAATATCCTTGATATTTCAATTTAAATAATCAAGAAATGATAACCTTGGAGACAACTACAACAATACTTTCAATTAAAACAACAAACAATTGATACTAGAAATACGCCACCAAATCAAATAACTTCCATTGATATCTCCATTATTTCATACGTACATCATAGTTTCAAAATTGAAAAACATTATAATCTACTATATTTTTTATTTTCTCTCCTCTATCATATCGCTACCAAAAATAAATATTTATACATCAATTGTTCGAAAGGATGCATCCTTTCATATTCAAATCTCGGGCAATTATTTCATTCAGAATTTTACCAACATTCAACAGACATCCGCTATGACATCCTGTAGTTTCCCTGACACTCTGAGTCTCTCCACTATCCCTTCGGTCTTGAATATGTCATTGTGACTTTCACCAATGCAAACATGTCACTGTGAATTTATAAGTCAGGCAGACGTTCCTCCGCTTACTTTGTGTCTTGCCGAGATATTTCCTTTGGTCTATTTTCTTATTGTCAAGACATAATTATTTTCTTGCCGATGGAACAACACTTGGAATGACTCTCATATCTCTCTCCAATGAAGCTAGTCTCACCAATGATCATTCCCTCCAAACATATCGCCAAGTCTTTTACCAATGCAACTCTATCGGTGTGACATAGGGGGTCGGTAGGACTCAATGAACTCATATCGACAAAATCCTCCTTCGCTTTATCAGCAAGATCGGATGAATGCTACTGGACTTCACTCCGATGGCCCAATTCTAGCAGATATAGTTCAGTGTGCTTCAATTGGTAAGACACATATGTGCTCGATATGACTCACCCCGATGACTATTGTCTGGCCAATAGGATCCTTTTTCCGTTGAGACTGTGAACTACATCATGCCGATATGAATCCTCAGATGAAATCATATCGGTAAGACATTCCCAACCTCTTGCCGATAGACTAAAAAAGAATAAGCATTAGTATAAAATAATCTTTTGGGATCGGTGGGACCTACAACATGTTACGCCGATATAGTTTATACATTCAAAAACTCAGGGATAGGTGAATTCTCTAGGACCAAATGCTGAAAACAAACAAAACATGGGAAAATATGTTATGCAAAGCAGATTCTTATGCTTATGGTATGGGAATCTTAGGAAACTATTGAGTATAAACAACCATGAAATTTTCAAAATTTTATAGTTCTAATAGATTCTAAGGCAATTGTCAATCTTCAATCTTGGTGATTCATCCAAAATTACATTTTCTATAAAATGACAATTTTGGTCTCATTTTGTCATCTGTCATATCTTAGGAAATCTTAGCATCTTAGCTTCTTGAAATTTTGGCATTTAGTCATAGTTTAGATTTTCTTACTAGTTGCATAGTACATATTTTAGCATTTCATTCAAATCCTTCAACATTTTCTTGGTCTTGGCATTGTCACATATTGCTCACATAGAATCTAAGGGCACATCACATATTGTAGCAAGTTGAGAAGGTATAATGGAGGTTAGCCATGGAGAATGAAGACTTTTGGGTGAGATATTTTCATTATTTTTCATGTTATTTCCTTTGCACTTCATTATCACTTTGGGTTTTTGATTTATTATGCACTAATCTGCTAACCCTAGGAAAATTCCCATAGTTACATTTGTGAACTCGACAATCATTTTTTTGCAATTTTCGTATGGATTTGTTTCAGATTTTTTGTAGGTACAGGTATGGAATGATGCAATTACAGCCTTTTGAGATGCAAATTCCTTGTCGCAACACATCTTCCTTTGGAAATGATGCATCTACTTTGTCAAGCCACAATCGTGAGCCCGAAGGATGCAAATGACATCTTGAGCTGCATTCATGAACTAGAGCAACGCATTTGATCCCAAGCCACATTTGTTTTTCCCAGCAATGCATCTGCTTGTTGCATTTCCAGTATTCAGTCTCGTGACACATCTACTCTGTTGCGATGCATTCACCTAGGTACATTTATTTTCATGTTTTCCTATATTTTTCTAGATTTTATTTCTTTCTTTTTAGGTTAGATATTTTTTGGTTACTAATTAGTTTGTTACAGCACGTGGCAAGCTGGAAAAGGAGTCTAATCCATTATTGTTCATATTTTTATTAATTTTCACAATA
>VDFB02271358.1:659736522-659900395 GCA_007258455.2 Sequoia sempervirens
AAAATGTTTCAAATGTGTTATTTCCCTATTTTAAAAAAATGTTCAAAATTAAGGGTTTTTAATTTAATCTCTAGAAAATAGAAGAGATTCCTAAAACGTATGGTCAAAAGGGAGATAAATAATACCACTCTTCACATACATTCATTCAATAATATCCTAGGAATCCTAATTGGATTGACTATCAACCTCACAAGGTGAGTCAATTCACAACAAGGAAGACCTAGGAGGGGGCTGTTTCAACTTTAAGTGGTTCAACACCAAGCAAAAGCTTGGAAAAGACAAATAAGCATTCAAATCATAAAACCTAATAATGCAAGCTAAATGAAGGATGCAAATAATTAAATTATGCAACAGGGAGTTATGATGTATGTACATGGAAAGTCTGGAGATGTTGTGAGGATTTCAGAAATGGAAAGAAGCTATCAAAATGTGTTATGGAGGACTAAGATGACCTTACTGTTGTCTTAGTCATGCTGCTATTTTTCGGGGAATATACAAAATCTTCAAATTCCGGAACTAGATCTAGAAGAATTTATGAAAAATACCCTCAAGAGGACTAAGATTCCTTTACTGTTGTCTTAGTCCCGATCTAAATTTTTGAAATCTCTGAGTGTGGTCTTAAGGCTTGATGTCTGCTCTTCCTTCTTCTCTAATCTTAGGGTTTGAAACCTTCAGATTTGGCTTGTAGGTGAGTTTCCATGAAGATGACAACTTTGCAATGCAACTTTGCAACTTGACAACTTTGCACTTCAAAGGATCTTCAAGTCTTCAAACTAGATCTGCAATCATAAATATGCAAGAGGGGAAAAACTTGTTGAATTGTTAGTGAATGGGGGTTTGCCTTGGTAAAACCCCTTGTTGGTAATTAAAGCTTGAATTGAAATAGAATAATGAAGGAAATGGTGAATGAACAACATACAATGCTACAACTCACCAAACCCTTGTTGTAAAGTCTACAAACTTTTGTGAAATGGCTGCAATGGATATGGATCTTGAATCAAAGGAATGCTTGATAGATATGGACTTGAATTATGTGCTTGAATCAAAACACTACATCACAAGTGTTAGCACAACAAAACGCATGATGCAAGAATATCCTTAATATGATGCTTGAATCTTGATGATGGCTCAAAATTCTTGAAGAACTACTCTTGAATGCTTGAGTGCTTGAATACTTAGGTGCTTAGATTGCTTGTTATCTTCTTATAAGAAAATGAGAGAAGAAACCTTGTATTTATACTTTTATATGCTTAATATTCCAAAATTACATCACACCAAGCTGACATATGAATTCATTAAATAAAGGAGGCTAAATCCTTCTAGAATTTGAAATTAAATCCCAAAATTACCTCAAGGGGGACTAAGATGCCCTAGGTGATGTCTTAGTCCCAAGTCATGAAACTTGGGGCATAGACACCAAAAGGGTCCCAATTAAGATGCCTCAAAATCAGGGTCCCAAGACCTTTGGGGGATAAATATGCCCTAGGTGGCATTTTAGTCCTAACCCAAAAATTAGGGAAACTTAGATAAAATCATTAAATTATCATTTATTCATTGGAGAATGTTGGGATTAGCCAGAAAAAGATATAATTCATAGGGCTTGTGGACACAAAATAGGACCAAGCAAGAAATAAATAGGGATAAATAAAGTAAGGCAGACCCAAACAAGTGTGAAAATGCAAGGGTTTTCATTTTACTACACTACATTTAGCCCCCACTTTAGTGAGAAGATGAACTTGCTTCAAACTAACACCAAAGTAGCCAACCACACAATGAAGAGGGTTTCAAATGTACAAATGCTAGTAAGATAGGATGACAATAACCAAGAGGGTGGCCAAGCCCCCAAGATCAAGATCCTATGGAAAACTAACATAGGTACAAGGGAACATGCATGTGAATGATATATGAAGCCATAATCAGATCACAAACATACATAATTAAGGATAGAAAAAAAGAAAAGAAAAAGGAAAAATGCAACGAATCAAGCTTGAAATGGCCTTCCAACGTGGTGGACTGAATCTAGGCTATTTTTCCAAAAAGTTTACAAGTGGAAGACACTATCCACTATGCAAACAAAACACATATTCACAAGGGCTAATGAAGCTAGGTGTCCACTAGGTGAGCCCTAGGAAGTCCATATCAAAGTCATACCCCCATGATTATGATAAGGACAAAAAGAAAATGGACACTCACAAGGGCTAGTGAAGCTAGGTGTGTTGGATTTCAATTGTTTATTGTGATTATTTGTCCTTGATGTCAAAACTGCTCTGGGTTGGTGCCTTGGTATTTTTAGGCATATTCATCTAATCAGTTTGGCATTGGCATTATGGTACAACTGAGTGATTTGGATTGGTGCATTTGGTTATCGTTATGGACAGTCGATACAACTGAGTGATTTGGATTGGTGCATTTGGTTATCATTATGGAAAGTCGATACAACCGAGTGATTTGGATTGGTGCATTTGGTTATCATTATGAACAGTGATTTACTTTGAGTTTTGTCTTGTGATACTGATCATGGTGGATTCATGTGTAGAGGGTATATATCTCATACAGGTTCTTTGGCATTGGTATTTTAGATACTCAATTAGAGGTCTTGTTCTTGGTATTCATGTTTATGGTGATTTAGGAATTTGATGATGTATTGGCACTTGGTTTATGGCATGTTTCAGTTCTTCATTTGTTGGTATTGACTTTTGACATGGTATGCCCTTGCTTCAAATATATATATGTTTATTATTATCTTGACAGGTCTCAAGATCTTTATGCTTCAGGTCTTGGCTTCATTGATATTTATCAAGATGGAAAAGATATCACTTTGATACCGGGTCTCTTTGCAATAGATGGTGTCTTTGTGAATTATCATGAAATCTAGATTCTAATGTTTACATTTCTCTATTAGAAATCACCTTGGATGAAACACAGTATGCCATTACACTACTTTGACATATTTTTTAAGGTCTTCAAGGCTGATGAGAATATTAAATTATTTATACTTGACATCATACATGGTGCTGGGCACTAAAGTGATGTTTTTTGAAAAAAAAAAGGAAACCGGGCTCTAAAGAAAGAAAAAGAAAACCTAAGGCATATAACATTAGGTTATCATATTACATATGAACTTTGATTAATATTGGACTTACCATATGATATATAGTTCATATTTATTTTATTTTGTATCGACCTTTGTATCATTTTAAAGTCATGTAACACGACTGCCAGCTTTATCATGTTGTAGACACATCATCATTGTGGTTGATTTGGCAATGAAATCATCATTATGGATTGAATTGGAAGTGACTGTAGTGTTTTTTGGTGGACTTAAAACTTCATTATGATGTTTCTTTTGGACTTCAAATGATATTGAATATCATTACTTTCGCGGATTTGACAACATTATTCACTTGAGTTTTGTATTCAATAGGGAAAAATGAGTTTTGTAACTAACATTTTGTTGAAGGCAAAACCCTAGCCACCTGGAGCTGACATGGAAGAGAGGTTTGATCAACAGTTTTGAAAAGCTCAAAGTTGGGTATTCTATTTCTGATTTCTGCATTTGTTAATAGGTATTATTGAGCCTTTTATAATTTGTTTCAAGCAAGATTAGTTTGTTATCGGGCTCAAATATGAATAGCTTCAATTAGTTTTTTTGTTTATAAACTGCTTAGATTTAAAATGCATCATTTCTTAATCATAATTTGAGAAGTTGTTAATCTCTTTTGAAGGGTTATTTTGAGATTGAAATGGCATTTGATATATGGAATCCTAACTGCATTCATTGCTTTGAGAATCAGTTTGAAAAAGTTGGTTGATTAACGAATAGAGTTTCAGAATTTGAGAAGTTGTTAATCTCTTTTGAAGGGTTATTTTGAGATTGAAATGGCATTTGATGTATGGAATCCTAATTGCATTCATTGCTTTGAGAATCAGTTTGAAAAAGTTGGTTGATTAATGAATAGAGTTTCATTGTTCAAAAATGATGAATCGAAGATATTTCAGTTATTCCTTTTTGGAATCCATTTCTTAACTATATTGTATTGTATAAAGGTATGGATGAAATCCATTTCTAAAGATAGAATTTGCATGGTTGAGGATGAGAGTTGAAGTAACAACAATAGGGTTTGCAGAATTGTAAGGGAATTTTATTGAAACATCTTTATAGTGTAAAAACAAGGGTTTTGAGAGAACATTATTCTCTCTGGTTCTATATAGAGATTACTTTTTATTGCATAATATTTTTGTAATCAAGTACTGGCATTCAAAGTACATATTTTGTAATGGGCTATAATATAGACTATCCTATTGTATACTATTAGGATGTTGTGATTGCAGAAGATAATTGCAATTATAGGACCTTGATAGTTTACATTGTTTATTGAGAAACATTGAAAGAGGGGTTGGTGCTCCTTGAGATTGGTGTTTCTAAATGAGGGGTTGGTGATCCTTAAGTGGGTGCTCAGAGATCAGCTTGTAAGGCATTGTAAGCAAGGGTTATTGAAGTTAATCCTATAAGGAAATTTTGGAGTGGTTTTTCTTCCCTGAAAGGGTTTTCCACTTGGAAAAATTCTGTGTTCTCTTCTTGTGTATTTTTTGCTTATCTTTTTTAAGTTCTTGTTCCATCATTTGTCAAATTGTTTCATGAAAGGCTCTAATACATTTTTAATATCTCATTCTAAAAGGATTCAAAGTATAAAGTTCAGTCTGTCATAAAAGTGTTCAAACTTATGCATAAAGTTATGTGAAAATAAAGCATTGGAAAAGAATTGTTCAAGCTGTATAATATGAACAATTACAATTGTGATTTGACATGGTTGAGTAAAGTCTTTGTGATCAGTCATTATGTTGTTAAAGTATGTTGATCTTTCCATGTCCACTTTGCATTTAAAAGATTACATAAAGTTGTTTCAAGGTTTTAGTTCAAGTTGTAAGTCAAGTGAAAATTTTACATTACTTTGATTCACCCCCACTCACAAAGTAATTAAGCTTCCAACGAGGTGTTCACTAGATGAGCCTAGGGGACCATATCAAAGCCATACCTCCATTAATTTAATAAGGCACAAAAGGAAAGAACATGCTCACATGGGCTAGTGAAGCTAGGTGTTCACTGGGTGAGCCCCAAGGGACCATATCAAAGCCATACCTCCATGACTTTAATAAGGCACAAAACACAACACAAAAAGAAAGATGGATGTTCAAAGGGATTTTTCTTAGTTCATGTGAGGTATTATTCTTAGGGGACATCCTCCCTAATGTCTCCAAGAGAGGACCTATCAAAGGAAAAAATATTCACAACTTAGGGGATGCAGTGTGTCGCATCACCACTAAGAGGAATATAATATGCTAAGATAGATCAAGCTCTTGAAGAACATTACTCCCAATGTCACCACAAAGAGGAAAATAGCATTGCATGAAGTAAGGAAATAACATCAAGGAGCATGAAGTAAGGAAATAACATCAAGGAACATGAAAAGAAAAAATGCAAATGAAATCATGCCACAATAATGCCAATGTATGCCCCCACTTTAAAGAAATTGCTAACACCATGCTGTGAGCAATTACTTTAAAGTAGCCAAAACATGAAAAGGAAAAAGGAAAAAGAGGGTTGATCCCTAGAAACACATAAGGGATCTATGGATTCAAGGTCAATATCTATCTTTGTTGTAATGATATCAGAAAGCTCAGGATTGTCATCATTCCCCAAATACACATAGATCTAGAAGAATGACACAAATAGAGCGAAAAAAATGAAAAACCTTTTGGGTCAACATGGAAGAAACATAAATGTCTCGATGCCTTGCGTCGTCCCCAAAAGGAAAACACAAAACAAAGATGAAAATGAAAAACAAAGATAATGAAAAATATTTTTGGTCAACATGGAAGAGACATAGGGTGTCTTGATGCCTTGCGTCATCCCCAAAAGGAAAACATAAGACAAAAATGAAAAATAAAAAACAAATATAAAATATCAATGAAAAGGAAAAGGAAAAAGTATACGACATATAAAAGAATGAATGTACAAATAGAGGAATGCACATAGAGAGAGAAACATCAAATAGAACATCATGGGGGGATCACATTACACACATGCAATCAAAAAGCGAAAAGAAAGAAAAAAAGGAAAGAAAAAGAAAAAATAAAAAGAAAAGATAAAAGACTAGTAAAGTACATGTGATTCAACCATCCAACAAGTCATCTGCATCCCAGTATTGTTTAGTATATACAAAATGCAGATCACTAGCAAGAGGGACAACATCAAGTGCTATACTAGGAGAATTACTAGGTTCAACACGCGGTGCATCACTCGGTTTAGGAGGATCAACATGGTTGTTATCGTCTAATTTCATGGAAGAGGAAAATAAAAAATTCAACTCATTATGCACTTGCTCATCAATTTTAGAAATTTCCTCATCATCATCCAAGTTAACCACAACAGGAGGAAGAATGATAATATCCATAGAGGGTTCTGGTCCTTGTTGTGTTGGATACATAACTTCTGCTTGTTCTAGTAAGAGAGGAGGCTCATTGTTTATTGCTTCAGTCAAGTTCAGATTTTTATTTTCAACATTTTTTTATTCATTCATCTTTCGAGCAATAACACAATGTCTACGCCTATTCTCTCTAGCATTTCAATTCCTTTTATTACGGTTTTCAAGTTGCATTTGTGTAGGAGTCAGTTTTTCAACCATAGGTTCCTTTTCTTCTTATGAGGGAATAACAAAAGAAACCATAGAAGGTTGTTCAACCACTTTCTCTTTGGCTTTATAAATTTGTTTAGGAGGAAAATTAGGACATGTTTGGTTTTCTCTAGGCCTCTTATAGGAAATAGGAAAAGGATTGTTCATGGATGGGTCTTGGTTTGTTGGAAGGGATTTAGGCTCACTATTGTTTTCTTCAAGGGATGGAAGTTCAATCATGGGTAGGGGAAAATTCTCAAGGGATAATTTGGCTATACATTTTTCTTTGAACGTTTGGTAGGATAGGAAGAGGAAATCTTCACAAGGTCTTATAAGTTCCATAGGTTCAAGAAAAAGATAATCTAAGGAAAAGTTTCCATGGGAAGATGGAGGTCTAAAGCCTCTATGGTTGAAAATGAATATTTCATTTCTGACTGGAAACTTTAAGCACTTATGGACAACAGATGGGACCACCTTCATGGAGTTAAGCCATTTGTAGCCCAGCTTCACATGAAATTCTTTTGAATTGGATATGATAGAGAATGATACATTTAGTTTCTTTGGTCCTACTTGTAAAGACAGTGTGATCAAGCCCATCATAGTACAAGCAAAACCATCATATGTTTTAATGCATGCTTTTGGTTTATCATATCTATCTTGAGTAAGTTCATGCACATATAAGAGTTCTTTTGTGATCACATTCTCTCCACAGGTGAGATCAATTAAAATCCTAGGAGTGGGCCTGTTATTGATTTTTCTTTCTATGTAAAGAGGAAACATCAGGTGCATGTTTAATTTTTTCTTCTGAAGAGAAAGTAATGTCAGTGGGAATTATGGTTTACTATTTATGAGGCTCAATATCAATCACTCTTATCATTGTATTAATAGGACTTTGGTCATTAGTGTCCATAAGACTTTGTTCATCATCATACATAGGACTTTGTTCATTATTGCTTATATTCTCATCATCCCTGTCAACATTCATCACATTAGGATTAGTTTCACTAGCCTTACCAAATGAAATATTATGGTTGGGCATGGGATTGGTAAAGATTTGCAAGTTTTGGTTGGAGGAGCTACAAATTTATTACCTTTACCATTTACACCTCTAATTTGATATAACTAGAATCAATGCGGTCTTGCACAAGATGTTTACGACTCTTATAATGTTCCTTACCATGTCCTTTTTGTTGGTGATAAACACAATAGGCATTATGTTTAAATCTTAGAGGTAATAGCTTGCTAGGGTCAAGAGGTTGAACATGAGGTAAGGTAAGTATGTTTTTGTTTAATAGTTGGGTCATAATGTTGTGAAGTGTGTTGGGTAAGGGATTAAATTTTCTTTGTGGATCCCAAAAGATATAAGGATTACTCTTCTTTATAGCAGCAACTTGGGTATCAATTGGTTGGGTAGGTTGAGAGGTAGAATTTAGCTAAAGAAAACTTTTATTTTGTTTTCTAAAAGGTTGGTAGGTGTTTTGGTTTGAAACTTTAGACTTTTTAGGATAGGCAAAGGTGGTTTTCGGCTCACTACTACCTACAAAATTATGATAATCTCGAAGGGTAGTGCATAAGTGCATGAAGGAAGGGAATTTCATCATGGTGAGCTTGTCTCTTATCTTACTTTTTTAATTTTTTGTGAACATATTTTGAAGGTGGGAATCAAGAATCTTCACACTGATTTGGGAATAAAGTGATTGGTAGCGTGAAATAAAGTTAGTGACTTTTTCACCTTCATTTTTCTTACATCTAATCAAATCAGATAATGTTATTTCAAGAACCATATGCACTTGGAAATGTTTAATAAAGGCCTCAACAAGTTCATTGACTGAACAAATTGAGTTATTGAGTAATACAAAAAACCAATCCAAGGCAATGTCTTTCAAGGATCAGGAAAAAAGTTTAGCCAAAAGTTTGTCCTCAAGGATAAAGTCACTACAAAAAGCAGTAAAGGCATTAACATGATTAGTAGGATCCCCCTTTCCTCCATATTTCTCAAATATAGGGATCACTATACCTTTTGGCACCAGGGTTCTCAATATCTCCAAGGATAGTGGGTTACTTTTGACATAGTATGAAGGTGGAACATTTTGATTTTGATTTATGATAGAAACTTGGCGTTGAATGGATGAAAGACTTTGTAAAAGGTGGTTAATGATAGGATCATTACTTGTGGTTTGTGATGGAGATGAATATGGTGGTGGTGTGGAAGGACCAGTGAATGGATTGCTTACGAGAGGAGATATAAAATTAGATGCCACATAGGTATAAGAAGCACTAATGGAAATATTTGAGGTACGAAGGATATTTCTAGTTAGTTGCATTGTTGTGGTCACTTGACAATTGGTATAGGTTGGAATGGATGTTATGGTTGAAAAGGTAGAAGTTTGATTTCCTTCTTGGATTTGCACATTGTTTGAAGCTTGAGCACCATTAGTGGTGGAAGGAAGATTTTTTCCAAAGATGTGAGCTATGTTATGCATAAATTTTAGTCCTTCATCACTTTCCATCATGCGGTGAATACTATCTATGGCAGGTATAACAGTGTTAGAAATGTTTTTAGTACTCACACTATCTTGTAAATGAGCTAGATATTCATGCATTTTCATTATGTTTTCTTGAGGGATATGATCAACAATTGTTTTAACACTTGGCATAGAACTTGTAGGTAAGGTAGGAATAGAAAAAGAGGTATCAAAGGTATGGTCCATACCTAGTGATCTAATACCAACACCAAAAGTAAGAGAGCTTGATAACCCAAGATCCACAATGAGTGTTTTATTGTGAGATGCCATGAGTCTCGCACTTTGTCTAACCACAATATTACTAGTAGGAAACCAAGTACTATAGCTCATACAAGGGATAAACCATAGAAAGTGCAATGAACACAATATCCTATGCTTGCAATTAGACTTGAAATGAAAGAAATTGGAATAGCAACAATTTTGCAAACTAAAATAAAGAACTAAAAGTAGCCAACAGAAGCACAAAAAAGCAATTTCAGAGCCCAAAAACTAGAAAGTCAAACTCAACAGGGACTAAGATGCTAGTAAGGGTGTTTTATTTCTACTGGTGAAATTCTAAAGTTCTAGGGGCTGAAATAGACAACAAATAACATAGAGAGGATTCTGAGCTAGAAACCCTGAGAGTGACTAAGACACTAGGAAGGGCGTTTTAGTCCTAGCAGAGGCTTTCTCAAAAAAATAGAAAATTCTAGATTGTCTATAGTGTTCATAGGTTGCATATTTAGGATGTTGATGTTTAGAAACAAGAAAATGCACAAATGAATGCAAGAAAAAGTAACTAGTAACAAGCAATTCAATGTAAAGTGAATGCAATTTTTTCAATTTTGAATGCAATAAGAATCTTTCTAAATGCAATTAAGATGATGAACAATGCACTTTTTAGTTTTTGAATAAAATGAAATGATGCGAGAAACCCTACATGCAATTTCACTAATGCAATATGCAATGCAAGAATGAATGCAATCTATATCTAGGACCTGAATGAAATCCAAACTAGAAAGTGAATGCTCAAGAGAGTCGGGTTCACCAAAATAAAATGTATGGTGAAAGGGGGATAAATAATGTAGACACATGAAATTAGCATTATGCACTTAGTTCATATTCATCCGCTCATTAAATAAATCAAACACATCAAATCTATTCACCAGGTAAATCAGGTCTTTATTCCTAAGGTTATCCATTTAAATTAAATAAATCAATTTTGTTTAATTTATGTCTCACATCAACCTTTTAATTAAATAAACCAAATTTTATTTAATTGAAATCCAAATGCATATTCCATCCCTTTTTTATTTAAATAAATCAAAATATTTAAGTCAAATGGGTCAAAATAATCTTAAACATCATCTAAGCTAATCTAATCCTGATTAATCTAATCTAACCACCCATCACATCCTCTAGCTTTTCCCACTTGCACCAATAAATCATTTTAATTCATTTATAAATTCAACATTTTCCATCAGCATGGAATCTTTGAGGAATATTCCCTCAAGTTTGAATTCAAAAGCAAGTGGACATGTACACCCAACAAAGCATTTATGAGCTCTTACATGTCTCTTGCACAAGTCAAACTCAACATTTAACTCTCAAATTCAAATTTGAATCTCCCCCTCTTTGGCACATTGACCAAAATGCGCTCATTCCTCAAGCCTATGACAAGTTGACAAGTGGCTTCATCTCATTGGCTAATTTTTTGTCCAACATTCATCCATTTGGCTATTTCTCTCATCAAAATGATCTATAAATGGAAGGCTTATTCTTCATCAAATCCATCTACAAAACTTATGCAAAGTCACTCTCTTCACATTGAGAACTGATTTTGTCCATTGCATCCTCATCATTAGCATTATCAAGGGTTGGGAAAGGGTCACTTCTCACAAGTAACACCAATCCACTATGGAATAGGTTATTCATTATGCTTTTTAGAATTTCAACTAACTTGTTTTGTTGTGTTGTTTGTAGAGCATAATGGATTATTTCATAAAGAGTGCTATTTTGTTTGTTTTCTTTAAAATAACTTCATGATGATATACACTATGGAATAGGACAAATTGACTAGATTTTGTTTGAGGTTAACAAATTGAACAAGACAACTTTTCAAATCTCATTTTGGTGCTCTAAAATGAATCAAAAACACTACTTTGTGGACTTAAAATGAACAAATGCAACTTTGTTTTTGTGATTGCTTACTTAAACTAACATCATCGAAAAGGACGTATGTGCTTCTCTCACGCTTTACAATGATCTTGAGAATCAAAAGGCCTTTTTTGTGATCTTAGGTTGAGATAAAGCAACCACCTCCACACTTCATTTTGGGTTTAAAAATTGAACAAACACTTTGCGAGTGTGAGTAAACTTATTGCATGTGTTCTCCCTTTGTTTCTAAATGAAGGTTGATCGAACTATGAATATGTTTACTCACTTTTTTCTATCTTAGAGGGACTGCCTTGGTTAAAAAGTACTCACCCAAGGGAATGACTCAACCGGTAACACTCTAAAGCCAAGAGTTTTTCCAACTGGGATATAAATGTGGGTATTGGAATAAATGCCAATATCACACGGTTGGCTCCGATGAGATGGATCTGAAAGGGGACTCTTTCCGTATGGGTCAATCTCCACGAATGGAAAGTTTGAACTAAAACCCTTGTTTGTAGCAGCCAGCCAGTCCATCCAACGAGTTTATCAAAGTGGTGCATTGGAACTTAGATTCCAATAAGTTACTTGCCATGCCCGATCTTGGTTAAAATATAGAGGTTAAGACTTCATTCTTAACATACCTTTATATTTTTTTCTTGGTTGCATGTAAAATCATCTCTTCTACTACGAAGGGCATGAGGCAAGCCCACCAAGAAAAACGTACCAATTGAGCTAGGATGTTATGTTGCTTGTGAGTCAGTTTGAAAACACAGTGCTTTGATCGAAAACATTGGAAAACCAACATTCAACATGAGCATCAAATCTCAAACCCTTTAGGAGAAGCAAATATCCTTGAAAAAACTCACATGTTATTGCTTGCCCTTGGGATTTGTATCCTTAGAGGCTTCTAAAAATTTGGATTTCATCTTAATTTGCTCCTACTAAGGTCAACATTAGGAAACCTTTGCCTTGATTTCCTTGATTTCCGCATAATGCATTTTGTGGGATGAAAGAAAATTAGGACATTGGACATTCAATTGAAAACCTAATCAAGAAGTATTTGTGATAAAAAAAATCCATTAAGCAAAGATTGAATCAATTGGACCCCACACATGTGCCTGGCATCTTTTGATCATATGGTTTTCATGCAAACATTGGTCTTTTGATTTTGAATTATTCTTAGAGAAAGGCATGTTCTTCACTATCTTGGTCTCGTAAACAAGTCCTTTCTAGGTTCATTTAGGATCAAATCAAACACTTCATCCAAATTCCAAACATCTATTAAAACCCATCCCACCAAACAACTTTAGAGCTTTGGAAACATCATTCTAGACTTGGGTAGATCGTCAAAACCAAAATCACCTTGTTTAGTTAGGAGTATGGGAATGCATCCTTTCTCATACCTCTAATTAAATTAGCACCCCTTTGAACAAGTTCATCCCAAGATAACATCTAACATCTTAAGGTTTACAAGTTCATTATCCAATCAAACCAATCAAAATCAAACCCTAAGTCTAGCATTGATCCAAAGTTCCTAAACGTTCAAAAATCATATCATTCACCCCTTTCATCCTTCATCTTGTCATTGGTCCTAAGAACCCTAGAGGTCACTTTTGCAACAAGGTCAAAACACAAGAAGAATATGGAATACAAACTTGATCCATACATCATGAGTAATCCAAATCAATTGAACTTTCAAAACCTTACAATTCCAATTGATTATCAAAACTCACACTTATACAATCCATACATGGGATCATTACCTTCTACAGATGTCAATGGTACAACAAGTGTGAGTATGCCCAAATCAAAGATTGGAACACATTTCCTGATGGTAGATCTAAATCCAAACCTACAAGTTTTTCAACCAAACAATCAATGCATGAGCCTTCAAATGAACATCATCCCATCAAATCCCAACATGCCAAATGTGAATGTACCAAGTACAACTTTACCAAACATGAATCTGGAAAACTTTGGGATAAATATGTTTGTGAATCATACAAATGTTGTTCAAAGTCCAAACAAGATGTTAAAAATTCCATGTATTAATCCAAGTCACTTGAGGTAACACCATGCAAAATCAAAGTTACCTAAATCAAGGCAATGTGATTCCCAATACCAACAATGTTTAATTTCAACCTATCAAGCCAAATCTGAACATCATCCCAAGTCAAAACATTGTCCAAAATCCATTTGTCCATGATCCCATTCAAAAACCACAAGTATGCATCCCAAATTTGCTTGAACAAAAACCAAATCAACTATATCAAGGGAGTTAAGATCGAAATCAAGATCAAGTTTGGCGAGATCAAATTGCTACACTTACCAAAATAGTTGAGTCATTGCGCCAAGAGACATCTCCACCACCATTACCCATATCAACATCATTTCTTGGTTTAGGGATTCCCCCTTTACCTAGCACAAATCACTCTATCCAAATCAATCCACCTAACACCAATCAAGCCATCACATCAAATCCTTTGAATATACCATCGACATTGCACCAAAAGATGGTATCTAATCAAATGACAACATCAATCCTGATAAATCAAAATATGGTCTCCCAAGGACCTATCACCTCAGTCATTTCAACCATTCCTATCACCTTGATTACTCCAACCACCACTCACACCAATCACATCTCAACCCCTCACTACCATGATTGCTCTGAGCGTATCTCAACCACTTGTCACTACATCCAACACAATTCTGAAACCACCACCACTACCACCTATACCTAACACAACAAGATAATATAACATTGTGCTAAAAGCTCACTAGGCCTACCCAAAGGCCATCCAACAATATCTAGCCACACAACAAGAAGCATAAGCTAAACAAGTGCAAGAGGCCTCTCAAGCTGCCCAACAAGCACAAGCACAAACACAAAAAATGACAATTGTTGAGAACAAGGATCGAGATAAATCCATCACTGAGCACCTTGAAAATGTTTCTACTTCATCCAATGATCAAATCAACATATGTCAAGAGTCACTTTTCAATCACGATCAAAATCCACCAACCAACAATGATCCAATTCAAGAAATGTCAACATCATCTGACCCTATGGTTGAAGAAATTGGAAATTCCTCCACCACAATTGTTGAAAACAATGATCAAGATCTCCCCATCGATGAGCACCTTGAAGATGTTTCCACCCCATCCGATGATCAACTCACCATACATCAAGAGCCACTTTTTAGTGATCTATTTCAAGGAGTGTTAGAATTATTTGATCCCATTGACATAATCTATGATCCATCGACCAATGATCATGTTGAAAATGTCTCTACATCACCTAATAAATTATAGGACATATCTCAAGAATTTATGCCAAAGCAAGATCAACATCTTTCACCAAAGTCTAGCAATGGTCCTTTCCAAGACATATTGACATCCTTTGATCTCATGGTTACAGATACTGAAGGAACCCTAAACTCGACACTTGAGGATATTGAACCACTTACCATGTCTAATGATGACATCCAAGAACCCTTTGTAAGAAATCCATCCTTTGAAATTGACCCATGTCAAGAACTTGATCCAAAGCATGTCGAAAACAACTCTGAGATTATTCAAGGTCAAGAATTTGTATCTTCAAGATACTATAATGATCTAATGGAAACTCTCCTATCTATACAAGATGTCACAAAATATGATCATATCCATATAGCACATACTCCTCCATCTACCCATGAGATGCTTTCTGTGGATGGACACGTAGATGATCTTCATCTAGAACAAGATTCTATTACACAGAAAGAGCAGATTATTAATTCCTATAGTCAAACTGAGTTATCAACATCAGGATCAGATATATCCCAAATTTAGACCGAGGACATCAAGTATGTGGATGTCCAGCATTATCCACTCAAGGAAACAAGTTAGACAAAAGAGTATAATCTAGAGTTAATAGAGCAACAAATTGAAACAACATCATCTGCAATAGTCACTTATCAGAGCATGCTTACTGAACATGTCATCTCAAAACAAGCAGAATCAAGGAACAAAGGTGCTACTACCACCATACTGGGGGAAACTTTATCTAACACAAGCATCAACATAGGGAGCACGAAGAATCTTTATGGTGAAACCATTGCCAATACTACAACCAGCCATGTCATGAATCTTCATCCACCCATCATCCCATCCACGAATTGGGACCAACGTCAAAAGGAAGATTTGAATCAAAGTATGAAGAATGTTATCAAATCAAGAGAAGCTAAGAAGCATAATGGACAAATCAGATACACATGGATACCAAAGAATGCAAAGAAAGATCATCCCTATCAAACTCCATCAGTCAAAGAAACTATGGGGCAAAATAAAAATGGGAAAAGTATCCATCAAAGATGTCCACAAAAGAAAAATTAGGCTTTTCAAGCGACGTGCAAAGTGTATCAAGCAGTTGGTCTTAATTCCATGCACACTTCCGTATCCACCCATAATTGCTCATCTTCCCAAGTTTGGAGAGTCAAAGGTTCCAAACTGTCAACCAATCCATCTCTTATCCCTAAACACACTCCGTCCACACCTCCACGCATGATATCCAATTCTCAAATTGACCATGTATTGGAAATGACCCTTCATCATAAGGATTCTGAAGGCACTCTATCACGATGTATGCACAAAGACAGAGTTAACCCCGATATCAATAAAGCAGATCAAGAATCCCAAAAGTTGCATTCAAATGCATGTATCTTAGCAAAACAACTTCTTCAAGTAGGATATCAATGACACATTATGACAGGGGCATCTACATCAGCGACACCTTGTGATTCAACATGAGCTTAAAATATTTTTAAAAAAATAAAAAAATAAAAAATATGAAAATCCAAAAAAAAAATAGAAAAAGGATTGAAAACAGTAAAGAGAAAAATCATCCTCTAGTGAAAACCACTATGGTGGTGCTTTGGGAAAGACCATGGTGAAAACCTGGAAAATAGGCATCATGTGTAGAATCGAGCATCTATGTGCGCCAGTTCAGTTGAAAGCATCTCATCCCATCCATAATAAATCCGGTATTTCATCCATCTATAATAAATCCATTCATCCATAAACCATTTATCCAATCCATTTTCATCCATCTACATCCATCATCCAAGTTATCTTGATCTTGATGAAAGTTTGGGGCACACTTTATGCTTGCTTATGGTAAACATCTTGACATGGGTCATTTTCATTGATCCTATCCTATGTAGCATTATCTGAGCTATGAAGCATTATCCAATGAAGCATTCCTTCATTCAAACACCTTATCTTATCAAAAGATAATCCATATCCATCCTTCCATACACCTATCCAAGCATCCATCCATGACATTCCATACATTGCTAGACACTAGGGGCAGATATTTACATCTTGTTTCAGGAATAAATCTTGATCTATATCCTCCAACTTATGTGGTGATTTGAACATTAGAAAACGTGAAACCAAACTGGTCAAAGCATTTGTGATCCATAATCCAAATCACTAGCCCACATGTGGCATATTTTGACGAGAAAACATTCCTTATCAATCTTCATCGAACATAGAACATCAATCAAAACAATCGATATCAGTTGCATCTAAGTTACACTTCAAATGTCACATCAAATCATTCAAACAACTTTTGTTCCAAAATCATGCTTCATCAATCATGATCAATCAAATCCAATAAAAAAATCATCTCAAGATATCCTTGTGTTGCTTAACACTATCCTTGCTTTGTTGTGCATCCTCAACAATGTTATCATCATCAATCCTAATCAATCAATTCTTGCATCAAGTTGTGCATCCTCAACAATGTTATTGTCATCAATCCTGATCAATCAAATCCTTGCATTGTTGTGTATCCTCAACAATGTTATCATCATTATCAATCCATCGATTCGATCAATCAACCTTAGCTTGGTCTTCAACAAAATCCCAAATAGAGCACTGATATCATATCCATATACAAATTGTCAAAATCATGCGAAAAATCCAAAAAACAACAAAACATATCAAAAATACAAAACCACTCAAAAAAAAGCATAAAAAAACACTAGATCCGAACTACGTTGTCTCTGAGCTTAAATGTAGGCAAGGCTAATCTTTGATCAGCCCCCGAGACACAAAATCCAAAAACATTTGAAAAACACAAAATCAAAAAACATTCAAAAAACACAAAATCCAAAAACATTCGAAAAACATCAAAATCCAAAACATTCAAAACACAAAATCCAAAAACATTCAAAAACATCAAAAATCCAAAACATCCATAAAATCTTAGAAAACCCCAAAACATTTGAAAAATCAAAAAAATCAAAACATTTGTAAAATATTGAAAATACCAAAAACAGCCCCAAAGCATTCCAAAAAATGTTAAAAACATCCAAATATTTGAAAAAATCCATCCGTCTCGTCTTGCTTTCACTCGAAATAATCAATCATCCATAATAAATTGATCATTACCTTCATCCTTTGGCAAAACAAATAGAAACAAGTACAACAATCATCAAAAGCAAGCTTCAATCATAAAATCAAAAGCAAATAACAAACCTTTAAAACAAAATCAAACTCTTGATCATTTTCAAACATGTCAATCAACCTTATATCAACAGCTTATCAATCAACTTATCAACCCATCATCATCTTATACAATGCATGTCCTAGGATATATCCTTTTGACAATGGGCATTATTTTGGATATCACTTTGGATTCTTATCATATCAAAACACATCCCTTTGGCTCAAGGTATGAAGAACATTGACTTGTTTGTGTACTTGATCTTTTCTTTTGATTTATCTTATTTCCCTCATTCCAAGGACCTCTCGATGATATCTGAATGAAGGATTTAGAGAGATAGGAATGGGGCAACGATCATTATCCTTTTGTTTGCTGTGCTTATTGGACATTGTTGTAAAATAACTTGGCGAATACTTGCTTTGTTAGGTACGTCCTAGCAAGGTTTTCATATGTCAAGTGTGAACAAGAATACTCCTATCTATTTTTCAATTCAAAGTCCATCACACTAAGTAAAACGCCATCCTGGTCCTTTATACCTTGATGCATCGTGCTTATGTGTGTTATCAAACATAAGGTAAGTGACCCTTTTAAAATCCTAATCCTTGATAAGCAAATCATCCATATATCATCATCATCTATCATCATCATCATCTCTAATAAAGTCTCATCAGATCATGGACTTGTTGGATCCTCTTGTCATCATCTCATTTCTTCTTTCTCTCTACTAACATGCATCCATCATGCATTCATCCTGCATCCACAAACCGTCAGCATACCACACATAATAGGAAACACCAATCATTTCACATGCATTTTCATCATCATAATATAGATCTGTTAGTCTGAGCATCTGCATAGAACATCCATTGCATAATCATAGCATATCACATCATCCATCTCATCCATCTCACGTACATTGCATCATCACTTTAAGTTGTTTAGGATAATATAGATTGGCTATTCTAAGCATCTTAAACTATCTCATTTGCATCATTATCACAACCATCCATATGTCCATCTTGAACCTCTTTATCGCAAGATCGACCCTCAAATTGAATCTTTTCGCTCGATCTCTTGAGGGGGCAATGTACTAGTGTACTTCTTTCTGCTGGGGCATCTGAAAAAATAATTTTTTTTTTCAATTTTGATCGCGGAAAGTTTATTCTTTGAACCAACACAACAAGTACATTGCTTCAAAGAGGGGCAAAATGTAGACACGTGAAAAATTAGCATTATGCACTTAGTTCATATTCATCCTCTCATTAAATAAATCAAACACATCAAATCCATTCACCAGGTAAATCGGGTCTTTATTCCTAAGGTTATCCACTTAAATTAAATAAATCAATTTTGTTTAATTTATGTCTCACATCAACCTTTTAATTAAATAAATCAAACTTTATTTAATTGAAATCCAAATGCATATTCCATTCCTTTTTGATTTAAATAAATCAAAATATTTAAGTCAAATGGGTCAAAAGAATCTTAATCATCATCTAAGCTAATCTAATCCTGATTAATCGAATCTAACCACCCATCACATCCTCTAGCTTTTCCCACTTGCACCAATAAATCATTTTAATTCATTTATAAATTCAACATTTTCCATCAACATGGCATCTTTGAGGAATATTCCCTCAAGTTTGAATTCAAAAACAAGTGGACTTGTACACCCAACAAAGCATTTATGAGCTCTTACATGGCTCTTACATGTCTCTTGCACAAGTCAAACTCAACATTTAACTCTCAAATTCAAATTTGAATCTCCCCCTCTTTGGCACATTGACCAAAATGTGCTCATTCCTCAAGCCTATCACAAGTTGACAAGTGGCTTCATCTCATTGGCTAAATTTTTGTCCCACATTCATCCATTTGGCTATTTATTTCATCAAAATAATCTATAAATGGAAGGCTTATTCTTCATCAAATCCATCTACACTCTCATGCAAAGTTACTCTCTTAAATTGAGAACTAATTTTTCTCATCACCATTGCATTGCATCATTTCAGTTTTAGCAAGGATTGGGAAAGGGTCATTTGAACATTTGACACCAATCCAATATGGAATAGGTACTTGTCTCGCTTTTGCAATGTCTTTTTGATCCCTTTTGTTATTTGTTGCATTTCTTGAGCATTGACATGTTATTCCATAGAGGTATTCATAGATTTACATATGTGTAAACTAACCCCACTAATGAGTGTTGGAGATGGTTCATTTGTAGATTTAGGGGTGCTTCAAATAATAACACTCTTCACATACAGTCATTCAAGAATTTCCTAGGAGTCCTGATTGGATTGACTATCAACCTCACAAGGTGAGTCAATTCACAACAAGGAAGACCTAGGAGGGGGATTTTTCAGCTTTAAGGGGTTCACCACTAAGCAAAAGCTTGGAAAAGACAAATAAGCATTCAACTCACAAAACCTAATAATGCAAGCTAAATGAAGGATGCAAATAATAAAATTAAATGCAATAGGGAGTTAGGATGTATGTACTTGGAAAGTTTGGAGATGTTGTGAGGATTCCAAAAATGCAAAGAAGATAGAAAAATGTTTTATGGAGGACTAAGATTCCCTTATTGTTGTCTTAGTCCCATTGATATTGTTCAAGGTAGATATGGAATCTTCGGATGTTAGAACTAGATCTAGAAGAATTTATGAAAAATACCCTCAGGAGGACTAAGATGCCTTTATTGTTATCTTAGTCCTGATCTAAATTTCTGAAATCTCTGAGTGTGGTCTTAGGCTCGATGTCTGCTCTTCCTTCTTCTTTGATCTCAGGGTCTGGAACCTTCAGATTTGGCTTGTAGGTGAGTTTCCATGAAGATGAAAACTTTGCAATGAAACTTTGCAACTTGACAACTTTGCACTTCAAAGGATCTTCAAGTCTTCAACCTAGATCTACAATCACAAATATGCAAGAGAGGAAAAACTTGTTGAATTTTTAGTGAATGGGGGTTTTCCTTTTTCAAATCCCTTGTTGGTAATTAAACCTTGAAATGAAATAAAATAATGAAGGAAATGGTGAATGAACAACATACAATGCTACAACTCGCCAAATCCTTGTTGTAAAGTCTGCAAACTTGTGTGAAATGGTTGCAATGGATATGGATCTTGAATCAAAGGAATGCTTGATAGATATGGACTTGAATTACTTGCTTGAATCAAAACCCTACATCACAAATGTTAGCACAACAACACACATGATGCAAGAATATCCTTAATATGGTGCTTGAATCTTGATGATGGCTCCAAATGCTTGAAGAACTACTCTTGAATGATTGAGTGCTTGAATACTTAGATGCTTAGATTGATTGTTATCTTTTTATGAGAAAATGAGAGAAGGAACCTTCGGGTATGTGCAGGATCATGATGGGCCAAAAAGTGGCAATATTATGGGTATTTGTAGGGTATGTGGCTGACAACTTTTTTATACCCAAAATTAATAAAATGAAAAGGGATTTTAAAGGATATTCCTAGCTTTCTACCAATATAAATTATGCTTTACTTTGAATTTAATAAATAATTATTATTCATTTTCTATTTGAATTAAGAATAAATTCCTAATTTATAAGCTGATTGAAAAACATCTATAGCTTTCAAACGGTATCACATTTTTTGAATCCGAAACATGTGTCACATTCTATGCTTTGTATAATATAGAATTAAAAAAAAAAGAATTTCATGAAGTTTTGACCAAGTTAAGGTGGTTAGACGTATGAGTTTTTATATTTTTTAAAATTTGTAATAAAAAAATCATAATTAATTATTTACTTGGAAAAAAAATACAAAAAAATATGCATCACATCAGGACATGAGTCCACTACTTATATCTAAAATCTTATAAAAAAATATTATCATTTTATTGTGGTTAGGGTGGTCAGACAAACACCTACTTCTTATTTTTTCCCTGAAATTTAAGTACTACTACATTGAAATTTTAAATTTTTAATAGATTTTGTTTAAAAAAAAATAAACCTAGTATTTTAGAAACTGCATTCAATTTTCTACAAAATCTATTCTTACATATTTTTGAAATAATATAGATAACTTATTCAAATTTTTACATCAAGTTGCCTAACTTTGATTTTTATGAATTTTTTGCCACTTAAGGGCCTGTTTTTTCCATGATGATCCTGCACATACCCCTTGTATTTATACTTATCTATTCTTAATATCCCAAAATTACATCACACCAAGCCGACATATGAATTCATTAAATAAAGGAGGCTAAATCGTACCAGAATTTGAAATTAAATCCTAAAAATACCTCAAGGGGGACTAAGGCGCTCTAGGTGGCATCTTAGTCCCAAGTCATGAAACTTGGGGAACAAACACCAAAAAGGAGCCCAATTAAGATGCCTCAAAATCAGGGTCCCAATACCTTTGGGGGACAAAGACGCTTTAGATGGTGTTTTAGTCCCAACCCAAAAATTAGGGATACTCAGATAAAATCATTAAAATATCATTTATTCATTGGAGAATGTCAGGATTAGCCAAAAAAAGATATAATTCATAGGGCTTGTAGACACAAAATAGGACCAATCAAGACATAAATAGGGATAAATAAAGCAAGGCGGGCCCAAATAAGTGTGAAAATGCAAGGGTATGCTTTTTACTACAATTCCAATTAATTATCATCAATAAATATTGTATTATATTTGGCTTACTATCCAAATAATTTTTCTTATTCTAGGATAAGATAATTTGGAGCTATTTATTTTATTCTTTTTAACTCTTAGTAAAAGCTACATTATCAAATTAATTAAGGTAAATAAGAGGTATTACCAATTATCAAGAATCATTTAAGTTAGTACTCCCAAATATGTATAGGTAGAAATATAGGTAGTGAAAATATTTGATCCAATATAATCAATCTTTTTACTAGACCCTTTTCGGTCCTTTTTCATGAAAATACTATTTGTTGGGTCGTTGAAACCATATCTATCTATATAGATAGGTCATTTTCATTTCTTGTATGATGTAAATAATATAATTAAAAAATTAGGACTACAGGTTAATGTACCTTCCTTCATATTTTCCCATTTTTCCATTAAACAAAGCAGTTCAATAAATTTGGGGAAAAATAGTTACCCTTTTTTAGGTCTCCATCAAGTTAGATTGATCAAATTCAAGAATAAGATTTTTTTTTTCCTTTTTTAATATATTGGTAGGTCCAATATTCCATTCCTTTCAATTTTGAAAATCAAAATAAAATACCTATCTTCCAAAATTAGAAATATATTTTTTTTTATATGATTTTTTTCCAAAATTTTTATACATATAAAAAGTAAAATAAATAGATATACATTGGCATGAACCATAACTAAAAAGGAAGGAATCATATTATAGTCAATATCTTAAAAGTGTTAAAAATATCTTCAGAACATAAATTCATTATGTATTTATTGAGTGAATCACTCAGATGATTCACATCAACATCATTAGGACTTTGTCACCCCCATTTTCTAGCTCTAATTACTCTCAATGATTTATTATGTAAAATCAGGTGAAATCTGACACCTTTCTCAATCAAATAAGATAATTCATTCTCTTTTTTTTTTTGCACCTAACATAAGTAATGGTTTCTTTCAACCCTTTGTCTTTGGACTTTTTGTATTTCTAGATGGCCACTATGGGGACTTGATTACTCCTACCAAACCTATCTCAATGCTCATGATAATTAGTTAGTTTGAGTCCATACATATAATAATTAATTTTTTTATTCCATATAGTAACTAGTTTGAGATTGTATCTTATCCTCATAATTTGTAGAGATTGCATTTTATTGCATGCGAGGGTTCAAACCTTATAGTTTGACTTCTCTTTAAATTTTTGGTTTCTAATATCACTTTTTCTACAAGTTACTACCACCCATGATACCACCTAATTATTTATTCATATTGGAATGGACTTGCAATTTATTTTTCTATCAAAATTATAGAATTAATGGATGCATTCAATGTTATGAATGAGTCCTTAGAGAAGTTTGGCTTCTCTCATAAGGATTATTGATTTTGTTTTCTAAATTTATAGGGATTATCAAGTTTTTTTAATTATCACTAATCCATTTTGGCTATGACTTGCAAATATCATGTATCAAGGATTTTGATTTCAAAACTACAAATACTCATTTTACAACATGCTGGTCAAAGACAAAAAGAAAAGAAAAGAAAAGAAAAAAACTATTTTTCTTTCTTTCTTGTTTCTTGTTTCGATTCGCTTTCATAAATGAGCTATGTAGGCTCTTCTCTTACATTGTGAGGTGATTTTGAGAATCAAAAATAATTTTAATCACTTATGTAGCCTAAAGATTGAGTGCATGTGCTCTTCTCTCATGCAATTTCAATTTCACAATCATGGGAATTAGACACACTCATCTCTTCATTTTTTATTTTAGTAGAAGTCATTTGAGATCTCCAACCTTAGAAGTGTCTAAGAAGTAATATAGTCTTCTATACTTAAGTTGCAATCTTGAGAATCAAAAAGTGCTTATAGGATTATATTGTAATAAAAGACATGTAAGCTTATTTGATTAATGGTAGAAGCTGTAATTATTTGGCCACCAACCTCCATCACTATTTTCTTTAAAAATATATTCAAAAATAGATTTTTTTTTATTGACCTCATACATTGAATCACTATAAACACAAAACATAAAAAGATCACTTTCAAAAAATATGATCTAATAAAATGCAATGATCATTTGCTTAAAGACACAACAATTAAACTTCTACAACTTTTTGACATACCCATTATACACCATGATACAACTATTAATTATAACAACTTCAATATATACTATAATTTTACACAATAATTTTTAGTTAAAATTATACATCATTGATAACCTTCATTTATTATCAACCTCTATAACATTATTTTTTATTTTTTCTTAACTGATGACAAAAATGTACTTCTGTCATTTTTGAAAACCTACTAAGAGAATCAAGTCTTTATACTGAAAGAGCTTATTGATTCCCTTGTAGGTTTTCAAAAATGACAAAAGTGCATGTTTATCGCCAGCTGGAACAACATAAAATAACGTTATACAGGCTAACCCAAATATAAATTAGTCAGCCTCATCATGTCAACCCACGTCGAAAATTGAAGAAGCTACTAAAAGAACAGACAGACAATCAAAGAACACAGGATGTATGTGGTTCGGCCGTAGCCTACGTCCACGGGAGAAGAGAGAGAGGGATTATTATTCATTGTTGTGTCTGGAGATTACAACGAATCTGCATATAAAGAGTTACAACAGCCTTTAATTAGGCAGGCACAGATTAAGATAAATCCCACAATTCATGCACTTGCCATAAATAGCTCAAGTTATAAGATAATTACAAATCCCGCAAATCTCTCTGAATCTCTCTTCTCCAACACTCCCCCTCAAGTTGGTGCGAAAATGTCAATAAAGCCCAACTTGGACAATACTTCTTGAAACTTGAGAGCCGGAAGACCTTTTGTAAATATATCTGCCAATTGCTGAGTTGTAGGGACAAAGGTCGTGCGGATGACATTGGCTTGCACATTCTCTCAAACAAAATGGCAGTCGACTTCAATATGTTTAGTGCGCTCATGAAATACTGGATTTGAAGCAATATGCATAGCAGCCTGATTATCACAGAATAATTCAGTTGGTAGAGACGAACCATAACCAAGGTCTTGCAACAGAGCTCGAAGCCATATAATTTCACTGGTAGTTGATGCCATCGCTCTATATTCTGCTTCAGCACTTGAACGAGCAACAACACTCTATTTTTTACTTTTCCATGTGACCAAGTTACCTCCAACAAAGGTATAATATCCAGTTGTAGACCTTCGATCAATTGGAGATCCTGCCCAATCAGCATCAGTATAGGCAGTAATAGAATTATGACCAGTCTTACGCATCCATATACCTCTGCCTGGGGACCCTTTCAGATACTGTAGAATTCTGGTGACAGCCTGCATATGTTGAGCCTTGGGAGCATGCATGAAATGACTTACCAAACTTACTGCATAAGAAAGGTTAGGTCAAGTAATGGTTAAATAGATTAACCTACCGACCAACCTTTGAAACTGACCAATATCAGGCAACAATGCACCAGTATCATCTAATTTTCCTCCACTATCCGTTGGCGTATCTGATGGCTTGATTCCAAATTTACCAGTGTCTTGTAACAAATCCAACACATACTTTCGTTGATTAAGAAAGATGCCATTTTTTGAGTAGGCAACTTCTAATCCGAGAAAGTACTTCAAAGTTCCCAAATCTTTAATGGCAAATCTATTGTGTAGCAGAATTTTTAGCTTAGAAATTGCATTTTGATCATCACCAGTAATGACTATATCATCAACATAAATCAGCACAACAACAATACCGGAGTTACTTCTTTTAACAAACAAAGAAGGATCGGCATTACTTCGTTTCAGCCCATTCAACATAAGGACAGAACTAAGCTTAGCATACCAGGCCCGTGGAGATTGTTTAAGCCCGTAGATTGCCTTTTTTAATTTACACACTAAACCAAACTTGGCCTCTTGTGGATGCCCAGGTGGGATGCTCATGTAAACTTCTTCTTTAAGATCACTGTACAAGAATGCATTTTTGACGTCCATTTGAAACAATTTCCAGTCTTGATTGACGGCAAGGGAAATGAGGACCCGGAATGTGTTCATCTTTGCAACAGGCGCAAAAGTTTCCTGGTAATCTACGCCATATGTTTGTGTGAATCCTCTAGCAACAAGTCTGGCCTTATGCCGTTCTAAGGAACCATCACTGTTGTATTTATTTTTGTACACCCAACGACATCCAACAGTTTTCCTTCCTGGAGGTAGCTTAACAATCTCCCATGTGTTATTGTCATCAAGAGCTTGTAGCTCATCTTGCATAGACTTCCTCCAAACTGCAATGGAGTTAGCTTCTTTAAAAGTCTTAGGTTCTTGATTATGATCAACAGTACTCAAGAAAGCTAGGTGAGACTGAGAAATATTATTATAAGATAGGTGTGCCTGTATAGGATAAGATGCAGTATGATAAGTGAAGAAATCTTTCATTCGCTCTGGAGGACGAGTTGCTCTACTCGATCGTCGAGCAGCTTGAGGAGATGTGGGGATTGGTGGTGCTTCAGGAACTTCTGCATCATGATCAGGAACAACATCCTCATTGGTAATGGTGGGAAGCGGAACCGGGTGAGACACAGACTCCCCCTGTGGCCAAATCCCAGAGTCAACACAAGTTGTAAAAAAAGATTCAGATTCCACAAAATGGACATCACGTGAAACAACAATTTTACGAGTGACTGGATCATAACATATATACCCTTTCTTAGTGGAAGAATACCCAAAAAATACACACCGAGTAGACCGAGCTTCTAAGTTATCTTTGTGTATTGCTTGCTGGTGCACATAACAAACACATCCGAATACCCTCAAGTGTGAAATGTCAGGTATCCTATTTTTGAGTATCTCCAATGGTGACTTGAACTTAATAACACGGCTGGGAAGTCGGTTGATTAAATATGCAGCGGTCAACACACCATGAGACCAATATTGTTTTGGGATCTTTGTTTGAAACATAAGGGCCCGTGCGGTTTCCAGGATGTGTCGATTCTTTCTTTCGGCCACCCCATTTTGTTGTGGAGTTCCGACACAACTTGTGTGGTGAATAATGCCTTGGCTTTGAAGATATTCTGAAAAAGATCCTTTAACATATTCGGTACCATTATCAGACCTAAAAGTTTTAATTTTAGTACCAAACTGATTAAACACCATAGTATGAAAATCTTTGAAGACAGACGTCACTTCAGTTTTTGATTTTAACAAGTATAACCATGTAGCACGAGAAAAATCATCAATGAACAGCACAAAATATTTATATCCATCATAAGAATCAATAGGCGCTGGTCCCCATAAATTAGAGTGAACTAATTCAAACAACTCAGTAGACATAGAAGACAATTTGACAAAAGGTAAACGAGTTTGTTTAGAAAACTGACAAACATCACAGACATCAGAATCAACAGAAGCAGAGGGACAAAGTCTTGACAAGATACGGTTGGATGGATGTCCAAGCCGTTTATGTAAAGTGTGACTTTCAATTACACTACTGGCATGATATGCCTTATTGCAGGAGTTTAGAAAGTAAAGTCCATGTGAGTATGTTCCTTTACCAATCGTCTTCTTCGACTTTCGATCCTGAAAGATGACAGATGTTGGAGAAAAAATGACATCACAATTTAAAGAATTAGTAATTTTTCCAACAGACATAAGTTGAACAAGGAAGGATGGAACAACCAGAGCATCAAATGGAGCATTATGAGAAAAGAAACTAATTTTACCACTTCCTAAGGCTGAAACAGTAGTTCCATTTGCAACAGAGATATCATGCTTATCAGTTTTTGGAATAAAATTGGTTACTGAGGAAGAACTATTGGCCATATGATCTGTGGCTCTGGAATCAATAATCCAAGAATTAATTTTGGAATTGGAAGTAAGATAAGCATGAAGATTACCTGACACATGAGATGAAGTGGACGGACTGTTGCCAGAAGAGATGGTCTTACTGAGTTGTTGAAGAAGATGACCCAACTGATTGATTGAAAGAGACGTCTCGGCTATAGCAGCATGATCCTTCCGGCCCTTGTATTCAGATTTGAGATGTGGATATAATTCCCAGCAATGATCCTTGGTATGCCCAGGTTTCTTGCAGTGATCACATTGATATAGTTCCTTCTTACCCTTGTAGCGAGAAACATTCTTATTTTTGTCAGAAAAGTGAGGCTTTCTCTTATCATCCTTTTCAGCCAACAGGACATTAGATTCAATCTTCTCCGTTGAAGTTTTGGATTCTGAGCTCATAGTCTTTCTTCGAGTTTCCTCTCGCTGAATAATAGCACAAACACCAGCAAGAGTGGGTAATGTGGCATCCATCAGAAGATTGCGCCTTATGTATTCATACTCAGGCTTTAGGCTACAAAGTAGAGAGAAAATTTTATCCTCCTCAGCTCGTTTCAAAAGAGTTTGGGCATCAGTGGTATGTGGGCGATACAGGTTCAATTCGTCCCACAGTTTTTTAAGATTCCCAAGATGTTCACTAAAGGTTTTATCACCTTGTTGGGCTGCAGCAATTTCAAGAGTGAGTTCGAAAATACGGGCAGCATTATTTTGGTTCCCATATAATTCAGCGATTGAATCCCACAGTTCTTTTGCTGAATTAGAAAAAGTGAAAATTTCGGCAATATGAGTTTCCATCGAATTGAGTAACCATGATCGAACAAGCTGATCATTGGATATCCAATCCTCATATCCCGGGTCAGTAGTTTGAGGGCATGTTTTATCACCATTAACGAAACCAAATTTTTTCTTGCCGCCAAGCGACAAAGTGACAGCTCTAGACCATGCTACATAATTGATACCATTTAACGGAACTGATGAAAGTCTCCAACCGGGATTTGAATCGAACTCAGCCATGAGAAAAAAAAGGCAAGAAATAAGATGCAGAAAAAAAAACACTCACAATGAAAACTCCGCAGCAGATTCAGAATAGACCAGATTTCGGGGCAGACGAGATAAACAAAAAAAACGGACCAAGAATTGATTGCACAGCAAAAAACGTGCCCCCTTTTCTGGTAAATGACGTTGCAACCTCCTTAAACCATGCACTTTATGCAGAAAAAATGCGCGCCCTCCTTTGGTACGCTGCAACCTCCGTAAACCATGCACTTTTATGCAGAAAAAATGCGCCCTTCTTTGGTACACTGCAGATCTGTAAGCTGTGTTCTTTCTGCAGCAGATCTGACTTGAATCGGGGGTTTACAAGGCCAAAAAATGACTCAAGATCACTGGAGGAAGTCGCACCCAACCGGAGGAAGCAAAAAAACGCGCCCAAGAATGATTAAATCCGCACGGCTAGCACCCAGAAGCTGATAAAAAAAAAATGCGCGACCAAGAACACGCGCTAGAAAACAGGAGAAAAAAACTTCGTTCTTCCAGAATACGTGCCAGAAAAGCAGACACACGGCTCGAAACAATGACCCGCTCTGATACCATGAAGAAGCTACTAAAAGAACAAACAGACAATCAAAGAACACAGGATGTATGTGGTTCGGCCGTAGCCTACGTCCACGGGAGAAGAGAGAGGGATTATTATTCATTGTTGTGTCTGGAGATTACAACGAATCTGCATATAAAGAGTTACAACAGCCTTTAATTAGGTAGGCACAGATTAAGATAAATCCCACAATTCATGCACTTGCCATAAATAGCTCAAGTTATAAGATAATTACAAATCCCGCAAATCTCTCTGAATCTCTCTTCTCCAACAAAAATAAAAAAAATATCTAAAACTTATTTTTGCTTGTAATAATGTGCAAGTCGGTGAGATGCTTGTGGGTTTAGTGGACAGCAACTGTACTGACATTAGACAAAGCTATGCCATTCACACCGTTTACCTCATGGGCTTGTCAGGTATTTTTCAATTGCCATGGAATTTAATTGGAGGTGGGTCTTTCTTTTCTAGTGATACTCCAAATTTTATTTCTATTATATCTGCTTTCATTCATTTGCATTCATGTTATGAATGTATATACACAGTTGATTGAGAGATAGGCTCGAGTCTGTGATTAGTGGTGACAGCACGAAATGGTTGAAGTTGCACGAGAAAAGCCGCATGCATTGCTTGTGCCTTTTCCACTGCAAGGTCATATCAATCCCATGATGCAGCTGGCGCAGAAGCTCATTTCTGATGGATTTCTCGTTACATTCGTCAACAGTGAGTCCAATCATTACCTCATAATGGAAGTGAAGAAGAAGATGGAACTGACAGATGCAAAATCAGAAGAGATAAGAATAGTATCAGTACCCAACAGCCTCCCGCTTGAGGTGCCGCACGCCGACGTTCTGAAATTGCTGGACTTGTCGATTCAAACGCTTGAATGCTCTCTGCACAAACTCATTCGAGATATAAATGAGAAAGAAGTGCAGAAGGTCACTTGTTTAATTTTCGACCTGGCCGTTTTTTTCATTAAGGAAGTAGCCAAGCAATTTGGTATTCCATACGCTATTTTTTTACCGGTCTCTGTTCCAACCGCCGCTACCTTCCATATGCCTTCCAGATTAATCTTTTCAGGGATCCTTTCTCCTAAGGGTACATCTTCCCCTCAGGTTGTAAGCTTCAAGCTTTACTTTTCACAGATTCTGGATTTGCCACTAATTATTGGGGCAACTTGTGGTGGCAGGCACCGCACAGGTGAATAAGATTATCAACGTTCTTCCCTCCATGCCGCCTTTGCATTCCACACAGTTTGCGTGGATGCTCGGGACCGAAGATGAAATTCACAAGACATTCCAATCAGCTCTAGCTACGGAGAAACAAGTTCGGGAGGATATCATTCGGTTCAACTCCTCGTACGATCTGGAAGCTGCAGTTATAAGGGAATATCCGGAGAAAGGAGTAGCTGTGTGTGCAATCGGTCCTCTCATTCCTGCACAAACAGAGCACCATTCGAGAGCCGGTGTGTTGTGGGTGGAAGATGTGGAGTGCTTGGATTGGCTGCATAAACAACGTCCACTGTCTGTCCTCTACGTGTCATTTGGGAGCTTGGAAATCTTAAACGAAAAGCAATTGGAAGAGCTGGCTCTGGGTCTCCAAGCCACCGGAAGACCTTTTTTGTGGGTGTTGCGCTCTGATTTTAAGGCTGCCATGTTCCCTTCAGGATTCGTAGAGCGCGTGGGGGATCGCGGATGTCTCGTCTCATGGGCTCCACAGCTGTCGGTTTTAGCGCATCCTTCGATCGCGTGTTTTATTAGTCACTGCGGATGGAATTCGACAGTGGAGAGCATCATCATGGGTGTGCCCTTGCTGTGTTGGCCTCGCTCGATGGATCAGTTCCTCAACTGCTCTTACATTGTCAATCACTGGAAAATTGGGTTTGAATTGGTAAGGAACGCTCGAGTTATAGTTGAAAAGGAGGTGATTCAGAAGGCAGTAGAGAAACTCGTGATTGGGGACGAGGGCGTTGAGATGAAGAAAAGAGTAATAATGCTGACGAACAGCGTTAGGGCCTCTGTCAGAGAAGAGGGTTCTTCCTACATTAACTATAACCGATTTCTAGAAGCTATGCAAAGCAATCTTGAATACAGAGAAATTGTTAGGAGGCTCTGTGAAGATAAATAAATTTATTAAACTGCACCGACAGTATCATCACCGACCAATATTTCTCATATTTTATTTCCAGGTTTTAAATATTATTCTTTTTAAGTATGAATCAATCCTTTTCATGTGCGGTGAGTCTTAAATTTCCGTGTGTACCATTGGAACTACACACGAATTTTACGAATTAAATACATTTCAGGGCAATACCGATTTGAGGGAAAAGGCATTTATTATTATGCACAATTTTTAATAAATTGGTTACCATTTTTGGGCATATTGATTAGAGGGAAAATACATTTAGTATTATGCATTATTTTTGGGTTCAATTGAGTGGAGATGTATTATTTTAAAAGTTTATAAAAGTAAACATGTTTATCTACTAGCGCTTGTACCTCAACGAGGTGCAATGGTTACGCCGATAGTAGGATATACTCTGGTAATATATTGAAGGGAAAGGGTAAAAATTGCAAGAAAACATAAACTGCTTTTCTTAAGACTAATTATTTATAGCAAAAGTCAATTGATGATGGTGCGAGAAGATTTAAAAATGAACAAATGGAACTTTATTTAAATCGGTATGCTATGCTAGATGGTTTCACAACATGATATTTTTTTGTACAATGAAAGAAGACCTGTAACTTAAAAGGTTGACAGGATTAAGTATAGTTGTTGCTGGTTAATGATACACCTTGTAACTAAGGGTAACATAATGGAAAACTACATGCTGTGGGAAAATATTTTTATAAAACAAAAACTATTTTATGACACATGAAACATAAAAAATATATATAAATACATCTTCACTTTTTATTTAATAGATTGAGGAAAAAGATCTAACACTTTATAAAACCACACTTTTACAAAGTGCATACTATAACTGGGCCCTACAAAATGGTGGCCTTTATATTAAAATGCATAAAGCATGAAGGACACAAAGCTTGTATCATTATTGAGGTGACCGAGTATAGGAAGAGCTCATCTTGGGGAGCAAGAAATTATCAGTCATTTTTGTGCTATTTAACCCTCTTAAACGCAGGATTTTCTTGAAGTTTGCTACTAATTTTACAATGAATTTGGTATGCATTTATTATGGTGGTGCTTGTGGTAGTTGTTGCATGTATATGCACATTTCTGGTTTTATAGGTGTATAGATTTCGTCTAGTTTTGTAGGTGTATAGATTTAGTTTCCCACAATTTTTTATAAATATAAATATGATATATTTATATTTTTTTCATGGTAGGAAAATCTAGTGGCGTATGAAGATAGTAGCAAAGAGGAAGAATTTTCCAAATGAGATGTCGTTCAAATTCATCAAGTATTTCCTTTAAGACAAGTAGCTCTTGACAAAAACTAAAAATGAAGAGTTTGTTGCCATAATTACGTGGGAAGCTTTTTCGTCAAATGCATCCCACGTATTATTTTTCACTGTTCTCTTCTATATTGTATAATGCAGTTTATTTTTCCTAGTACAGAGGTATTTTTCCTAGTTGTGAGAAATTGAGCAATGTACTTTAGTGGTAAGGTGGGTTTCACTTTTTGAAAGTCTTCCCAACTCCAATTCCAGAGGAAAATATACATATGAAGAGGTCTTTATAGTTATATTTTTAACCCACCTCATTCCATGTAAAATATTAAGGGAAGAAAATATGTCACATTCCCCTTTTTGAAGAAAACATTTATGTTGCACGTTGCTCTTTTCTGTTTAGTATTGAAAAGTAGTAAAATATGATTAAGAAAAAATGGATATACAGTCTCTACCTAGAATGACCAAGGCCTACCTATTCCATTCCCTATTCTTGGAGATTTTCATGTTTAACCAATAGTCATGAGGTGTTCATAAATTTTCAAGACATGGACACATCATTATTATTGCAATTTAATTTTCAAATAATTATATTTAACCTCTTTGTCCTAATAATGCGTCCATAATTTTGTTATAATATGTAGCCATATTAACCTCTTTGTATTGGAATATCTTAAAATAATAATAATAATAATATTTCTAGGTTAATTCATGCGAAAATAGTATATCTTTGTCACTATAATAAAATACAAATATATCGAAGGGCAAAAGTTTGAGGTCATTGTTCTTTCAGGAGAAGCCTTCCTGAGGACATGTGCTACATTATCAACTGGGGTCGTCTTAACCTTCAGGTGTGGGTATTCAGATGTATTTAAATTTTATGTTATAAGTGCTAGTTTGATGAGTGAGAAACAGGCTTGCTGCTATAACCTACATTGTATTGTCAAACACATCTTTGCATCATAGTAATCAATGAGAAAGACTCATATACCTGAATCGGTGGCAAAGATAAAGATTTTTTCAAATGGTGAGAAGAAAATTGCTTGTCCTATAAAGAAGTATATGAGACTAGATCTATCCCTGTCAAATGAATAAACATATCACGAGAAGAGACGTGTTTTTAATATGCCCTCAGTTACTTACATACGCATCTGCCATTAAATTGAAAACAAATGACACGAGTATTCAATATTAAATTAAAGTGGTTCAAAAATCCTACTCACTGAACCGCCTACATTCATTCCATTAACTTAAAATATCATAAACCACCCACAATTTAAAGAATTGGGAATTGATACTCCACTCTCAAAAAATCCAAAGCTAAACAACATTGGGCATGTTATTTTGTGACCTCGTAAAATAGAGTACAAGACATTATCAAACAAGTCCAAATTAAAACATCCATTAACTTAAACTGGGTATCATATTCTAAACATAAGTATAAAGAAGTAGATCAGTAAAACTTGCAGTCAGGAAATATACTGGATTTTAATGGCCAACAAGTTTGACATTGTCTATGACGGGCCCACACAATGAACTGAAATCATCACTTCTCATATGATAATACATGTAAAACTGCATGCGAGTTCTTGCCAAAGTTGCTTTGAAGGATAGCTGGGCATTTTTAAAGCCTCTGGGTGCCCTTGGATTCATACGACACTTTCACAGTATCCATTACTGCAAAAGCCTCGACGACCATTGACCCGTTGCATGCATTGCTCCCGTTGCGCACCAAGAAGCTCAACACATAGCGTTTCCCCACCTCTGTTTTCACGACCTGTGCAATGTCATTTTTTAGTTTAGATATAGTTATTGCCCTGTTACTAATGCAATAATTGGTACAAGGGAACATGCTTTAAACATCAGGAAAATGTCAGCTGATTTTCAAAAATGATTAAGCCATTGATTACACTTACTGTGTTATCATGCAGGCGGGTAGTCTTGTATCCATCCCCTTCGCACTGTTTCCCCTCTGTGTGATTCTTCCCCTCCTCCTCTGCCTACTCCCTCCTCCTCTCCTCTTCCACCTCTCGACGCCCTTGGAAAGCAGATTTTGGGGTTGCGCCTCAACATTCCTCTGCACTCTATTCGAGTTTTTTCTTCATCACCAGGCTCTATTTCTTGCGCGGTTAGTTTGGGCTCTCCTCCTCCATCCAGGTGTTCCCCTTCTACTACGAATCAATTAACTCTTGTTCTCTCCAAGCATACGTCTCAGCTTGGCCTCTCTCGGGTGGATTCCAAGCTTCATCGTGGTCACGTAGGTTTCTCTCCTTTGTGTTTAGGAAGTCTGACCTCTCCTACTCGGACCATGTGCACTCCCTCAGCTTCGATACTTCGATCTGAAGCTCTCTCGATTTCTTCATCTCAACGTGACCTCTCTCAGGTGGAAATTATGACTAACATGAACTTAGAACTTTTTAAATATTTTTAATAAATTTAATTACAAGATTAAAAAATTATAAAAAATATTAAGTTTAAATATATTATAATAAATATTAAAATATTAATAAATTTAAATATCATAAATATATTAAATTTAATGTTATATATTGAAAATCAAAACTAAATATTTAAAGTATTGAATTTTATTAAATAAATAAATTAAAAAAAACAAATGTACGCATTTTATAATCTAAATTATTTTAAAAATAAAATAATAAGAATAAATAAAAAAATCACACTTAAAACAAAATTAAATTCGGACACAAAAATATAAACTATAAATAAATTATAAACATAAAATTTACATAATTCATAATAACAACTTATTACAGGTTTTTGAATTTGATTGTAAATATTTTACCATAAAATCCAAAAATCTGTGATAAATTGCTAAATAAATATATTTAAAAATCAAACCTAAAATAGCGATGTGGACGCTGCTTACCTCTACCTCCCGCAGCCGCCTCCTCCAGCATCCAGCCTCATCGCTTGCTTCTTGCAATTGTCACTCATCTCTGCTTGTGGGCTCTCAGACAGCGAGCGTTGAACTCAAGTCAATATTCTCTGCATGTAGACTCTGCAACAGCGAGCGCCCACTACATCTCCACGTCTGCGACGGCAAGCTGCGAGCGGTCAACAGATTCCACAGCAGTCACATAGTCTTGGAACCATAGGCGCACACTGTAAACATTAGCTTACTGTAAACTCTAACAGGATAGAGATGTTATTCTAATGAAAACATCTCTCAAATTGCCTGAGACTGCGCGTCCATCTTCCTCTGCGTGCCATATCTTTTTCCATGTCATTTTTCTGCTCCTCACAGCCAGTACTACATGGTCCGTGGATAGGGGTGCCATGCCCTTTGACCATCCCTGCCATACCTATCCCATTGTGCACAGTACAGGGGCCTCACTCCCATCATCTGTCGTTGAAATGAATGTGCACGGAACAGTATAAGGACATCGGAGCACCCACAAACCAGCAGTAGAAAATTGGACATCAGACGAATCCGGTGGGATTCCCCACCCAAAATAGCCTATCGGCTAATAACAAATCTATTATATTAGGATAATTGTATATTGGAGTATATATATTGTTGGAGTAAGTTTTCAAATTATTAGAATTTATTAATTTTTTTTGGGTTAAAGTAAATGAGAGGAAAGTATATTGAAGAAAACATATTCATTCTTAATTAGTCAACTATTATGTTAGTATGAGAGCCACTTTAGTTGTGGCATCACCCTATTGACATGGGACCATGCTATATTGGAGTATATATATTGACATCAATCAAGCTTTCTAATCAATATTAGATTAATTTTGATGTACATATGAAGATTTATAGTCGTAGATGAAAATTTCAAGATGTATTATTTTTAAATGTATTTGATTTGAGGAACAAGACATATTTTTTAGAATATTGTAGGAAGGAAATTTTATTTGAATTTTCTAGCCACAAAAGACATGAGGGGAAGGAAAATTTGTAAAGGTATCTAGTTCTCTACTTTGTGGCATTGTTTAAAGAGGTTATAGAATAGAGGATAAACTTTTGGAAAATGAAGAAGGTGCAAGATAGTGTGACACATCCATATGCAAACTTTGATTGAAGGAAGGAAAAGGTTGAAACTTAAGGTTCTTTTCTTTTTGGAAAAATTTCTATTTGTAACCAATAGTGAAAATAAATTTACTACAGTGATTTGAAAAATTCTCATAGCAAAATTAAAAATCAAGGTTTGCAAAAAGTGATGATTTTGCTCTATGTGGAAAATGTGTAATATGATCTAATATTGAAAAATCCTTAATTTTAGGCACTTCTTAGTATTTTGAGATTTCTTCAACTAAATACAAAACCTTTTGTATATGCAATTATGTAATTTTTTGAGTTCCTAATAACTATCACAGATTTTGTAACAAGATTGCAGGATTTTAGAAGTTGAAACCAATTGGTTCATGCTTTTTTTGTGTGAATATACAAAGACTTGCTTAAATGTGTTATTGGAGAGATTATAAGTGAAGCTTTCACCCCAAATGGATTTATAAAAGGCATCTTTATGTTGATCTTTATTGGTGTTTTTATCTTTGTTTTCCTACATTTATTACTTCATTTTTTTCTCATTTAATAAAATTCAATTATTTTTTCTCTAAAAAAATATATATGTTGATAACTTGAGAATGGTACAACGACCAAAATTTATGGATCAAGTCATACCATAGTGATTTCCATCTTTGTGGAGTTATTTTGAGTATTTTGAAACTTCATTTCCACAATCAATTAAATGGAGAAAGTATTTTACTAAATCTTGAAGAGAAAATGAATTTTGTAGGTGGAGAAGTGAGTTTTAAGATGTATGTTAAGGAAAGATGAAAAGTAAATCTTGAAGCAAGATTGCACAAGATGGAGGCTTGTTGAGAAAATGTGTGTTGTACACCTTACACAAGGTTTATAATTTAAAACTAATATTTATTTATGGTTTATCTAGGGAATCTAGGGATGCATACATCACATGGGTTATAAATTATTGGGGCCACTTGCTATGTTGTATGTAACATTGGGATCTAAATATTTAATATAGGTTGCACATTTGAAAAATATTTAATATTGGAAAAAATTAATACCAAAAGGGAAAACAATACCAAAATGTAAATAAAGGAAACATGGTTTTGTAATCTCATGGTATTATGCACATTATTCATCTAGTATCACTTGGTGGTTGTTAATAAGATTATTTCTATAAAAGAAAGTACATTAGTGTTGTTGAGGTTGGCTATCATAACCTTTAGCTTATTGGCTAAGGTTGATTAAACATCTTTTGTAAGTTATATATGTGAGGAGAGGAAGCATGGATTGGGATGTGTGGTTATGCAATTCTCATTTTCTTGTTCACATGGAGTGAAAACATGGAGCTTGATGTTTCATAAGCCTTACATAGAGTCTCTATAAGTGTATTGCAATATTTGTTCATGAGATAATATATTGAGTGTGCAAGTTATTTTGGAGGATACTTTTTTTCCCTTTGAGGGTTTTTCTAGGGTATGTATCATTCCATCTTGATGATTTGTTTGTCTATTTTGCATTATGGATTTTGAATACTTATTTATATATTTACTCTCTCTAGGGGTTATGTGGAAATAGTTTATCATGGTTATAAATTTAATTTCAAGGATAACATTGAAAGCCTTTCCCAATCAATGAAGAGCATGAAAATATTTATGGAATTACTCCTATAAAGGTTATAACAAGGCAAGGAAAACTCAAATAAAGAAAGGTAGTCATAAAAGAGTGAAGTGAATTTTTCAAGTAGACCTCAACTAAAAGTAGAGGCTAAGATTGAGATTTCACCCTTGAAAGGAAATGTAGATGAGGTTGTGTTTGACCATTGATTAAAAAATTAGAGTTATACTTTAGCATAAGTTATTAGTAATTTAGAACAAAAGATTTCCTTTTTAGGTTGAGCTTTGTAAATCACACTTTAGCTTGGGTTAAGAGTGTCTTGTGATGTATAGAATTACAAAATTAGTCTCCTATTTTTTCATGGGATAAATTTAAAGGATCCATTGAGAACCAATTTTATCATTTTCATAGAAAGGAAAAATATACAGAATGATAATTTTTGAAACAAAAGGATGGCCAAAGTGTGAATGAGTTGACTAGTGAATTTTGAAAAATGAATATTCAAAATTCAAATGAAGAAATATGTTCATAACGAGGAGGTATTAATAAAATATGTTGGGGGAACTTATATCCATCTTCATCTGCCCATATTAATTTTTAAACTAGTGAATATTGGTAAGATATCTTCTCATGCTAATTATCTTGAAATTGATAGCCCTTAATTACCAAAAAAATACTCATTGTCATCACGATCAACATCATTTTGACCATAATCACCACCACCACCAATGCATTTGCCATTAACACTACCCTTGCCACCACCAACACCACCATCAACAAAATTCTTATTTTTTTAATCATTAACACCATTAACATAATTTTTAATCGTCACCTTCATAATTGTTATCCTCATCATGCTCATAATTATTCCTATGACCATTAACATCATTTGTAAAATTTTCATCACTACCAATGTCATGATTTTGAATATAATTATTCTATGCAATTGAAATCTAGCCTAGTATTTAATGAGGCTGATTTTTTAATTTAGTTAAGTGTGTGATTTTCACCTTGTTGATGTTTAGCAGCTTCAGGCTCATTCTTCCAGCCTTTTGTAAAAAAAATTATTTGTGATAATTAATGAGGAGGAGCGCTTCTCAAGGAAACATTTTAATTCTTATCTTGGCCGACCTTCTTTGTTCTTTCACCTTGGCCAACCTTCATTGTAATTCATAATTATTATTTGCATTTATCTTTTCCTTTGGTGGCTGACCTAGTTCTTGTAGAGGTGCGACCTCTCTAGCAAATGTATATATAGAAGTTCATTCTCACTCATTCTAGCATCAAGCAAGTTTGATTCCTTTCTACAAGCAAGTGTGAATTCTATCAAGAGTAGCTCCTTCTATCAAGTGTGAATTTCTTCTAGCACAGATTGCGAATCCATTGAATAGCAGATTTCTGTTCAAGGAAGAGCAAATTTTTCATTGTTATTACAGCCATTGTTGGTGTTGAATATTGGCCTTGTGTGTGGCCTCATTGTAAAGAGACTTGTTGCCCTTACTTATATATATATAAGAGATATATTTGTTGCTAGGTTTTTCTCCCTCAAGTGGAGGGCTTTCCCAGGGTATATGCCGTGTTATTGTGTCTGATTTTGAATTAAATTTTTGTGCATTAAATATGATCATAAAAACAACATGGTATTAGAGTGGGTTTGAAGAAGATCTTGATCAGATTTAGTATTGCATTGATACTCTTATTACTCTTTCTCATCTTTGATCACATCTATCCCTTCATTAAGATGGTGAACAAAATCAAGATCGAGGACAAACTTGAGGGAGCAACAAATTTCACATCTTGGAAATTCAAAATTATGCTCACCTTGGAGGAAAATGAATTGGTTGAGTTCGTGGAGAGAAAAGTTTCTAATCCTACTAATGAGGAAGAGAAGATTCAATGGAAGAAGAAAGATACTAATGCGAAGAAGATGTTAGTTGATTCCGTGAAGGACCATATTGTTCCAATCATCTCTAAGTTGAAGACAGGAAGAGAGATGCTTAAGACTTTGGAGGAGATGTATGAGATCAAAAACACAAGTCGTGCACTTGCATTAAATCAACAACTTCATCATGTTAAGATGGCAGAAGGAGAATCTGTTATCACTTACTTCATGAAGATTTATGAATTGAGAGATCAACTCTCTACCATTGGTCATATTGTTGATGTCAAGGATTTGACCATGTTGGCTCTTAATGGTATTCCTTCATCTTGGGAGTCTTACATTCAAGGAATCATCTCGAGATCGAAACTTCCCAAGTTTAATCGTTTGAGGGCAGACTGTATTCAAGAAGAGTCTAGGTTGGCTATGAGAGGTATTAGTCGAAGCTCTACAAATGAAGACATTCATGTTCTTTCCGCTCAATCCTTAAAGAAGAAAGTAAAAGGAGGAGAGAAAGGATACTTCAAGAAGAATAGAGATAAGGGTCAGATGGTGCTCCTACATTCAAGAAGAAGAAGGATCTATCTTGCATTCAATGCTTTCAATGTGACAAGTTTGGTCACTACACAAAGGATTTCCCATCCAGGCCTAATCAACAAGCTTCATTTGTAGATGTGGATGAGATCTCTCCTCAAAAGGATTCTAGGGAATTTCTATTCTAAGTCATGGGCCTATGTTCAAGCCGTGAAGATGGTGGACTAATTTGAGTGCAAGAGCAGTGTTCTATACTGTATCCAATAATTGCATTCATCATAATATTTAAAGAGATAAGTATTCTTTATTTTCTGAGTTATATCAGTTATTTGGATCTTGTAATTAGTAAAGAGAGATAGTGGTTTGTCTTGAATTGTGTTCTCTAGCATAAGATCCTTTGAACATTTCATTTATTGCAAGTTATTTCATGTTGGTTATGAAGATTTCTGAGTGTGACTCTGAAATAAAAAGAGAATTGCAATTTTGATGGTGATTAGTTGGTCACATCGATATCATTCTCTAATGCATGAACTATGATATAGCCTTGAACTCTTGGAGAGAGTTGGTTCCACATGCTAATTGCATAATGCATTCAAGAAATCTGTAGTTGTGTAGATTGTCTTTTTGTTGTGCTAAGTTTGGCACTCTCAAGAGGAGTAAAAGATGGAAGAAAGAGTTATATCAAAATCAATAAAGATAAGTTTCTTTATCCCTTCATTCTTATCTTTTGATATATTTATTTTTAGGTTGATTTATTTATTCATGTTTTAATATTGCTCATAAATTCTTATGTATTCATTCTATAACTTGAGATAGTAAACTTTGTATGATTCTAGCCTTGATATTTCTTTGGATAGTTATAAACAGTTAGTAATCTCTCTCTAAAATTCTTCTAGGACATATCTAAGAGCAAGAAGGTGATGAGAGATTGCTTAGTGATGAAAAGCTTGAGGCATCTTATGAGGAAGTCATGCCGACCAAAGAAATGATCAAGCCTAAAGTCACAACTTGCAGCCATGGGACTGAGTTGGCAACTAGAGGGAGTTCACTTCTAGAAGTCTTCTTTGCAATATCTGAAGTAGGGATCAAGAGGGAGTTATGTAACTCATTGAGAAGAAGTGAAGATTACTGTATTGCAAGGCTAGGTGCTAAATCCTTAGAGGATCCCTTCAGCTGCCAAGATTAGAATTTCTCAAGACAGTCATCTGGATTTGACATTGGTAGCTCCGCAAACCTATTCAGAATAGAGTGATCTGGGATGAGGTCGAGGAGGACAATTATAAACTCACTATAGTACTAGAGGTGTGTGCTAGAAAACATTTATCTAAGGCAAGTGTCAAGTAGGAAATCTTAGACGAAGAGGTCAAAAGGTTGATGCAAGTACTTGAAGATTCAGAGGGAGCCTACTGAACTTGAAGAAGATGGTAATCCAGTTGATCTTGGTTCTTTATGTTGATTTATTTCTTACTGGAGAAGATCACCTCATTATCAAATGCAAGAAGGAGTTAGCTTCTAAATTTGAAATGAAGGATCTTGGTTACATGCACTACTTCCTCGGTTTAGAAGTATGGAAAAAGTTGGATGAGATCATTCTAAGTCAAGGGAAGTATACTATTGACATCTTGAAGAGATTTGGTATGATGGATTGCAAATCCATGTCTACATCTATGGAGACCAACTTTCATAACTTGTAAGAGGCTGCAGCTAGTTCAGATTTGGTGGATCCTACTATGTATAGGCAGTTGATTGGATCGTTGATGTATCTAGTCAATACTAGACCAGATATTTTCTATGCAGTGAGTGCACTTAGTCAGTTCATGTGTGAACCAAGGCAAATGCATCTAGTTGCAGTGAAGTATATCCTGAGATACTTGTGTGGCACAATTGAATATGGCTTGAGGTATTCTTCTGATGTGGATTTGGAGTTGCTTGGATATATTGATTTTGATTGGGCAGGGTGTGTCACTGATCAGAAGAGCACCTTTGGATGTTGTTTCAGTTTGGGGTCTGTGATGATCTCTTGGTGTAGCAGGAAGCAGTCTTCTTTGGCATTGAGCATCACAAAGGTCGAGTATATTGCAGCTTGTGTGGTAGTTCGAGAAGCAATGTGGCTTCAGAAGCTCCTTGTAGGATTTTTTAGACAATCATTGGAGCCAACTATCATCCTTTGTGATAATCAAAGCTATGAGAAGCTTTCTGTCATTCCAGTGTTTCATGACAAAACTAAACATGTTGAGATCAAATACCACTATATTAGAGATATGATATTGAGGAAAGCAATTCAGTTGAGGTATATCAGCACTAATGAGCAGGCGATAGTCATTCTCACCAATCCTCTCTCGAGGATAAAGTTTGTGCACTTTCGAGACAAACTTGGTATGGTGGAGAATGAAGCCCTAGTTGAGAAGGAGTTTTAGTATCAGTAATCCTCTTTAATGTATTTCTCTTTGAGAGAGATTTAAGGTGCAAGCCCTTTTTAATGCATTTCTCTTTGAGATTTGAGGTGAAAGCCCTTGTTTCCACCCTCTAGGAGAGCCATGGTGGATGTCATGTGTGTGACTCCATGACAATATCATGTGAGAGAGTCCATGATGATTTTCTTGTACTTGTGTTTTCACCCTTTAAGAGAGCCATGGTGAACGTCACGATGAGGTGACAACATCACGTTGAGTGATGAGCATTTGTACATACCATCCATGGGAGTAGCCATGATGGTTGATATCATAGTGAGGTGATATCTCTTTTTTCCATCCATGGGTGTAGGCATAATTGTTGATATCACGATGAGGTGATATCTTTCTTTACCATTCATGGGAGTAGCCATGATGGTTGATATCATGGTGAGGTAATATCTCTTCTTTCCACACATGGGAGTAACCATTGTGGTTGACATCACGATGAGGTGATGTGTCTTATGTAGCCAAAAGTATTTCTCCCTAGCTAAGAGGGAGTGTTGATGTTTAGCAGCTTCAGGCTCATTCTTCTAGCCTTTTGTAAACACATTTATTTGTGATAATTAATGAGGAGGAGCACTTCTCAAGGAAACATTGTAATTCTTATCTTGGCCGACCTTCTTTGTTGTTTCACCTTGGTTGACCTTCATTGTAATTCATAATTATTATTTGTATTTATCTTTTCCTTTGGTGGCTGACCTAGTTCTTATAGAGGTGCGACCTCTCTAGCAAATGCATATATAGAAGTTCATTCTCACTCATTCTAGCATAAAGCAAGTTCGATTCCTTCCTAAAAGCAAGTGTGAATTCTATCAAGAGCAGCTTCTTCTATCAAGTGGAAATTTCTTCTACGGAAGATTGCGAATCCATTGAAGAGTAGATTTATGTTCAAGGAAGAGCAGATTGTTCATTATTATTACAGCCATTGCTGGTGCTAAATATTGGCCTTGTGTGTGGCCTCATTGTAAAAAGACTTTTTTCCATTACTTATATATATAAGAGATATATTTGTTGTTGGGTTTTTCTCCCTCAATTGGAGGGTTTTCCCAGGGTATATTCTGTGTTATTGTGTTTGATTTTGAATTAAATTTCTGTGCATTAAATTTGATCATAAAAACAACACACCTTGATATTGTAATGTATAAGGGTGGAAACACATGGGTCTATACTATTTTAATATGTATGCATTTGTGAGGGATTCATGGACCATAAGTGTATGATATATATTTTTTATCAGGTGCATTTTCTATGCCATCAAATTTACACTCATAATACTATTAAATTTATAAGGTAAGATTCAAAAGAGGACAAATTCCATTGGATTATCTTGGTATTCCTTTATTATTTGGCCCTCCTAATCATCTTCCATGGAAAAATATTCTTGATTGATTTAGGATGTATGTCAATCATTGACCTTTTTGTTGGTTGTCTTTACTAGAAATCTTATCCTCTTAAAGTCTACTTTATAGGCTCTTAATGTCTATAAATTTTAGCTCCTAAAATACTTCTAAAAAAGTTTGATTCTCTTTCTAGGACATTTTTGTGTATAGGGAATTTGGACACTAAAAGATAGAGTCTAATCAATTAGGATAGGGTTTGTTGGCCTAAACAAAGCAATGGTCTTGGTCTTAGAAAAGTGGAACTTAATAGTCAAGCTCTAGGTGCTAAAATTTACTGGAGATAGGTGAGCATAGTAGAATCAACCTTGAGCTAAACTTCTTAGCTACAAATATTTAAATGGGATTCCTACTAAGGAGGTTTTTCAGAATTGAACTAGCTAGGAAAGGTTCAATGATCTAAAATACCATAAAGAATTGTGCTTCTATTGTTAAATGAGGCCTTTTCTAGATTGTTAAATTAGGTTATTAGGCTCTTTATTGGACTAAATTGTGGGATCTTCATTCCCCAATTCTCTTTTCCTTCCCTCTTCACCCTTTGAGTAAGTTCTTTTTAGATGTTATTTGGTCTAAAAGGTTTGATTTTAAGACTTACCATTTGGTATGGGAAGACATAAGATAGCCTATGGGGGAGATCCTAAGTCTTGTGCTACACTTGCTTTTATCCTAGATAAGTCTAAACCTTGTTATTCTTTAGAGAATAATGTTGTTTTGGCTTGGGGCTATGATCCTAAAGGGTTTTATTCTATAAATCTAGTGAATATTAGTTACTAGAAGAGGAAAATAATGGGTTTGAAGATTTTCTTGGTGGAAAAAGATCTAGGGGAGAGGACCCAGTAGTTGTGCACCTAACTTAGCGTTCCTCAAAATCCTACTTGGAAATTTCAAATCACTCCAATTTTTTTACAGCAGCTTACTTGGCAAGTCCCCTGCTTATAACAAAAGTTTCGGGGCCACATCATCAAATATGATGCCACATCAGCATGCTTTTTGTCAAGGTGTCCAAAAAGGCACCGTCTAAACCCCTTACCAATACTTGTGCATTCACATCACCAGTAGTTAAGCGCTGATGTGGCATCACATGATTGGTTGCTTTTTAGATCAAAAGAATACATTTTGTTTAATTATGGGTAGTAAAGTCACAACTATTGGCATTATATAAACAACTATTGACATTATATATACAACTATTGGGCATTATATTAACAAAAACATTCTCAACTATTGAAACATGCTCAACTACTGGGTCCTCTCCCCTAGAATAAATTTTGTTGGCCCAAGTACAATTTCTTTCTCTGGTTAGTTGTCAAAATAAATGTTTTATTAGGGTTAATATTAAAAGAGGGTATTTCAAGACCCTTTTAAATGTGTTCTCTATGGGGTCAATGCAGAATTTGTATCTCATATTTTCTTTTAGCACCCCTTTTTTGAGGGTCTTTAGAAGCAATGGCACCATACATATTTAGAACCAACCCCTAATGCATGCTACTTCTTTATCATTTTTTGGGATAGTTTAGGCATCCTCTTTGGGATATTGGTCTGGTCTTTATCCTTTGAAAAGTTTTATTGGAGAGGAATCACTAGATCTCTCAATCAAAGTCTTATTGGGTAAATTATGTTTGACAAAATATTTTAAAGACTCATTAAAAGAAACTTTGGTAGCTAAGTGTTCTTTTGATCAAGACATTATCCCCTTTGATATTTTAATTTTGAAAGTTAAATTTGGGTCATCTTGTTGAATTAGTTCCTTCTAGTTCCCAGGTAAAATATTCTTATAATATTAATAGGGTTGGAAAAATGGTCTTCTCCCCCTTTGGACATTTTCAAAATAAAATATTGATGGTTCTTCCTAGGGTAATCCTAGCAAAGTTGGGATTGGTGGTATTGGGCATGATAGTAATGGTTTGGTTCACTTTTTGTTCCCTTTTGCTATGGGTTTGGTACTAATAATCAAATGAAGGCCCATGCCATCCTTTTAGATTTAGAGAAATCTTGTGAGTTAGGTTGGAAATAGGGTATTTGTGAGATGGATTCCATAATTTTGATTTCTCTTTGAACAAAGGGAGTTTTGGCAACTCTTCTTAGTGGTTAACATCTTTCATGGAGCAGATTCTCCACCTTTTTTAAAACTTTGATTCTATCTCCTTTGTTAATATTCATCATGAGTAGAATGGTTTTGCAGATTGTCTTGTCAAATAAGATTTTAAGGCTAATCATGGATGGAAATTTCCAATTGGAAGTCCCTATCCTTTGATCAATCTTCATAGTTCCTTCAACATCTTCAAAATGTTATGGGTTAATCATTATTACTATTTCTTTAGTATTGTTTACTTTCTAGATTTCCTATTTCCCTTTGGATCTTGGTGATGGAAGTTTAATGATAAACTTCCTTGAATTTTTCTTCTTTTGATTTTAGTGACAGTTTTTACTAGTTGAAAATTTTTACAATCTTTTTTAACTTCTTAATTAATATATTTTTATCCCCTTAAAAAAGGATTTTTTTCGTATAGCTTTAAATTTCAGAATGGATGATAAATTCAGAGGAGCTTGCAATAATCTGTTACATCCAATCACACATCGCAAGATTTGCGAAAGATGACAACCCAAATATAAATAACCTTGTCTTTTGTCCATTATGGAGATGTAGCACAAGTTTGAACTTTTTCTCGTTTCCTTTCAATTAATTTTCTGAACAGATTTATTTAGCTCCTAGGGTAAAACCCGCTTCACGTAGGTAAGTTGAATTTAAAACTTTTAGGGTATATGAGTGTGTAAATGCAGACTAGTTTTTGGTTTTGTTTAGATAATCTTTCTTTAAAAACAGGCCATGGCCGGTGCGGAGTATAAAAGAATAAATCTGATGAAATTTGCATGTTACATCTTATCCTTTCCTCCCTCGGCTTGAACGCTATTTTTGTCTTTAATTTTGTATCTATTGATGCGCCTGTCGGTGCCATTTCGAGCTTAGTGATAGTGGCAAAATAATAAGACGGCCATTGCTTGGATTTCTTTGTTCTCAATAGCATCTCCTGAACATTAATCTATCCATATATTATGTGCGTCCGATTGCCGTCCTTAACGATACATATGTACATCGTTCAATCTTCAACTGTAAGATAGGTTTGGCGTTGAGAAGAGCAAAGCGAAGATGGGCAAGGGATTGACTGGTGAAAAGCCTCATGCATTGGTTGTGCCATTTCCTCTACAAGGTCACATAAATTCCATTCTGCATTTCGCTCACAAGCTCGTCTCCGATGGATTTCTCGTAATATTCGTACATAGCGAGCACAATCACTCGCGCATAATGGAAGCACAGGAGAAGATGAAATTGGAAGATGCAAATAAAGATAATATGAGATTGGTGAGTATATCCGATGCCCTTGCGCCGGGAGAATCGCGTTCAGACGTCCCTGCACTACTCGACTCATTGAAAGATACGCTCGCTTCTTCCCTGCATAAACTCATTCAGGACATCAACGAAACTGAACCGCATGGGATTACGTGCGCTGTTTTTGACCTCAGTCTGTATTATGTTCGGCATCTCGCCAAGAATTTGGATATTCCATGTGCTCTGTTTTCTACATGCTCTGTTGCCACTTCTGTCGTTTGCGAGCAATCCTCCACCTTGCTCTCTTCCGGAATTCTATCTCCCAATGGTAAGGCTCGCTCTTTGGGTTTTAAATTCTTGCTCTCTTGCCCTATTTTAATGTTCGCTGCTTGCGGTTGCAGGCACTGCCAAGGTGGATAAGATGATCAATGTTCTACCCTTTATGCCGCCTCTACGTTCCACAAAGTTAGTGTGGATGTTTGGGGGCGAAGATGGGATCAAGAAAAACATGGAGTCGGTTCTCGATGTAGCCAATATAGTTCGAGACGAACTCATTCTGTTCAACTCCTTCTACGATCTGGAAGCTCCCTTAATCAACGAGTACCGTGAAAAGGGCACGAAATTATGCACAATAGGTCCTCTAATGTCTTCGGGAATTTTGGAAGGAGATTTAGAGCAGACTGACGGTGGCAGGCAGGGCAAATTGCGGGCGGAGGAGGTGGAGTGCCTGGCTTGGCTAGACAAGCAGCTCAGCCAGTCTGTCATATACGTGTCCTTTGGGAGCTTGGCGATGTTGAACGCGAAGCAGTTCGAAGAGCTGGCTGCAGGGCTGGAGGCCACCGGCAGACCATTTCTGTGGGTCGTGCGCTCAGATTTGATGGACGGGACGACGGGTGTGTTACCTTCCGGATTTGCCCAACGTGTTGGAGATCGCGGGTGCTTAGTTTCATGGGCTCTACAGCTCTCGGTTTTATGTCATCCCTCGACTGCGTGTTTTATTACGCACTGTGGATGGAATTCCACATTAGAGAGCGTGAGCAGGGGCGTTCCCACATTTTGTTGGCCTTATTCCATTGATCAGTTCCTCAACTGTACTTACATTGTCAATGAGTGGAAAATTGGGTTGTAATTGACTGCAAATGGAGATGGATTAGTAGAACAAGGGGAGATTCTGAATGCTGTGGAAAAGCTGGTCGGGGGCGAGGAAGGTGTGGACATAAGGAAAAGAGCGACACTGCTGAGGGAAAGGGCGAGGGAGTCTGTCAAGCCAGGCCGTTCGTCATCGATTAACTATAATCTGGTAGTGGAGACCCTGCGAAGCAACCGAACATAGAAATGTATGGCGGCAGCCTCTCAATAATCTCGAATGAAAAATGAAAAATTCACATGTTTGGAGAAATAAAAAATTGTGTAGAATAGCTATAAAAATAGGAATCGAGACAAATTCAGATTTCATAGATTTTGATAATTGCTATAACGAGGCTTTTGTTCAGGCTGTGACTTGATCCCTAAATTTTTTAACGTCATTTGTCTTAGCACAAATTTTTATGCTGTGTCGGTACAGACCATCGATGGGGCCTACAGCTGTCTGATCCACCCTCTTCTCTGTCCAAGCCACCTTCTTTCAGCTGTCCATAATAAATGTATGAGCGAACTGCTTGACTTAGTAGATGTAGAATTTATTGTATATTTTTTTATAAATCGAATGCATGAGCTTGTAATCTTAACGCTCCATTTTGTAGTCTGTTCTCTATTTGTGTTATGTTTTCATGGTATCAGAGCCAAGTGGGCTTTGAAGTGTCTATTGTGTGAAATGACTATCAAGAGCCAGATCGTTGGAGAAGTCTGATCACTGGAGTTTTTTCAAGCGTTGTTGAAAGGAGTTGCTATTTTTAAAAAAGGTGGAGCATTATTTGCTGTTCAGATCACCTAGCCGTCAAAGAAGATCACCCGTAGGCCGTCTATTGGAATAAAGAATTGCAGTGCTGCTAGTGAAGGGGTCCACATGAGAAATGCTTCTGTACAAGCGAGAAGTTGTCAAAGGAGAGGCCACCATTTAAGCTAGGATTTAAGAAATCAAGAAGTTCGTCATAATTTTTAAGAAAGGAAATTGAAAGAATCCATAAAGAATTAGATTGTAGATTTATGCAAAACAGCCACTAAACAAAAGCATTGCCCAAGTCATCATGAACAAAGGAGTGAAGAATATGCTGCGAGAGTTTGGAGCCAGCCACAAACATATTGAAGAATCTATGTAAGAGGGATGAATGTCCCAGTTTGGCTATGATGATATGCCAATGATTCTTCAAAGCATTGATAGTTTGATCACGTAAAAGCTAAGCTAGCATAGCTCATTTGAAGAGTTTGGAGAAATAAGGTGTTTTGATGAAACTCTCTTTCATATTTGTAAGTCATAAATTTGAAAAACTCCTTGTTTGTTTGGTTTATAAGAAGGTCAACATCAAGGAACAATAATACAAAAAAATTAATTATGTGTGTTAGTACCTAGGCTTTATTCTTTAAGCCTATGTGTTTGTGTGTTTGGAGAGTTTATTTTGTTCTTGCTATGGCTTTATAGAAAATATTCAATATTGTGGTCAGTGCAAAATTAGATGGTTCTAACTATGCAAGTTGGAAATGTGAGATAGAATTGATTCTACAAATGAAAGGCTTATGAGAGCTAGCAATAGAGATGAAAGTAAGCATGAAAAATGGAACAAAATGGATATGAATGCACGAGCTACTATTTTATGGAAAATTGGTCTAGGGATAAGGTCTCATGTTCAAGATCTAAAAACAACAAATAAAATATGAGAAACTTTGCAAAAAATGTATGAAAGAACTAGCAAGTTAAAAGTTATAGACATCAAAAGGCAATTAACTCATTTAAAAATGAAGGGAGGAGATATCATAAATAATCATATTGCACTATTAAAAAAATTAAGAAATCAACTTGCAATGATGAAGGTTGAATATAAAGACATTGAAATTATAGATTTTTTAATTGAAAGTCTTCGAGATTGAAAGGAAGAATTTTGTTGGTTCTATGCTTGGGAGATAGAATAACAATCTTTTACACTCTCATTCAAGGACAAACCCTAGAGATCTCAATCTAAAGTATGCAAAGGAGAGAGAGATAATGCAATAAGGTTGTCCTAGGGTGTGAATGTAAACTAAAGAGGGGCTCACCATCAAGCTAGGGCTTGGAAAGTGCACCATAGAAAAATGGCCCCTTGTCATTTTCATGGTCTTTTAGGCCTTTCCTCTCGATAATTGGTCCATTTTGCTCTGATTTATTGATGTAATGTGGCTTGATCATGCACATTTAGGCCTTTAAAATGCAAATTATGATGTCTTGTGAAGGTATTATGAAGTGTTGTAAAACATTTCTACACATTTCTAGACTCTATTCATTACAATTCTCCTAAAAATTATCTTTTTATTCATCAACAAGTCCTATTTTGAAGTGTTGTAAAGTCTTGTAACAAGGTTTCACACTTTTCTAAGCACAATTTCACTATTTACACCTTTCTTATTCTTTATTTGACCCCTTTATGCCCTTATGAGGCTAAATTAAGTGTGTTTTTGAATGTAAAGCCAACAAACAACATTAAATGCAAGATAATTCCCGACACCCACGTTTAAATCCAAGGTGGGACCCATTCATCATGGGTGGCGAATGAGTCCCTCTTGGCTCCAAATTCAAAATATTTCAAATTTTCTTTCGGGTTTTTATTTAAAATCACCTTATGTCAACCTCTAATGAGGTATCATCGGGTTACTAAGGCACAACTATGTATAAATATGTGATTTTCTCTTCATTTTACATCTCCTACAATCTCATAACTTATTCAAGCATTCAATTAGCATTTGAGAACTTTGCATCATCTAATCAAGCATCAATCAAGCATTTAAAGGCAGCCATTGACATATCTTCAGATTTTCATCAACAAGGGTTTGGTAAGTTGATAACATTTGCATGTTATTAGTTTATCTTTCTCTTTCATTTCATCATTTTATTAAGGGTTTGATTTCCAAAGTGGGATTTGACCAAGGAAAATCCCTTTGCCCTAACCCTTAACCATTTTCCCCCTTTGTGCATGTGTTGCATATGCAGATTTATCAAGCATTTAGGTGTTGAAAAGTGGAGAAGAAGTCAAAAAAGTGTCTCAAGTTAATCATATCCTATTTTAAACTTGGAGAAGACTTTCTGTCCATTTTTTGCAAGATTAACTTCGTCAACCCAACAAGCACACAACTTCAGATCTAGTGCTATAGGATTGGTCCCCTGATTTCTCAAAAATTTGGGAGAGGACCGATTCACCATCAGTTGCGAATGAGTCCCACCTTAAGGCTGGAAATCTAGATTTTGTCAGTTTCTAGATCCTGACACTTAGAAACCAATTTTTGATAATTTTCATTAGAAGCGGGACTGATTCACCATCAGTGGTGAATGAGTCCCACTAGTGATTTTCTGTGATTCCAAACAGCATTTAGAAGATTCTAGATTCTCCAATCTCTTCCCAGGTGCACTCTGATTCAACCCTTTTCCGTTATGTTTTGCATTTATTCATTCATAATTCATTGTTTGCATATTATATTATGTTTTCAAACATTGCATTGTTCTTAGGTTTTGCATTCATAATCAATCAAAAAGTTCATTTAGTTGCATTCATATCATTCCATTTAGTCTTAATTACAACATACATGAAATAATTTGAGTGAACTAGCTAGATTCTTTGGCCCTTCTTTCTCCTTTCAGGTGAAAAACCCTAGAAGAGTTAGTAAGCTTTAAGGTGCCAAAAAATCTATGGTTCACTTTGGTGAACCCGCATATTGAACACTTTACATTTATGATTCCAATTGCATATTGTATCTTAGAATTCATTTGCATTAACATTCAATTAGGACATTGTCTTGTTTTTCATCCCAGGGTTTCTCATATTGCATTAGTGAAAGACTCATTTAGATTTCATGTTTGCATTGCATATCATTGAAAAAACTAAAAAAATTGCATCTGCATCCTTCATTGGCATTTGAAAAGCATTTAAATCACTTTAAATTTTTTGAAAAACATAAAAAAATCTCATAGTTGGACTCATTCGCCACCCTGAGCAAATTAGTCTACCTGCACATTTTAGACTGCAATTTTAGACATTTTCTTGCATTTTCCTACATTTATGTTCTCTGTTTTAGTTTGTAGAATTTCTATTATTTGCATTTTTCACTCCTAGATTACATTGCATTCACATTCACCCCGTCCTTTGTGGTACTTGCATGAGTGTGTGGTGCCCCATTGATAATACTTTGGTGAAACAAAGTTATGGACTGATGGCTTCCCACGATAACACTTTCATTGTGGACCTTGGGATCTCAAGAGCTCCTACTCCTAGTATGGACAATGGTTCATTAGGCATTGATCATACCACTTCTATGCCTTCCCCTTTCCATCCAATGAATGTTGACACACAAAACAATTCCCTTCTGCAAGACAAGGTCATTAGTATTCATGAAGATTTTTCACATTTACAACAAGACTTGTCCCTTGAAAACATTTCCTCCACTGACATACCTGCAATAGAAAACCTTCGTCATTTGATTGGAAGTGATGATGGTTTACAAGTTATGAAGAAAATAGTTGACATATACAATAAACATGCTCCTTCCACATCCCAATCAAAAAACATAGTTGCAACCCAAGGAGGATCTTAGATTCCTCCCCCTTCAACCATAGCATCCATACCAACCTATACCACTCCTCAAGTTAGAACAACTATGCAACAAGTTAGTCATGTGGCTCCTTCTTTCACAATTCCAACTAGCATTCCAAGTTCCTTTGTGGTATCACATGTCCCCTCTTCCACCTTCACCCCTCTAAGTGTCCCTTTCACTTCACCCAACATTACATACACTCCATCTCCATTTTCCCTTCCACCTCATACCCCTTACATCGATCCCATCATTATAGAACTCGCTAACATAGTCTCATCCATGCAACAACAACTCTCCACCATTAGTCAAAGACAAAATGCTCCACCAACATACCATGTTCATAATAATCCATTATCCTTAGAGATCTTATGTACCTAGATTGCACAAGGAGTTGAAATGCTTAGGTTTGAGAAATATGGGGGTAAAGGTGATCCTACTAACCATGTCAATGCATATATAGCCTTGTGTAGTGACTTTGTCCTCAATGATAAAATGTTACACTACATTAGAGTGGTTTTCAAACCTTCCCAATCATTCCATTCGATCATTCAATGAACTTGTAGATGCCTTCATAAGCCACTTCCAGGTTCACATGACACCTAAGAAAACAATGGCTGATTTAATGCGTTGTAAAAAAAATAATGATGAAAAAGTCACTGACTTCATTTCTCATTTTTGATAAAAGGGGGATAAACGGGTTTTACAAGGACTTGAAGCCATAAAGTAACATTATAAGCTAAGACCAAAACAGAGGTCCGATAGATAAAAAGGTTGCCAGAAAGAAAAAAACCAGCAATAGCAGACAACCACAAAAAGCCACAAAAAAACCATTACACGGCCAACAAACAGACAAAGCTGGGCCCAACCACATCTAATCCATAGATTTCAGAAGCTCGTCCGCAACCTCTTCCAGGTCCACCATATCCTGGACCCCCTCCATAAAGATCTGAGTCATATTTGGGGAGGTCAGAGCTTTTCTTTTCGTGCTTGATCTGGTTCGTTTAGAGATCCCTGCTTCCTCATCCTGGTCTTTCTCCTAATCAAGGTCGATAATCAGAGCTCTCTTCTAGGTTTTCTCCAGTTTTTCGGACATGGCTTTGATGATAACAACATTATGTCTGGCAATTCTATAGTTTTGATCAGCAATTTTTTTCAAGGTTCCTTTCATTTTTTCAATATCATTATCAACAGTGCTATCCTTTTGAGTGTTATCCTTCACATTGGTATTCTTCTCCGCTTCAAGCTGAATAAGCCCCGCAACTTTGGCTTCAATTTCCCCCAACTTACCATGAAGAGATAGACTTTTATTTTTCAACTCGTTGATTTCATGGAATAACCATTTGGTAGAATTAAACTGGTCCACAAAACAACTCTTGGCAGTTCCAATGAAGTCAAACGGGGGGTCACTTTCAGAATTGACCCCAAAAATCACCGACTCCGCACCTCTAAGAGGGCTATAGTTCTCTTGTTGAAAATTCTAAGGGATGTGGGGATCCTCAAGACTAACCCCGACCACTTTAGCAGAAACAACAGGGGAGTCATCAGGGTAGGAGACTAACTTATTAACCGGAGAGCTAGAGCCCACCACTTTAGCGTTAGGATTAGTGCGGCCAGAGGCAGGAACAGAGCAGGCACCAGAAGGCTGGGGGGAATGGCCAGAGGCCGAAGGGGGGGCAGAGGAGGCGAAGAGCTCTTGACATGGCCGGGGGAAACTTTAGTATCAGAAATGCTAGGCTCAGTATCGTCCTCATCAAGCACCAAAGGGGCTATAGGGTTTGGAAGGGTAGGCATATTCTAAAAGTGCTCATAAATGAGCCTTAAAAGACCCGTGTGAAGAATCGGGTATCTTTTAGGGCTTCTACTGTGGTCAGAAAAGCTATTTCTTAGGGAACAGAGCAAGAAGAAAGGGATAGAAACATGCACCTTATGCTGGAAGTGATTGAGCAGCACGAAGTGGTATCCATAAACCCTAGTGAAGCGGCCGTCGAGAGTGATGTACTCCATGATAACCCTTAGCACTTTTCTCCATAAAGCTTTTATAGTGTCCACTTCATAGTAACTATTCGTCGAATTGACAAGTTTCTACTTCTCCGTTTTAGTCTTAGGGAACCTCATCACAGCCTCATTAGAGAATTTCCTATCTCTAAAAAATTTATGCTCTTCCATCGGAATGCCAGTCACCTCCACTATCAAAGCTTCATCAATCTGAACTTTCCTCCCAAAGAGGAGAACCTCCCCATTATTCCAATTTTTCTCAAAAAAATTTGTAATCTCGTCCTTAGGGCCATGGAGTTTCTCGATGAATGGAAGTAAGCCACCCCTTCTTATTTTACTCCACACTTTAATGTTCTTGGTATGTGACTCGAAGCTGGTAGGTTCAACCCTCTTCCGTTCCCCTCCCATTTTTGAGATCTTAGTTCGAGTACTGTTGCAGACAGAAAACCTATTCCAGATAGTTTCTTTGCTTCGTAGGACCCACAAAGCATGCCAAAGTGAATAATTTATCTGCCAGATCCTCTCAGCCCCATTATATCTTCTAATTTTGTTATTCATGACTCGTACCTTCCTCATTATTACAAGACACCACCTCTTTTCCATTCACCGCTTTGAGCTCCAATAAAGCTTGAGCATCGAAGTGGAGGTCAATCTTTTTGTGCCACGTGAGGATTTTGTCACTCTTAACTCCCTCATTGGCAAAAAAATCCGCAACCGCGTTCGCCTCACAGTAAGCATGAGTAATTTTTACTCTATCGAACTTACTAAGTAGAACCTTAGCATCTTCTATCCAATTTTTAATCGACCAAGCTGGCTGGGACCTACTACAAAGGCTATCAATTATATTTTTTGAATCACCTTCAAGCCATAACTTTTTACATTTAATTCCCACAGCAAGGTTGATTATGTAATAAGCCCCCGACGCTTCTGCCACGTGATTAGTTTGGACCCCCAGAGGAGTGGCAACAACTCCCATAAAGTTACCTGCCAAGTCCCTTAGGACCCCACCACACCCAGCCTTCCCCGGATTTCCTTTGGCTGCACCATCGAAGTTGGCTTTGGCCCAGCCTTCCATAGGAAAACTCCAGCAAACCCCATCCCTGGATTTTTTGGTAGTATTAGGGGCATTGGAAATATCCCATTTAATTCTCCATTCCCTAGCAATCAGGCTATCAAAAGGAGAACAAACCACAGTCTCAACCTTTTCCTCCCTGAAGGGAACAATAGAGAAGTTTTTTTTAATCATCCTAAGAATTCTTTCAAACATAATTTCCTCTGACAACTCCTTATTCCTGAAGATCCGGTTGTTTCTCTCTTTCCAAATTCCCCAAGTCACATGGGGGAACGAGAAAGCCCACAGTTTTTTAATAAAGCGATTGAAAGAAGGAGCTTTCCATTGAACAAAAAATTCCTCAACCGACTCCGGGGGGACCCAAGAAAAATGCCAGCATTTCAGAAGCTTGTCCCAAACCAAGGAGGAGAAAGGACAGTGGATAAAGAGGTGGTTAACCGATTCAGCATTGCTTTTACATAGGTAGCATCTATTGGGGAGCAGAACACCTCTTTTGCTAAGATTATCCATAGTTAGAACTTTATTTTGCAGTAGCAACCAGAAAAAAATGTTAACCTTAGGTAAGAGATGCTTAGTCCAGGCTTGTGACCATAGAGGGGGAGGGTTAGGAGCATGTGAAATCTGGGCAAAGGTAGATGAGACAAAAAAATGCCCAGAAGGCTCATACTTCCAAATAAGACTATCCTCTTGATTTAAGCATAGTCTGACAGCATTCAAGGAGGAGTAAACAGAGACTAAAACAGGGTTTATCAAGGGAAGATTGATCCATTTACCATCCCGCCAATAGTCTTTAACAAAAAGGCCAAAAGTATCTTTGCAATACTCAGCCCATCTACTGAGATTCCCATCCTGAGATAGAGGTTCATTATGCAGCCAACAGTCATCCCAAAATCTAATCTGGTTACCATTGCGAACCTGCCATTTTAGTCCCAGTTTCACCACCTTTATCCCTTCAATCATATAGTTCCAGCAACTTGATCCTTTCGGGAGGTTGGGATTCTTAATAAAGTCTTTGAAGAAATTATTATTCTGTAAATAATTGCTTTTAATTATTTCACTCCATTCCCCAGAGGAAAAGAAAAGTCTCCATATCTGTTTAGCTAGGAGCGACTTGTTCAGCAGTCTGATTTTTCTTAGCCCAAGGCCTCCATCCTTTTTAGATCTGCAAACCAAATCCCATCCAACAAGAGGCATTCTTTTTCTTTCTTCGACTCCAGACCAAAGGAATCTCTTTTGAATCTTCTCAATAGTATCAGCATATTTGGATAGGATTTTAAAAAGACTGAGAGCATAGATAGGGAGGTTCTGCAGAGAAGCTTTAAGAAGCTGGAGTTTTCCGGCTTGGCTTAGGCGAGCTCCTTTCTAGCCAGAGAGTTTTTTCCCAAACCTATCAACCAGAGAGATCCAAAAAGTATCCGAGAGGTTTTAAGCATAGAGGCAGCCCCAAATAAGTAGCAGGAAGGGACTTCATTTCTCGTTACCAGTCATTGTATGCTTAGATTGATGTTACTTGATTCTTGATTCACATCTGCAGAAGAAGTTTATCAAATACTTACACACCTACCTTAAAGATAAGTTAACCATGATGAAATTCCCCTCGTTCATGCATTTATGTATGACCCTGTGATTATCATAACTTAGTTTCTAGTCGTGATTCAAAGTCCACTTCTAACTGAGTTGAAAAAGCTGAGCAAAACATCCAAAACAATCCAACAAACTTTAGAAAACTGAATCGAGGCTTCTTACAATTCAATCCGCCTTCTCTGCAACCACCTCAACCTGTTCCAAACCAAGTGGCCGTTGTTAAAGCAGCAGTACCCTATTCCTATGGGGATCTGAAGAGACAATTTACTCCCTTACCTGATACCCTTCACAATACAATGAACCAATTGCTCCAACAATAAATAATCACTTTGCCTACCATTAAACCACTTGATACCACCAAGACTTTACCACCTAACTTCAAACAAAATTCTTATTTCCATTTTCATCGCCAAAATGGCCATGACATCGAACAATGTAAGCGTCTAAAACACTTAGTTCAAGACCTCATTGATTCGGGTCGTTTGTCCATTACGGGTGCTAATGATCATGGTAATAAGTCAGTTGCACCCCCTAACTAGAATTTACAAATCTTTACCAACCCTATTCCTAAACACAATATTTCATTTGTCAAGGCTAGTGAACCTTCAAACCCTCAAGTCATGAACATTAATACAAATAATGAACAACCTGATGCTACCCAAGTTAATCGTATGGATGAACTTGTGGGTACGATAGACGTTATCCCTCATAGGGGCCCAACCAACAAAAAATTTGATATCACTTTTTCTTCCAAAGATATACTTAAAAAGCTTCCTGATGGTCCTCTTTACATAGCCAACCGAATCTATGATAAACCTACCAATAGGATTTTAATAGATCTAGCTTGTGGAGAGAACGTGATCAAAAAATAATTTTTGGTATTACATGAGTTATATCAAGACAACTATAATAAACCAACTTCATGGATCAAAACACATAATGGTTTGCGTGCCTATGATCAGATCGATAATACTCCCATTACAAGTAGGACCCAAAACTTTGGAAGTAACATTTTCTATCATTTCACAATCAGATCAATTTCGTCTACGGCTATGCCACCCTTGGCTTTGGTTGATGAAAGCAGTCCCCTCAGTTGTTCACAAATGTTTGAAGTTTCCACATTGCAATGAAATATTTACCATAAACCATAGTGGCTTTAATCCCTTGTCCTCTAAAGGTAATTTTTCTCTAGAAGCCTTTTGGCCTGAGTCTATGGAGCCCATCACTCCTCGTAAGGATTTCTTCTTTATAGCTAATCAAAATTTCAAAGCCAAGCACATAGCCAAATTGTCTCTTCCGTCCCCGTCCACTTCCACTCCTATCCTAGATGAAACCATGTTTCAACCTAAATCTGACATTGAACAAACCACACAACCTCATGAGCAACCAACAATAGACACTTCCCCTCTGAAATTTAAACGACCACGAGAAAATGAAGCAAATTCCATCATGCCTCCTCGCATTAAACAAGTGTATAAAGCTAAAGAGAAAGTGCTTGACCCATCTTCTTTAGTTTCTTCAGTTCTTCTCCCTCTATAAGACAAGGAACCTATGATGGATCAACCCACTCTAACCCTTCAACAAGTTCAAAATAAAATTAAAGAAACCGTAGTGCTAGGGAGTGTAGATGTCATCATCGTCTCCTTGCTCGTCAATCTCGAATGGACAAAAACAATGAAACCCAAACTCCACCTTTGACAAAAGCAATAGATGATCAACCTCTTCTTCCTAACCCACCCCAAAACAACATAATCCAACCCTCACAACAAAATGAGCCAATCCAACAACCACAACTTTTGCTATATCCTTCCTTGTAGATAACCCTTCATCCTCCTATTGTAATCAACCTTGATGACAATGAGGATGAAGAGATTAAAAAAATAGATGAAGTGCATAACACTCTAAACTCATTATTTTCATCTACAATGAGCTTAAATGATAAACCTTCTCCACCAAGTGAAGAACTTGGTACATATCCTAGTTCAACACTTGCAATTCTTCCTTTGGACAGTCAAGCACCCTTGCAATACACTGGACATGATTGGGAGATAGATGACCTATTAGATGGTTGACTTTCATTTTCCTTACTAGCCTTTTACACTTTACTTTTTTTATTTTCTTTTTTTTTGTGTATCGTACTCCCCCGTAATGTGCATTTGATGTTCTATCTCTTTGTAAGCTTCTTCTATTCATACCTCTATTCTTCTCTATGTCGTGCATTGCCTTTTTCACTTTTTATTTTGTGTTCTCCTTTTTGGGGATGACACAAAGCGTAGAGACATCCTATGTCACTTCCATGTTGACCTAAAAGGTCCTTTTTCCTTTGTTTTGTGTTTTCCTTTTGAGGACGATGCAAAGCATTGAGACCAAAATGTCTCTTCCATGTTGACCCAATCGGTCCTTTTTCTTTTGTTTTTTCTTGTATTTTTCCTTTTGGGGATGACACAAGGCATTGAGACTAAAATTTCTCCTTCATGTTGACCCAAAAGCTTTTCCTTTCATTTTTCCTTTCCCTTTTCATTTCACTTGTGTTTTCCTTTTGGGGACGATGCAAAGCATTGAGACCGCAATGTCTCTTCCATGTTGACCAAAAATGGACTTTGTTTTTCATTTGTTTTTCTCTCTTTGTGGCATTCTTCTAGTTCTATGTGCTTTGGGGAATGATGATAGTTCTAAGCTCTTTCATAAAAAAAATTTAGCAAAGAACATACTGACTCCAAATCCATAGATCCCTTATGTACTTGGTGTTTTCATTTTGGGGGCAGCCCTTTCTTTTCTTTTTCCTCTCTTTCACATGATGTATACTTACTTGGAAACATATCACTTGGCATAGAGGCTTTCCAAGTTGGCTCTCATGTCTTGTTTTCTTTTTGCATTTTCTTTCCATTGCTACTTTAAAGAAATTGCTCCTAGACTAATGTGTAGCAATTTCTTTAAAGTGGGGGGCATACATCGGCATCATTTCATTTGCATTCATGGTTCCTAGTGTAGCCTTTTCACTTCAAACGATGCATTTATCACTTTGTGGATGACATTGGGTATGATGTCCTTCATAAGTGTGATCTATCTTAGCATATTGCATTCCTCTTGGTGGCCTGATGCAACACACTACATCCTCTAAGTTGTGAATCTTTTATTTTTTGATTGGTCCTCTCTTGGAGACATTAAACACAATGTCCGACCTAAGCGATAGACCTCACATGAACTTAACAAGACTCCTTTGAACATCTTTTACAATTTTACATATCACACTTTGCATTTTACATTTTTTCCACCTTGCATAATGCAGCTTGCATGCCTGTGGTACCTTCAATTTTGTTCATGAGTTCTAAGCATACAAAGCTTTGCTTGTCTCATGAAGCTCGAACCATCATTTTCCTTTGTGGCTCTTTGTTAAAGTTATTAGGAGGTATAACTTTGATATGGTTGAGCGGGAAGCCCATCCAACAACACGACTTTCCCCATAGCCACCTTTGTGTTTGTGAGTACATTCCAACTAGTGTATGTACTTCACCTTCTTGTTTTTTCTCACCCAGTGGACTACCATGAGTTATGTCACCCCAAAGTGAGTATGCATTCTCTTTTTCAAACAAACGACCTAGATCTTATCCACAACTAGTTGGATAAACGATCAAAGCTTTCATTTCTTTTTCATCATCATGTGTGTTCCTTTGTTCTTATCTTCAGTTTTCCATGCGATCTTCATCCTGGGGGCTTGATCATCCCTCTTGATGGTTGTCATTCCATCTTGCTAATGTAAGTACATTGAAACCTCTCTCTCGATGTTCATGGCTACTTTAGTGTGAGTTTGAAGCAAGTTCATCCTCTCACTAAAGTGGGGACTTAATGCACCATATAAAAATGGCCCCTTGTCATTTCCATGGTCTTTTAGGCCTTTCCTCTTGATGTTTGGTCTATTTTTATCTGATTTATTGATGTAATGTGGCTTGATCATGCACATTTAGGCCTTTAAAATGCAAATTATGATGTCTTGTGAAGGTGTTGTGAAGTGTTGTAAAACATTTCTACACTTTTCTAGAATCTATTCATTACAATGCACCTAAAATCATCTTTTTATTCATCATCAAGTCCTATTTTGAAGTATTGTAAAGTCTTGTAACAAGATTTCACACTTTTCTAGGCATAATTTCACTATTTACACCTTTCTTATGCTTTATTTGACCCCTTTATACCCTTATAAGGATTAAATAATTATGTTTTTGAATGTAAACCTGACAAACAACGTTAAATGCAAGATAATCCTAGCACCCACATCCAAGTCCAAGGTAGGACCTATTCACCATGGGTGGCGAATGAGTCCCTCTTGGCTCCAAATTTAAAATATTTCAAAATTTCTTTCGGGTTTTTATTTAAAATCACCTTATGTCGGCCTATGATGAGGTATCATCGAGTTACTAAGGCACAATTGTGTATAAATATGTGATTTTCTCCTCATTTTACATCTCCTACAATCTCATAACTTATTCAAGCATTCAATCAACATTTGAGCACTTTGCATCATCTAATCAAGCATCAATCAAGCATTCAAAGGCAACCATTGACATATCTTCAGATTTTCATCAACAAGGGTTTGGTAAGTTGATAAAATTTCTAGTTATTAGTTTATCTTTCTCTTTCATTTCATCATTTTATTAAGGGTTTGATTACCAAAGTGGGATTTGACCAAGGAAAATCCCTTTGCCCTAACCCTTAACCATTTCCCCCCTTTGTGCATGTGTTGTGTATGTAGATTTATCAAGTGTTTAGGTGTTCAAAATTGGAGAATTCAACAAAGTGTCTCAAGTCAATCATATCCTATTTCAAGCTTGGAGAAGACTTTCTGTCCATTTTCTGCAGGATTAACTTCGTCAACCCGACAAGTAGACAACCTCAAATTTGGTGCTATAGGATTGGTCCCTTGATTTCTCAAAATTTTTGGAGAGTAATGATTAACCATTAGTGGCGAATGAGTCCCACCTTAAGGATAGAAATCTAGATTTTGTCAGTTTTTGGATCTTGACACTCAGAAACTCATTAGAAGCAGGACTGAATCGGTGGCGAATGAGTCCCACATTGCGAACAACATTAAGAAGATTCTTGATTCTCCAATATTTTCCCAAGTGCACTCTGATTCAACCCTTTTCTATTCTGTTTTGCATAAATATTCATTCATAATTCATTGTTTTCATATCACATTGTGTTTTCAAACATTGCATTGTTCATAGGTTTTTCATTCATAATCAGTCAAAAATTTCATTTAGTTGCATTTGTATCATTCCATTTAGTCTTAATTACAACATACATGACATAATTTGAGTGAACTAGCTAGATTCTTTGGCCCTTCTTTCTCCTTTTAGGTGAAAAACACTATAAGAGTTAGAAAGCTTTAAGGTGCCAAAAGTCCTACGGTTCAGAAAGAAATATGAAATGAAAGATCTAATGCTTAAACCTAATGCAATGCAAACTTTCAATAAATGACCTAGAAAAGCAAGTGAAACATAACATAAAGTTGAGAGATAAAAGGTGTGCACCTAGAAACCTGAAGAGGATTGGATGAATCTCTAAAATGCTAAAAACACTAATTTTAATGTTGAGTGGGACTCATACTCTAGACTGGGTGATTTAGCCCTAGATTAGGGTTTTTGGGAAGGAATAGGTTTTTGGCATTGTAGATTTTGGATCTGCAAATTTTTTGAAAATGACCTATAATGGGACTCATATGCCAGAAGTGGTGTATCAATCCAGTTAGGGTTTTCAGGAAATTCAAGGTTTGAATCTACTCCTTAATGTATGCTCTGTCTTTTCCAACTAATTTTTAGATCTGAAACCCTGCTTTGCAACCTGTAGAAGTCTTCCAATGATCTCCAATGTAAGGTGACAACTTTGACAACTTTCTCCAAACTTTGTCTTCAATATGTATTCAACATAGATCAACAAATCACATACCAAAGAGATGGAAAAGTGTTGTTTTGTTAGTGGAAAGGGGTTTTCCTTGGTCAAACCTCATTTTGGTAATCAAACCTTGTAATGAAATGAAATATGAAAAGAGAATGACGAATGGACAATATGCAATGTTTTTGATAAGAGGATAAATAGGTTTTGAATGGACCCAAAACCATCACATTTTAAGGGGACCTGAAACCCACACCGAGAAGAGCAAGCTTCCCAAAAGAAAGAATCAAAAACATCCAATAGCAAAACAGGGACCTAGCAAGCCAACAACCAACCAAAAGCCAGCAGGCTACCTAGAAAAGAACCAAGATTCTACATGAATCTTGACTTTATTAGTTTTGATGGGACCAACAACCCACTACAATCCATTAGTTTTGATGAGAGAAAAAACCCAAAACTAGGTTCTGGCAGGGACCTTAAACCCAAGAGAGAAGCCTGCAACAACCAGACCATAACAAGCCAACCACCCAAGTAGATAGGTCTCACCATACTACTAGAAGAAACAACTAAGTCATAGGTCTATAGAAGCAGAGCCCAAAAAGTAGACAAAACCTTTCCCAACAACAAACCCTGTCCCCCTCTATAGGAGAGGTCATCACAAGAACACGAGGCTCCAATCATTTTCCATAAAATCCAATTGCTCTCTCCACCTCTATAGGAGACAAAACCCAACTCAACCAACCCACCATAGTTACAACACTCCTGTAAACCACCATTCCACCTCAATAGAAATGGGAACCCCCTCAATGGGAAAAGTAGGAAGAGACCTTCAACCACATAACACACCTCAACCTGAGAGGGAGAGGACTCCACCTCCAAAGGAGAGATCTTCACCTCAAAAGAAGACCTAGTATTCAGAGAGAAGGAAGGGACTATAGTGAGAAGGAAAAACAAAGCAAGCAACAAAATCAATAATAGCTGGGTCTTCAAAACTATCTCTAAAAACCACCCAGCCCTCAAAACCTTCAACACAAAATACAACTGATCCAGCACCTACTCCATACCCACAGAATGGTCCATCCAAGGAATCAACCCCCAAACACCACCAAAGAACAAGGCACATGGGGGAAACCCATGAACAAGGGCTTAAGAAAGACACTTTCTCTCATCATGAAAAACTCCTGGTAATGCCAGCGTAGGTCCACACAAAACCCAATAGAGCATAGGGAAGAAAACATCCAAATTTGAGTGACATAACCACTCCACCAAATGGGCCAACATCCTAAAATAGTCTCCAAACCAAGAAAATAGGCAATGAAATCCACCTGCCATTTGGAAACCACAATCATGTTGGCATAACCCCCAAAGGAGAGCCACCAATCAGAGAAAGCACAAAAGCTAAGAACACCATAGAAAAAAAGAGAGGAAGGAAGGGCCAACAAATAAATCCCCCAAGTCATCCTACTACAATGAGTAGAACCAGAAATAAGCCCATTCTTCAACCTAGAAACTCCAAGGAATCCCAAGAAAACCCACACTCCCAGCCAAAAGGAAGCCACAACCATGCTGACAAGCCACCAAACAATGAATGCATAGAAGCAACAAACACCCCAGAAGAAGTGAGAAGAAGAAAGGGCCAAAAAATAAAGCCCCCAAGCCATCCTACTACACCAAGTAGAACCAGAAATAAGCCCCTTCTTCAACCCAAAAACTTCAAGGAAGCCCAAGCAACCCCACATACCTTGCAAGGAGCAGCACAGTGGAAGGGGCAACCACCCAGCACCAGAACACCTAAAGGGAAACAAACTTTCCCTCCAACAACCATCAAAAGCCATAGCAACACTAGTAGCAGCAAAACCCCAACCGAGAGCATCAACAGAGTCCCCACCTTCAGCACCAACAACCCCACCCACAGGAACCAACCTTCTGTCTTCCACCCGCGTAGATGCCAGAACCAGCCCCTCTAGAAGCACAACCCAAGAAAGCAGTAGCCGAAGAAGTCCACTGTCTGGGTCGGGGTCATCATCGTCCGCGTTTGCTTCTAAAATTTTCAAAATAGCACCCTGCCGCTGCTTCTCGCCTATCACCATTTGGACAATATGCAATGTTACAAATCACCAAACCCTAGTAATAAGGTGTTGCAAACATCTATGAAGTGGCTCCAATGGATGTAGATCTTGACTCTTGCTCTAATAGGATAGATCTTGAATTGAATGCAAGCTTGAATCATGAAACCCTACATCACAATTGTTAGCTCCAAAACAAACATGATGCATGATGACTTTGACATGATGTTTGATGCTTGAATAATGCTCTAAAACACTAGATAATCTCCCCTTAAAGACTAGATTAAATGCTCTTGTAAACACTTGAATGCTCTTGTGAGCTCAATTTTTCTATAATAATGCTCATTCAACTTGCTATATCACTTGATTGCTTGTTAGGTGAAAATGAGTGAAATAACCTTGTATTTATACTTGCTTATACCAAAATTCCCGAAATTACAACATTACAAGTCAACACCCGAAATTGCAACACTATAAGCTGACATCAGATCTAGGAGAATAAAATCCTGCCAAGAATTTGAATTAATTTTGATTTTGGGCCACACACAACTCATACGCCCAAGGTGGCATATGAGTCCCATTAGGCATTAATTATGGGACCATTTTCAAAAATTCTTAGAAAGGTGTGAAATCCAGATTGGGACCCAAAATCCTAGGTGGGACTCATACGCCCAAGGTGAAGGAATGCAATGTTGGGTGAAAACACAAAAAAATTACACAAAAATTGAAACCCTAAAACTTCATATTAATCTAATCAAAATAGTTTTACATAAATCTATTGAGTTGCTATTCATTCAATCAACTACCATTGCATTCACTAGATATATTTCTGCTACATGACAATCATTCACTTCCATACAACTTTGACTTCTTTCAGCTACAGACATAACAAAGACTATTATAATAGACTATTATATATTCCCTTACAACTATGAGAGCTAGACTTTGTTGAGAGAGTAAATACAAAATGCACAAATTCAACTATATATAGAAAATGTTTTACCAATGGAGAAAGCTTGCACAACAAGCAAAGGAAATAGAATACATTTTAATAACTTGACTTGCACTCCACATAAAAACCCATTTGAATACAAAACTTGAGATTAGCCTTTAATGTTGGCCTTTAATGCTGAGAGGTAGACTACTGAATTGAGGATACAGAGTTGTCAGGAACAGTTCACATGAGTAGGTGTGATCAAAATCTCCAACACAAGGTAGTGTATGAGTCCCAAATCACTAAATATGGGCCACCTAAATTATGATTGGATGTTGTCTTATGTTGGGATTATCCTCAGAAAGATGTGTTAATTAAGGATTGTGGATGCAAAATAGGGCCAAATAAGGCATAAAGAATCCCAATTAATTAATGAAAACCCCAGATTAGTGTGAAAGTTCCAGAAAACACTTTACAACACTCTAAATAAAGCACAATTTGGTTCATTTAGTTCACAAGGGCCCAGACAAGTGTGAAAATGTAACATTCAACATTTTTTGACACTACATTTAGCCCCCAGTTTAGTAAGAGAAGAAACTTGATTCAAACTCACACTAAAGTAGATGAGATACACATCAAGAGCGGTCCAAATGTACCAATGCCAATAAGATAGAATGACAACAATCAATAGGGTTGCATAATCCCCCAAGATCAATATTCTATGGCAAACCAACTGAAAATAAGAAAATGGTGCACTCTCTTTCACTCCTATGGTTTTGGACCTAAAAGGAGAGAAACAATTTTATTACTCTTCACTCAAGAACAAACCCTTGAGATTTCAATGCAAAGGAGATTGGAATCTAGAAAAGGGACTATTCTAGGGATTGAATGATGTCTAATGAGGGGTTCACCACCAAGTGTAAACTTGGAAAAGAGAATGAATTGAAAAACACAGTGTGATATGCAAAATGACCTAGAGAATTCCCTAGAAATGTAAGTAAACATAACAGGAAAGAAAAATTATAAATAGTGTGCACCTGGAAACCTTGAAGAGATTGGAAATAGCTCTAAAATTTTGGAAATATTAACTTTTTGACCAACTAGGACTCATTTTCCAACCTGGGCGAATCAGTCCCAGATCAGGGTTTCTGCATGAGAGTTTGTTTCAGGGAAAAGGGTATCAGAATCTGCAAACAGATCTAACACACAACTATAGTGGGACTCATTCACCACTCTTGGAAAATCAGTCTCGTTCCACTTTTTTAGAAATTGAAAGCTCTGATCTACACTCCAACACCTTCCCTTTCCTTCCAACTTGAGATCCAAATTTGAATATGAGAAAAACACCTACAAAACATAATTCAACTTGATTTTCTAATGGGGGGTTTTCCTCGATCAAACCCCTATTTTGGTAATTAAACCTTGATGGGAAAATAATGAAACTTGCATAAAAACCCTAGCCTTAAGTGTGTCTAATACTAAGAAAGATGATGCAATCCTATTCTAATGTGCAAGAACATGATGCAATAATGGAAATACAAAGATGAATGAATCACTTGTGATGATCTATAATCACCCCAAGTGAGCTCTAATGATGCTTGTACCTTCCTTAGGTTAAATGTAGAGTGACAATGGAAGATGCAATCACTTAGGAAGCAAGTCTTTAGGATTGGATTGATGGCTAGTTGCACCTCCCCAACCTAGAATCCACCATGATTCACCATAAACATCCATAATCAACCCTTGAGAATTCTATATCTTGATTTAAAGTGAGCTTGAAGACCTGCAAAAATGCTTTAATGCTGCTTTGGAATGCTTCAACTTTTCTTGCTTTTGGGATTGGAATGCTCTTGTGAAAGCTTGCTTGAATATTCTTCATGCTTGATACTTAAAAATACTTTCCCAAAGTGCTTAGAGATATGCTTAGATTGAGAAAAATGACCTAGAAGCTTGCTTTTATAGGTATTGACACCTAATTGACCATTATTTAGATCTCAAAGGCTGACACCCACCAAAAACTTGAATTAAATTGATGAATTCCCTTCAATTTGAAAAAGACCCCAAATGGGACTCATTCACCACACTTGGCAAATGGGTCCCACCTAAGGGGATTCATTCGCCCAAGGTGGCGAATGAGTCCCACCTTAGCTTTTTGAGGTGGGTTTTTGGATTTTTCAGTGATTTAAGTGATTTAATATGATTTTTGAGTGAAATGAGCCTTGAGATCTGAAATAATGAAATAATGGGTCTTAGGGGCCTATAAATGGTGATTTTAAAGGGTAATTAATGCAAAGGTGCCAAAATAGGTCCAAATTAAGTGTGAAATTGCCTTTTTTTTCAAGATTGTACAATTTTCTACACTACACCTTGACATAGGCACAAAAGAACACACATGAAAATGATATAAGGAGCAATAACAAGGTATAAGCATACACTTCCAAAGACATAAAGAAAAACAAAAATAAAAAAAAAGGGGTGAATCAAGCTTCGACTGTTTGTCCTGCATGTTGTGGATCAGATCTAAGATGTTTATCCAAAAATGCACACTCACTCTGAGGCAACAAAACTTTAGGCTATCTGCTAGGTGAGTATCTAAAGAGGTGAAACACATACGCATGTGGCTAGTATGCACTCACACACACAAGAAAATGGCTATAGGAAATTCATGCCTAAGTTCAGCTTCTCGTTCAACTAAACCAAAGCTATACCTCTTGATAATTTTGATAAGGTTCCACACAACAATGAACTTTAAGCTTCATGAGGCAAGCAAAGCTTCGTATACTTGATACTCATGAACAAACAAGATGGTTCCATAGGTGAGCAAAGTGTATTATGCAAGGTGGCCATATAACCAAAATTTGCAACATAGTGTAAGGTATGTTACAAAGGAGTTTTACTTAGTTCATACATAAGGTCTTAACTTAGGGAACATTGTGCCTAATGTCTCCAAGAGAGGACCAATCAAAGAATAGAAGATTCACAACTTAGGGGATGCAGTGTGTCGCATCAAGCCACTAAGAGGGATATAATATACTAAGAGAGATCATGCTCTTGAGGTACATCACATCCAATGTCAACCACAAAGCGAAAGGAGCATTGCATGAAGTAAGAATACTACACAATCAAACATGAAATGCAAAAGAATAATGTCAATGTATACCCCACTTTAAAGAAATTTCTAAACACCATGCTGTGAGAAATTACTTTAAATTAGTAAATGATAAATTATTACAATAAAGAAGACATGAGAGCTAACTTGGAAAGCCCTATGCCAAGTCATATGTTTCCAAATAAAGATATGTCATGAAGAGGGAAAGAGGGATTTCCCCCAAAATGAAACTCCAAACACATGAGGGATCCATGGATTTAGGGTCAGTATGTTCTTGCTACAATGTTTTTAGAGAGCTCAGAACTATCATCATTCCCAAAATACTCATCGAGCTAGAAGGATGACACAAAGAGAGCAAAAACAAAGAAAAAGCCTTTCTAGTCAACATGGAAGAGACATGAGTGTCTCAATACCTTATGTCATGCCCAAAAGGAAAACACTAGACAAAGAAAAGATAAAGAAAAGCTTTTGGGTCAACATGGAAGAGACATAAATTTCTCAACGCCTTGCGTCATCCCCAAAAGGAAAACACAAGACAAAGAAAAGATAAAAGATTTATGAAATAGAGAAGATTGTAGGTACAAATAGAGGAATGTCACAAAGAGAGACAAAGAGATACATCAAACAAAACATCATAGGGGATCACATCACACACATTTAATCACACAAAAGAAAAAGAGATATTGTGAAAGACTAGTAAGGAACATGCAAGTCAACCTATGAGAAAGTACTCTGCATCCCAATCGTGTTCATTATATGTTGAAGGAAGAAAACTAGCCAAAGGGACAATAGCAAGTGTAGAGCTAGGGTCATTACCAAGTTCAACACTCTTCCAAGGAGAATTATCATTTAAGTTCATGGAAGAGGAAAACAATGTGTTTAATTCATTATGCACCCGTTCATCGATCTTTGCAATCTCATCATCGTTATCCAATTTAATCACAACAGGAGGTCAAATGATAATGTTCAAGGAAGGTTTTATGTCTTGTTGCAGTTGTGGATTAGTTTGTTTTGGAAAAGATGGAGACTCGTCATGTATTGCTTTAGTCAAGTTTGGATTTTGATTTTCTTTTTTTATTTCTTCAACTTTCAAGCAAGGGCATGACGTCTACGCCTTAGCTCTCTAACACCTCTGTTTCTTTTAGTTCAGTTTTCAAGTTGCATTTGTGTAGGAGCAGGATGATCAACCATATGTTTCTTTTCTTCCCTAAGGGGAAGAACAAAAGGAACCATGGAAGGTTGTTCAACCAATTTCTCTTTGACTTTGTAAACTTTTTTTTATTCTAGGAGGTGTAACGGGATTGGTTTCATTAACTCTTGGTCTTTTGTAGGAAATGGATGAAGGTTCTTCTTAGGTTGGTCTTGGTTGTTTGGAATGTGTCTTGGTTCAATCATGGTGTCATCAAGGATGGTAGGTTCAATTGTAGGTTGAGGCATGTTTCTAAGGGATAGATACATTTTTCCATAAAATTTTAATAGGATTTGTAAAAGAAATCTTCTCAAGGTTTAATAGGTTCCATAGGCTTGGGTGAAAATAAATCTAATGAAAAGTTCCCACAAGAAGACAAAGGATTAAAGCCACTATGGTGCATAAGGGATATTTCATTTTCAAAGGGAAACTTTAAGCATTTATGTACAACCAATGGGGTGACTTCCATGGAGTGTAGCCATGGATAACCAAGCTTCACAAAAAATTGGTCCAATGTTGAGATGATAGAGAATGAGATGTCTAATTTTTTCCGTCCTATTTGTAAAGGAAGGGTGATTGATCCCATTGTAGGGAAAGTGAAAAAATTATGAATTTTTATCCATGCTTTTGGTTTATCATATTTTTCTTGATATAGTTCATGCACAAGTAAGAATTCTTTGGTGATTACATTCTCTCCATAGACAAGATCAATTAATATCCCATTAGTGAGCTTGTCATTGATTCAACTGACTATGTAAAGAGGACCATTGGGTGTATTTCTAATGATATCTTTAGATGAGAAAAAAAATTTAAGAGGATTTTTAGTTCGATCCTTATGAGGTAGAATTTTGATCAATCCAACCATATCATCCATAGGATCTTGTTCCTCAATATCCATAGGACCTTGTTCAACAATATTCGTGTTTTCATCATCCGTGTCCACATTCATCACATCAAATTCTTGGTTTCAATAGCTTTGACAAATGAAATATTATGCTTAGTCATAGGGTTGGTAAAGATTTGTAAGTTTTGGTTGGGAGGGGCAGTAGACTTATTTCCTTGATCATTAACTCCAATTGAAAGTTGACCAGAATCAACAAGGTCTTGCACAAGATGTTTAAGATGCTTACAATGTTCCTTGTCATGTCCATTTTGTTGGTAATAATAGAAATAAGCATTCAATATAAAGTTAAAAGGTAAAGGTTTATTAGTATCAGGAATTTTAATGGGAGGTAAGGTGATCATTTTCTGTTCTAGAAGTTGTGACATTGTGTTATGGAGGGTATTAGGTAAGGGAGTAAATTGCCTAGCCAGATCCCCAAATGTGAAAGGATTTGTCTTCTTTATAGCATCCACTTGGGTATCAATATGTTGAGTTTGTTGATGAGGCTTAAGTTGAAGGAAGCCTTTTTTCTATTTCCTAAAAGGTTGATGATTGTTTTGGTTTGCAAATTCAAAATTTTTAGGTCAGCTAGAGGTGGGTTTTATTTCATGACTACTAATCGAGTTTTGATAATCATGAAGGGCAATACAAAAGTGTATGAAGGAAGGAAACTCCATCATGGTAAGCTTATCTTGTATCTTGGTTTGTAATTTTTCAATGAACATTTGTTGAAGGTGAAGATCATGAATCTTTATGTTGATTTGGGAATAAAGTGATTGGTAACATGAAATGAAGTCAATAACTTTTTCATCATCTTTTTTCTTACATCTCACCAAATCGGCTAAGGTCATCTTAGGAGTCATGTGGACTTGGAAATGGTTTATAAAGACTTCAACAAGTTCATTGAATGAACAAATTGAGTTATTTAGTGTATTGTAGAAAAAAGTATTTCTTGCTTGATTTGGGAATAATTGATGATAAATTGTACTTAATGAGGCCTTGATTTAGTGTTGTGAGGCATTTTATGCATCCACACTAGGTCTTGGACCCTTGAAAATTGAATAAAATGTATTTATTAATGTGTTGTAAAGGTTTTGTAAAGTATTGTAAAATACTTTCATGGTTTTCTAGACTTAATGAACCCATTTTCCCTTAATTCAACATTATAAAATATATTTTCACATCAATTTAGAAGGCTTGTGAACTAAATTTAACTTTAATATAGTGTTGTAATGTGTCTTACACATTAACATTGGATGTTGTGCCTTTCTAGGCTAAGTGGACCTCATTTTAGTGTTGTAAAGTGTATGTAATCACACTTTCACTTTGAATTTTGTGTCCCAAGCCCTAATTGACCTTTATATTAGCACTAATAGGCCCCTATTACCCCATATTGTGCATCCTGAGGAATAATTTAATGAAATACCCGACAAAGTCACCGCATAAACCTAATTTCCTCATTCCCCAACAACCCAGCTGGCAAATGGGCCCCTCTGGGACTAATTCGCCATCTGTGGTGAATGAGTCCTTGCTAGGTGGGAATAATTCACCCAAGGTGGAAAATCAATCCCATTTGGGTCATTTTTTAGTTTTGAGCGAGAAAAACTGGAATTTAAGTTTATTATTCTTTCATGTTGGCCTCAGGGATCCAATTAATGGGTGAATAAGGTGAACTTCCTATAAATCTATGTCTCTAAACCCTAATTTACATCTCTTAACTCATTCACAACACCTTCATCATTTTTCTTCCATCTCAAGCCAAGTAAACTAGGGTTTATCATTTTAAGTCATTCAAGATAGCTTCCAAAGACATTTAAGGGAAGAATCTTCATTCTTTGTTGTAGAAATCCAAGATCAATCATCATGGAAAGGTATTAATCCCTTCATTTCATGTTCATTCTTCATGTTAATTATTCATATTATTTCTTTATTTGGTTTAATTACCTAAAAGGGATTTGACCAAGGCAAACCCCCATGCCCTAACATCCAACATTTCTCTCTCTTCTTGTGTGTTTGCAGATTTAGGCATCTTGAAGGATTGTAAATCATTAAAGATCAAGTTGCAATTTTTTTGAAAAAATATTCTTGTTGACTAAGGAAAAATATCAACAAAAAGTCACTTTTAGGTCAGAAAATCAGACTTTTGGAGGTAGACACCTGTCAAGAACTGACGAGAAAACCGAGGGTTTAATTTTCCTCTTTTGGATTTTCAAAAATTCAAAAGTGGTCTGATTTTCTATTAGTGGTGAATGAGTCCCACTACTAGGCTTGAAAATAATTTTCTACAGTTTTGGATACCCATTTATCCGAAACGGGCTCTAGAACAATTTCCAGATCTGGGACTAATTCACCCAGAATGGCGAATGAGTCCCAATAGGAAAATTTTTTAGTATCAGTAGCATTCCAAATGTCATTTCCAGTCTCCATTGAGTTCTTAGGTCCACACTTTTAGTTTCATCAAATTATGTTACTGTTTGCTTTCATTTCTAGGTGTTTTTGCATATTACAATGTGTTTTCCAACAAGTTGCAATTCAATAGTTTTCACTTAATAATTAATAGCTTTTATTGGTTATTTTCATTTAGTTTATCTCATCTAGGCATATTTCATTCATATTTCCATTATACTTGCATTATTTTGAGTGAACCAACCATAGATTTTTGGGACACCTTTCTCCTTTAAGGCGCAAAAACCTAGAAGTGTAAGAGAGTGCATATCCACAAAAATCTATGGTTCATTTTGGTGAACCTTCTTTTTGAATACTTTCTTGTATGATTTTGAGTCCTTCATCATCATAGATCTAGCTTGCATTGACCTTGCATTAGGGTTTGCATGGATTAATTTGCATGCTAGGTGTCAAATTTTGCATTCATGAAAAGTGCATTTAGGTTGTATTTTTGGCATCTTAAATCATTAAAATTTCCAAATTTTTGCATTTTCATCTTAGGCATGCATCTTACAATCTAGAAAACATAAAATCCATCAAAAACATTTTAAAATTATTAAAAGATTCCTCGTTGGGACTCATTCGCCACCTTGGGAAAATTAGTCCCTTTTCACCCCTAAAATTTCCCTTTACAGAACTAAAAAACCCTTTTTTTAAGCTTCTGTTCGGTGCCATTACCTAACCATATTAGTTGGCCGAGTTTCTATAGCATGCATTTCATTAGATCTAGCCTAAATTAGCTCATTTTCATTCCTCTTTTGAATGTTTGCTTTCACATGGTTACATTTCAAGTTTGTAGAATAATCATTACATCATGTTTTCATTACACAATTATATGGTTATCATATTTCATGTTCTCTTTTTAGATCTTATTACGTGTTGTAAGAGAGTTTTGTTTAGTGCATATGAATATGAGGTCATTTCCCCTCTCTTTTTGTTCATCATCGATACCTCTCCTAGTTTCCCTTCTATGGATGAGGTTAGTCCAGTGAAAGAAACCTTGGATAATTATAACAATCACGTTTTTTCTTCTACTATTATCTCTCACACTTGTGATGTAGATATTATAGTGCTAGAAGAACCAATTGATGAGAGTTTTGACAATCTGAGTTGTTTCTTTCCTCTTACCTCTTTTATTAGACAAAACTTTACTACAATAGAGGATATCACAATAAGTACTCATGATGATCACACAACACAACAAGACAATGACATCATAGCAACATTTCTAGACATTACCTTACCTAGTCTCCATAATCATGATAATCAAACTTTCTCTTCTTCTAATATCCCTCCTCCATGCAAAGAGGATAGGTTGGTGTTAGAAGAAATACCTTCAAAAGTCATGAGAACATTATTCCTCCCTTCCCTAATGCTCCTCTCCTATGTGAAGACCTATTTGGTAAACATGAAAACCATAGTGGTCCTTCTTTTGCTACCTCCCCCATTTGTGATGAAGCTACTTTACAAACTTCAAACTTGGATGACCATATTAGGGTAGATAATATGGAACAAGAGAATGAGACCTTACAGAAAACTAACAATCAAATAGAGTCTTCCCCTAATCTTCCCACTGTCAATAATAAAACACATTCAACCATTAATATCTCCCTTAGTTGTGATGAAGTTGTTTTGGATGAACCTAGCCTTGCTTTTCAAGAACATGTGGTTTGTTTTTCTCCTAAAAACTATCCTTCTAGGGAGGATATCATGATCCAAGACAAAGATAACATTGACAATAATGATATTATGCCCTTAGAAGACAATGAAGAGCCTATGTTAGACTCTTATTCACCAATAGATGTTAATATTATTCAACCTCAACTCATCCTTTATCCCTGTTCACACAAACCTAAAACTCAAATCACACCTTCAAACTCATCCTCTACCCAACTAAGAATAATGTATCACAACAATTGAGTCATAATACCATTGCTCATACATATAACACTAGAAATAATCCACAACCACAACAACCCACCCCAACACCCTTACCTTTGCTGAATCCCATTTTTCCTAGAGATCCTCAATTAAATTCACACATTATGGAGTACAATCTTGTTGAACAACTATAGAATACTCCTGCTAAGATATCCTTATGGGATCTTATTCAAGCATCCCCTCACTATCACAACATGATCCAAGTATCCTTTCAACAAGTTCTTTTCCCTTCTAATGCACAACCAACTGACATAGCAGCCATGATCCAAGGCATAAATGCTGACATTGTTTTCCACCAAAGTGAACTCCCCCCTTTGGATGTTAAAAAAAAAAAAAGATTTCCAAATAATATATATCAATACAAAATGATAGGGATAAAGTGAACCCTTGTTGAAAATGGATCCACTCTTAGTGTGTGTAGTGTAAACCTCTTGGATAGGCTTTGTGTGGATAGATAAAAAATTCAACCTGATTCTTTATCTATTTAGGCTTTGACAATATAGCAAAAAAACTGCTCCATGTGATCACTTTGCCTATTATAGTTGGAGTGGCCACATTGGATACACAAATTCATGTTATGCCTCATGAAATTTCATATAATCTCCTTTTAGGTAGATTGTGGATTCATTCAATGAATGGTGTGCCTTCCACTCTTCATCGAAAAATAAAATACATTCACAACAACAAAGTGTTTACACTCGATGCTGATCATGAGCCTTATAGTGTCTTACAACTTGAGAAAAACTAAAGAGAACCCCTTGAACACATTAACACCAACCACACAAGTGGAACTCGCACAAAAAAAAGACAGACAACAACATATTGAGTTCAAGTTACCAAGCTATTAGAAGATGATTGGGGTTCCTTGGATTTCAAACATGAATTCATGGGCGAATACGAAATCATCAACAAAGATTAAATAAGGGAAAAGAAAAAAGAATAATGTCAAAAAAAAATTTAGATGACCTTTTGAAAGCATTTTCCTCAACCACTTCAGCCAACAAATCAAATTACACAAGAAAATTTAGTGAACTCAATCATGAACAACCACCCGATCTACAAGCAATGAAAAAGATTTATGCATGTGATTATGAGCTAATGAAACAACTTGGATATAGTGGAAAAGGATGTGGTGCTAATGAACAAGGTATCCACAACCCTATCAATTCTATCACACAACAAACAACTCATGGTCTTGGTTATTGTCCTTTGATAGAAATAACCAAGCCTTTATTCAACATCAATAATATCACAAATAATTCCTCTAAACCAAATTTAACTATAAAGCATCCTAAAATAATTGACACTAGTGGTCTTCATCATTCTCCTTTGCAAACAATGAAACAAACAACTACACCTTCACTTAATGTCAATGTCATCTCATAAAATGTTAATGATTTGAACTCATTATATTTTACACCCTCCTGTAAAGGAGAGAGCAAAATATCACAATCTAAAGAGTCTTGCGTAGATATGACAACTAATACTAAGCAAGAGGTATCTTTTTCACAAACTACAGGACCACTTTCTACAATAGATAAAGAGGGTATCTTGTTGAGGCTTCTCTAGGATCACTTGATCACCCTTACCCCTAGAAATTGTAAGAAATTCTATTACAAGACTTCATTCTATGCCTATCATAGAGTTCATGCTCATTCTAGTAATGAATGTAAGGCTTTGAGTCATAAAATCCAAAATTTTAAGGAGTTTGGTGTTCTTCCTTATGTGGGGGGCACCTAATTCCTCTAATTGATATTGATTTTCACTCTACCTTGCATCTTATAAACCATTTTGGCTCACCCTTGCCCTGTACTAAGTGGGGGCAAGGGGTTATCTAGCCTTGACCTTGTATGTCACTTGTAGTTTCCTCCTTTGGCTAATCGGTAACCTTACATGAACATATAAGAGCAAGCTTGGGATGTGGACAACATGCCTTAAGTTGGATCACATGTGACATACTACCTATTCATGACATAGCTTATTGGAAACATATGAATTGACATACGCCTTTCAATGTAAGCTTTGATGTCTCCTTTCTCTACTTTAAAGCAATTGCTCATAGTACTGATGTTCGCAACCACTTTAAAGTGGGGGCATACATCACCACTCACATTTCATTGTGTGATTTCTTTCTTCTTGCAGGGTCGTTGGGCTTGATTCCCTCCAAGAGCATGATATTTCTTTGACTTGTCCTCTCTTGGAGACATTAGACACGATGTTCCCTAAGAAGAGACCTTGCAAAAACTAGAAGAAAAATCCATTTGAGTACACCTTACACTATTTTCGCATTTACAACAATTATTATATGGCCACCTTGCATAATACAACTTGCATGCCTATGGTCCCACCCTATTTGTCTATGAGTGTCGAGCATACAAAGTTTTTCTTACCTCATGGGGCTCAAAGATCATTTTCATTGTGGCACCTTAATTAAAGTTATCAAGAGGTATAACTTTAATATGGTTGAGTAGGAATCCCATTCCACAACATGACTTTCCCCATAGCCACCTTGTGGATTTCTCACCCCATGGACAACTAGAAGCTCCATGGCTCTAGAGTGAGTATACTTGGGCCTTCTCACCCAGCACAAAACCAAGAGTTTTATCACCTCAGAGTGAGTATGCATTTCCTTTTTTTAGACAAACAACCTAGATCTGATCCACAATGTATTGGACAAACGATCAAAGCTTGATCCACCTTTTCATTTTCTCTTTTTTCTTCTTCCTAAGTTCTTGCCATTGCATGATCTTGTGTCTTGTTTTGTTGCACATCATTCACCTTGTGTGTGTCCTTTTGCACTCATTTTGGTTTGACTTAGGATCTTAGATCTTGGGGGATTGGTCACCTTCTCGATCTTTTTTATCCTAGACCATCTACATTGGTACAATTGGACCTCTCTTGAATGTCTACTTTAGTGTGAGTTTGATGCAATTTCATCCTCTCACTAAAGTGGGGGCTAAATGTATCGTAGAAAAAAGTATTTCTTGCTTGATTTGGGAATAATTGATGATAAATTGGACTTAATGATGCCTTGATTTAGTGTTTTGAGGTATTTTACGTATCCACACTAGGTCTTAGACCCTTGCAAATTGAATAAAATGCAATTTATCAATGTTTTGTAAGGGTGTTGCAAAGTGTTGTAAAAGAATTTCACGCTTTTCTAGACTTAATGAACCCATTTCCCCTTAATTCAACATTACAAAATATATTTTCACATCTATTTAGAAGGCTTGTGAACTAAATTCAACTTTAATCTAGTGTTGTAATGTGTCTTACACATTCACATTGGATGTTGTGCCTTTCTAGGCTAATTGGACCTCATTTTAGTGTTGTAAAGTGTATCTAATCACACTTTCACATTGAGTTTTGTGTCCCAAGCCCTAATTAACCTTTGCATCATCACTAATCAACCCCTCTTACCACATATTGTGCATCCCAAGGCATAATTTGATGAAATACTCAACAAAGTCACCATATAAATCTGATTTCCTCATTCCCCAACAACCTAGCTAGCAAATGGGCCCCTATGGAACTAATTTGCCATCTGTGGTGAATGAGTCCCTGACAAGTGGGACTAATTCTCCCAAGGTGGCGAATCAATCCCATTTGGGTCATTTTTGAGTTTTGAGTGGGAAAAACTGGAATTTAAGTTTATTATTCTTTCATGTCAGCCTTAGGGATCCAATTAATGGGTGAATAAGGTGAATTTCCTATAAATATAAGTCTCTGAACCATAGATTTTAGGGTAGGTGAAATTTTATGACTCTTTTGCTCAATTAGGGGTTTCACCTAAAGGAAAGAGATAGATCTCACACCAAACTCTAGGTGGTTCACTCAAACTAATGCAATTATGATGAAAATATGCCTAAATAAAATTATCTATATCTAGAAAAAAAAATGAAATTGATTGATTATTTATGCTAAACCTAAGAAGTATGAGGTGCTGGAAAACACAGTGTGATATGCATAAATGAAATAGAAACATAAACAAATGCAAACAAAATTGAATGAGATTCAATGGAGTGAACCAAATGGTTGAATGCAGATCTGAGAAGGTTCTGGGAAGTTACATAAATCATTGTTGATGACCAATGGGACTCATTCGCCACTGATGGCGAATCAGTCCTACTTCTGGTAAACTTTACTGAAACTAGTTTCTGAGTGCTAGGAACTGTATTATGTAAAAATCAACTTTCCTAGCTTGGAAGTGGGACTCATTCACCACTAATGGTGAATTAGTCCTCATCCAAAATTCTACAAATTCAGGGGTCAACTCAATGGGTCCAGATCTGCACTTGTCTTATTAGCAGGTTGACGGAACCAGATCTGTAGAAAATAGGCTGAATGTTGTCTCCAAGCTTGAATTAGGGTTTGGTTGACTTGAATAGATTTGATGACTTGTTTACCTTTTTTCAACACCTATTTCTTTGAAAAATCTTCCTACAAGACATACAAACACACATGCAAAGAGAGGGAAAATGTTTAAGGGTTAGGGTATAGGGATTTGCCTTGGTCAAATCCCACTTTGGAAATCAAACCCTTGATAAAGAAATGAAATGAAAACAAGAAAGGATGATGAAAAAAAAACATTCAAGTGTCATAAAATCACCAAAACCTTGTTGTTGAAATCTGAAGATATGTGAATGGCTACTCCAAGATGCTTGATAATTGCTTGATTAAACGAAAAATGCTTGAATTATTGAGTGTATGAGATGATTAAGTGAACAAGATGAATGGGGCTTAAAATGGATGGAAAAACACCTATTTATACAAACTTATGCCGTAGTTACCCAAAAATACATCACAGGCCGACCTAAGGTCTTAATGAATAAAAACCTGAAAGAAATTTGAATTTATTTTGAATTTTGTGCCAAGAGGGACTCATTCACAACCCATGGCAGATGGGTCCCACTCAAGGAAAGTCAATGGGTGTTAGGAATTAAGTTGTATTTAATGTTGTTTGTCGGGTTTGTATAAAAAACACACTTAATTAAGGCCTATAAGTGCATAAAGGGGCCAAATAAAGCATAAGAATGGTGTAATTAGTGATGACAAGCCTAGAAAAGCATGAAAGTTTGTTACAAGACTTTACAACACTTTAGAATAAGACTTGGTAAGGGATAAAAAGGAATATTTAGATGAATTATAATAAGAAGAGTCTAGAAAAGTGTAGAAATGTGTTACAACACGTCACAACACCTTCACAAGACATCATAAAGTCTTAATAATTTGAATATTCTGAACCTAATGTGAATGTATAAGTTACATTGCAACATTAAATCTAAGAAGAATAGACCAAGAATCACAGGAAAAAGGCCTAAATTACCATGAAAATGTCCAAAGATCCATTTTTTCTATGGTACATTTAGCCCCCACTTTAGTGAGAGGATGAACTTGCTTCAAACTCACACTAAAGTAGCCATGCAAATCGAGAGGCATCCAAATGTACTTATGCTAGAAAAATGAGACAACAATGATCAAGAGGGGTGATCAAGGCCCCAGGATGAGGATCCCATAGAAAACTAAACATAAGAACAAAGGAACACACATATGAAAGAGAAGAAGAAAAAGGAAAAGGAAAAGTTGGATCAAGCTTCAATCGTTTGTCTAGCTAGTTGTGGATTAGACCTAGGCTGTTTGTTTGAAAAAGAGAAAAAATGCATACTCACTCTGGGGTAATGGAACTCATAGCTGTCCGTCAGGTGAGAAGGCCCAAAAGATGAGAAACATATGCTTAGCTGGTATGTACTCACAAACACATAGGTGGCTATGGGGAAAGTCGTGCCTTAGAATGGGCTTCTCGCTCAACCATACCAAAGTTATACCTCCTGATAACTTTAATATAGCACCACAAAGGAAAGAAGTCAGTTTGTGATTCATGAGACAAGCAAATATTTGTCTACTTAAAACTCATGAACAAATAGGATGGCACCACAGGCATGCAAGTTGTGTTATGCAAGGTGGCCATATGAATGCAAAATGCAAAAAATTAAAATATAAAAGATGTTCAAATGAGTCTTGTTTAGTTCATGTGAGATCTATAACTTAAGGAACATTGTGTTTAATGTATCCAAGAGAGGACCAAACAAAGGATAAAATATTTGCAACTTAGGGGATGCAGTGCGTCACATCAAGACGCTAAGAGGAATGTAATATGCTAAGATAGATCACACTTATGAAGGACATCACACCCAATGTCATCCAGAAAGTGAAAAACACATCATATGAAGTAACAAGGTTGCACTAAGAATCAAAAAAGAAAAATGCAAATGAATAATGCCAATGTATGCCCCCACTTTAAAGGAATTGCTTCACACCATTCTGTGAGCAGTTACTTTAAAGTAGAAAATAAAAAATGTAAAAAGAAACAAGACATGAGAGCCAACTTGGAAATCCCCTATTCCAAGTTATATTTTTCCATGTAAGGTTGTGTCATGTGAAAGAAAAATAAACAAAAGAGGGGTTTCCCCCAAAAAGGAACACACCAAACAGATAAGGGATCTATGGATTTGGGGTCGGTATGTTCTTTACTACAATGTTTTTATGAAAGAGCTAAGAACTATGATCATTCCCCAAATACACATAGAACTAGAAGAATGACACACAAAGAGAGCGAAAACAAAAGGAAAATAAGATCCATTTTGGGTCAATATGAAAGAGACATTGCGGTCTCAACGCTTTTCATCATCCCCAAAAGGAAAAAACAAGTAAAGAAAAAAAATGGAAAGGTGGAAGAAAAGGAAAATCTTTTGGGTCAACATGAAGGAGACAGTTTGGTCTCAATGCCTTGCATCATCCCCAAAAGGAAAACACAAGAAAAGACAAAGTGGGTATGTGCAAGATCATCATGGAAAAAATAGGCCCTTAAGTGGCAAAAAATTTAGAAAAATCAGAGTTAGGCAACTTGACGTAAAAATTTGAATAAGTTATCTATATTATTTCAAAAATATGTAAGAATAGAATCTGTAGCAAATTGAATGCAGTTTCTGAACTACTTGGTTCATTTAAAAAAATATATATAATTGGTGAAAATTTGAAATTTCAATGCAGTAGTACTTAAATTTCAGGAAAAAAATAAGAAGTAGGTGTTTGTCTGACCACCCTAACCACAATAAAATGATAATATTTTTTTATAAGTTTTAGATATAAGTAGAGGACTCATGTCCCAATGTGATGCATATTTTTTTGTTATTTTTTTCCAAGTAAATAATTAATTATGAATTTTTTATTACAACTTTTGAAAAATATAAAAAATCTTATGTCTGACCATCTTAACTCGGCCAAAATTTCATGAAACTCTTTTTTTTATCCTATAGTATGCAAAGCATAGAATGTGACACATGTTTCGGATTCTAAAAATGTGATACCGTTTGAAAGCTATAGATGTTTTTCAATCAACCTATCAATTAGGAGTTTAGTCGTAATTCAAATAGAAAATGAATAATAATTATTTATTAAATTCAAAGTAAAGCATAATTTATATTAGTGGAAACTTGAGAATCTCCTTTAAAAACCCTTTTCATTTCATCAATTTTGGGTTAAAAAAAAAGTCGTTAGCCACATACCTTACAAATACTCATCATATCGCCACTTTTTGGTCCATCATGATCTTGCACATACGCAAGTAACAGAAAAAGGGACCTTTTGGGTCAACATGGAAGAGACATAGGGAATCTTAACACTTTGCATCATCCCCAAAAGGAAAACACAAAATAAAAGAGAAAAAGAAAAAGCGATGTATGACATATAGAAGAATGGAGGTACAAATAGAGGAAGTGCGCAAAAAGAGAGAACACTAAATACACATTATGAGGGAGCACAATACACACATGCAATCACACCAAAGAGAAGAAAAAGAGAAAGGAAAAAGGAAAATGAAAGGATAGTAAGGAAAATGCAAGTCAACTGTCTAACAAGTCATCCACCTCCCAATCATGTTCAATGTATTGTGAGGGTGGTTGACTATCCAAGGGGACAATTACAAGGGTTGAACTAGGGGAAGTACCAGGGTCATCACTTTGGATAGGAGATATCTCAGTGAAACTCATAGATGAGGAAAAAAATGTGTTTAATTCATCATGTATCTCATCATCAAGTTTTGTTGTTTCCTCATCACCATCTAAGTTGATCACAACAAGAGGACGAATGGTAATTTCCAATGAAGGGTGTATCAGAAGTTGCAATTTTTGTATCAAATCATTTTTTTGTAATGGTTGTGTTAGACTATGTTGTGGTGGGTCATGAGGAGGAAGGTGGTTAGGAACTACTTATTTCGAATGCGGATGTTGACTTTCTGTGTTTTCCTCAGCATGTAACTGACGAGCCAGGAGATGACGATGATGCCTATGTGCTCTAGCACCTTGGTTTCTTTTAATTCTGTTTTGGAGTTGTGTAGGAGTAAGAGAAGGTTGATCCACAATGGGATCCTTTTCTTCCCTTGGGGAGAAATGAAAGGTGGGTCAATCACATTCTCTTTCACTTTATAAACTTGTTTAATGCGAGGAGGCATAACGAGGTGAGTTTCATTATCTCTTGGGCGTTTAGATGAGGAAGGTGAAGTGTTTAATGTTGGTTGCACTGGAGGTTGTAATGTTTTTTTAGGTTTGGATTCTAGTTGAAGCATTGTCTCATCTAGGATAGGAGTGTCAGAAATGGATGGGGACATGTGGCTAAGAGACAATTCGGCTATTCGTTTGGCTTTGAAGTTTTGATAGGCAATGAAAAATATGTATTTGCAAGGGGTGATGGGTTCCATAGGTTCAAGCCAAAAGGCTTCCAAGGAAAAAATACATTTAGAAGGAAATTTATTAAATCCACTATGGTATACAATAAATATTTCATTGTGAAATGGAAACTTCAATCATTTGTGAACAACTAAAGGAACAACTTTCATCGAGCAAAGCCAAGGATGACCTAGCCATAGACGAAAATGATATGATTGTGGAATGATAGAGAACATGTTACATCCAATGTTTTAGGTCCTATCTATAATGGGAGTGTGATCGATCCGATTGTAGGGCATGCCAAACCATGATGTGTTTTAATCCATGTTGTTGGTTTGTCATAATCATCTTGATAAAGATCATGTAATACCAAAAATTCTTTCCTGATCATGTTCTTTCCACAAGTAGGATTTGTTAATATCCCATTGGTGGGATTATCATAGATGTGGCCAGTTATGTAAAGAGGACCATTGGGAAGGTTTTTAGGTATATCATGAGAAGAAAAAGTAATATCAAGAGATTTATTAGGTTGGACCTTACAAGGGATAATGCCTATTATTCCCACCATTTCATCAATAGGACTAACTTGTATAACATTTGGAATAATAACATGTTGTTCATCATTTGTAATGAAATTCATCACATCATTGTTTAAAGGTTCATTGGATTTGACAAATGAAACATTGTGTTTAGGCATTGGGTTAGTAAAAAATTGCAAATTTTTGTTGGGAGGGGCAACAAAATTATTGCCCTGGTCTTTGACACCCACAATGGATAAACGACCAAAATCAATGAGGTCTTGCACTATGTGTTTGAGATGCTTGCATTGTTCTATTTCATGTCCATTTTGGCAATGAAAATGACAATAAGCATTTGGTTTAAAGGTGGATGGTAAAGGCTTGGTAGGATCAAGTGGTTTGACTATAGGCGTAGTGATCATTTGTTGTTGTATCAGTTGGTTCATTGTGTTATGGAAGGTATCAAGTAAAGGGTTAAATTGTCTCTTCGGGTCCCCATAGGTAAAGGGAACGACTGCTTTAGTGATTTCCATTTGATTATGAATGGGTTGAGTTGGTTGTGGAGGAGGGCGATTGAACTGTAAGAAGCCTTTGTTTAGTTTTTTGAAGTTTTGTGAGTTGTTTGGGTTGCTTTGTTTAGACTTCTCAGCTCAGCTAGAAGTGGATTTTCCATCACGACTAGTAACTGAGTTCTGATAGTCACAAAGAGCTATGCATAAATGTACGAAAGACGAAAATTTTATAATGGTCAATTTATCTTGAATGTGAGTTTGCATGTTTTCAATAAACATCTTTTGGAGATGTGAATCATGAACCTTGACATCTATTTGAGCATACAATGACTGATAGTGTGAAATGAAGTTAGTTATTTTTTCATCCACATTTTGTTTACAACTCATCTAATCAACCATTGTCTTTTTGGGAGTCATGGACCTAGAAATGAATAATAAAGGCATCAAAAAGTTCATTAAATGAACAAATTGAATGATTGGGTAAAGAAGAAAACCACTCCAAGGAAGTATCCTTTAAAGTCCTAGGAAACAATTTAGCTAACAGTTTATCATCAAGGACAAAATCATTGCATAAGGTAGTATAGGAATTGACATGATTAGTAGGGTCTCCTTTCCCTCCATACTTATCAAATCTAGGCATCTCAAGTCCTTGTGGAATCGGTGTTCTTAATATTTTCAAAGAGTGGGCCACTATAGACATAATATGTGGGTGGTTCATTTTGTCTTTGGTTTATGGTGGATATTTGTTGTTGGATGGAAGAAACAGTGTGGAAAAGTTGTGTGATGAGGGGGTCAGTGTAAGTGGTAAGAGGTGGGAGAGAGAATGGTGATGGAGTCTAGGTAGTACTAGGACAAGTGAGGGGGACATAAGATGGTTGAAGGTGGTGGAGGATGGAATATTTTATGCCACAAAAGAACTAGGAATGCTAGTTGGAATAATGAAAGGAGTCACATGAATAACCTATTGCATTGTTGTTGTAACTTGAGGGGTGGTATAGGTGGGTATGGATGCTACAATTGAAGGAGGAGGAATATGAGATCCTCCTTGGCTAACCATAGTGTTTGTTGATGAAGATGTGCTAGAGGTGGAAGGAGAATGTTTGTTGTATATTTCAGCTATTTGTTTCATAACATTTAAGCCTTCATCACTTTCAATTAGGCGATGGATGTTTCCTATAGCAGGAATTGCAGTGGTTGAAATGTTTTCAAGACACAAGTTATGTTGGAGATGGGATAAGTCGTCATGAATGTTAACTACTTTGTCTTGTGAGAGGGAACTAATGTGTGCGACAACATGCATTGTAGGGAAAGGAAAAGGTGTACTAGTGGTAATATCCATGCCTAATCCACTATTGTCAATACTAGGAGTAGGAGCTCTTGATAACCCATGGTCCACAATGAATGTGCTATCGTGGGAAGCCATGAGTTAGGAAATTTTCCTCACTAAACTATTATCAATAGGGCACCAAACACTCATACAAATACCACAAAAGGTGAGGTGTATTGAAATGCAATGAAAAATAGGAAATATTTGGATAAAATAAAATAGGAATGCAATACCAAAAATTAGAAATGCAAAAATTACTGTGAAAATGATAGAAAATGTTGTGCAAAAAGTGCGACTAGACTTATTCACCCAAGGTCGCGAATGAGTCCAAGGGTGAATTTTTTTGTGTTTTTTCAGAATATTCAAAATGACTTTTATGCTCTTCTGATGCAAAAATAGGATGTAGATGCAAAACTTTAGTTTTTTTAATGTTTTGAAGTGCAAAAATGAAATCTATATGAGATATTCACTAATGCAATGTTGAAAACCCTAGGATGCAAAACAATACAAAAGCTAATGCAATTCAGTCCTAGGATGTAAATGCAATGCAAATTAGAAAGATAATGTTCAATATGTTAGGTTCACCAAAATGAACCATAGATTTTGGGGTAGGTGAAATGCTCTGACTCTTTTGCTCAATTAGGGTTTTTCACCTAAAGGAAAGAGATAGATCTCACACCAAAATCTAGGTGGTTCACTCAAACTAATGCAAGTATGATGAAAAAATGCCTAAATGCAATGATCTAGATACACCAAACTAATGAAATTGATTGATTATTTATGCTAAACCTAATAAGTATGAGGTGTAGGAAAACATAGTTTGATGTTTAGAAATGAACTAGAAACATAAACAAATGCAAAAAAAATTGAATGAGATTGAATGGAGTGCACTTGGAGGCTGAATGTAGATTTGAGAAGGTTTTGGAAAGTTATAAAAATCACTGTTGATGATAGTGGGACTCATTCACCATTGATGGTGAATTAGTTCTACTTCTGGTAAACTTTGTTGAAACTGGTTTTAGAGTGTCGGGAATTGTATTATGGAAAAATATACTTTCCCAACCTAGTAGTGGAACTCATTCACCACTTATCGAAAATCAATACTCCTCCATAATTTTGCAAATTTAGGGGTCAATTCTATGGGTTCAGATCTACACTTGTCTTCTTGCCAGGTTGACAGAACCAAATATGCAAAAAATTGGCTGAATGTTGTCTCCAAGCTTGAATTAGGGTTTGGTTGAATTGAATAGCTTTGATGACTTGTTGACCACTTTTCAACACCTATTTCTTTGACAATTCTACCTACAAGACCTGCAAACACACATGCAAAGAGGGGGAAAATGGTTAAGGGTTAGGGTATAGGGATTTGCCTTGGTCAAATCCCACTTTGGTAATCAAACCCTTGATAAATAAATGAAATGAAACCAAGAAAGGATGATAAAAAACAACATGAAAGTGTTATAAAATCACCAAACCATTATTTTTGAAGTTTGAAGATATGTCAATAGCTCCTCCAAGATGCTTGATAATTGCTTGATTGAATGAATAATGCTTGGATGCTTGATTTTATGAGATGATTAAGTGAATACGATGAATGGGGCTGAAAATGGATGGAAAAACACTTATTTATACACACTTATTCCCTAATTACTTGAAAATACAAAATCATAGCCCTACCTAAAGTCTTAATGAATAAAAACCTGAAAGAAATTTGAATTTATTTTGAATTTTGTGCCAAGAGGGACTCATTCACCACCCATGGTGAATGGGTCCGAGTCAAGCCAAGTGAATGGGTGTCGGGAATTAAGTTGTATTTAATGTCATTTGTTAGGTTTGTATTTAAAAATATAATTAATTAAGGACTATAAGTGCATAAAGGTGTAATTAGTGATGACAAGCCTAGAAAGGTGTGAAAGTTTGTTACAAGACTTTACAACACTTTAGAATAAGACTTGGTAAGGGATAAAAAGGAATATTTAGATGAATTATAATAAGAAGAGTCTAGAAAAGTGTAGAAATGTGTTACAACACCTTCACAAGACATCATAAAGTCTTAATAATTTGAATATTCAAGACCTAATGTGAATGTATAAGTTGCATTAAAACATTAAATATAAGCAGAATAGACCAAGCATCACAGGGAAAAAACCTAAATGACCATGAAAATATCCAAAGATCCATTTTTTCTATGGTACAGTCTGTAAACCCTAATTTACATCTCTTAACTCATTCACAACACCTTCATCATTTTTCTTCCATCTCAAGCAAAGTAATCTAGTGTTTATCATTCTAAGTCATTCAAGATAGCTTCCAAATACATTCAATGGCATAATATTCATTCTTTGTTGCAGAAATCTAAGATAAATCATCATGGAAAGGTATTAACCCCTTCATTTGATGTTCATTCTTTATATTATTTCTTCATTTAGTTTAATTACCTAAAAGGGGTTTGACCAAGGCAAACCCCCATGACCTAATATCCAACATTTCTCTTTCTCTTCTTGTGTGTTTGTAGATTATGCATCTTGAAGGCTTGGAAATCATTAAATATCAAGTTGAAAAGTTGTTGAAGACATCTTCTTGTTGACTAAGGAAAAATATCGACAAAAAGTCACTTATCAGGTCTAGAAATCAGACTTTTAGAGGTAGACACCTATCACAAACTGAAGAGCAGACTGAGGGTTTCATTTTCCTCTTTTGGATTTTTAGAAATTAAAAAGTAGACTGATTCTCCATTAGTGGTGAATGAGTCCCACTTCTAGGCCTGAAAAGGTTTTTTTGCAGTTTTGGATACCCATTTGTCTGATATGGGCTTCGAAATAGTTTCCTAGACCTGGGACTAATTCACCCAGAATGGTGAATGAGTCCCAGTAGGCCAAATTTTCATTATCAACAACATTCTAGATGTCATTTCTATTCTCCATCAAGTTCTCAGGTGCACACTTTCAGTTTTATCAAATTTTGTTACAGTTTGCTTTCATTTCTAGGTGTTTTTGCATATTAGAATGTGTTTTTCAACAAGTTTCATTTAAATGGTTTTCACTTAATAATTAATAGCTTTTATTAGTTATTTTCATTTATTTTATCTCATCTAGGCATATTTCATTCATATTTCCATTATACTTTCATTAGTTTGAGTGAGCCACCTAGATTTTGGGGTCTATCTCTCTCCTTTAGGTGAAAAACCCTAATTGAGCAAGAGATTCATAGCATCCTACACCATAAAAATTTATGGTTCATTCAGTAACAAGGAAAACCATTCTAAGGAAATATCTTTCAAGGATCTAGGGAAAATCTTAGCCAAGAGTTTATCCTCAAGGAAAAAGTCACTACATAAGGTGGTATAAATAGAAACATGGTTAGAAAGATCTCCTTTTCCCTCATATTTCTTGAATCTAGGAATCTCTAGACCTTGTGGTATGAGCGTTCTCAATATCTCCAAGGATAAGGGATTTCTTTTGACATAGTATGTTGGTTGGCCATTTTGATTTTGGTTTATGGTGGAAATTTTCTTTTGAAGGGATGAAATATTTTGAAAAATTTGGTTTATGATGGCATCATTGTTTGTAGTTTGAGATTGAGGTGAATATGGTGGAGGTGTATATATTTTCAAAGTGGAAATGAATGGAATGCTTATGAGAGGTAAAGTGGTAGGAGATATGACATGCGATGCCACAAAGGTACTAAGAATTCTAGTAGAAATACCCAAGGTAGGAATGACATTACTATGAGGTTGCATTGTTGTTGTAACTTGAGGGTTGGTATAGATAGGAATAGAGGCAATGATTGTGCGAGGAGGAATTTTAGTTCCTCCTTGGCTTTGGAAATTTTTTGAAGGAAGAGCACAACTAGTAAGTTTTCCAAAAATTTGAGTTAGGTTACACACAAGTTCTATTCATTCTTTAGTTTCAATCATTCAATGTATGTTATCTATGGTAGGGATAGTAGTGGTTGAAATGTTTTTAGTACTCACTTGATTTTGTAGGTTTTCTAAGTCTTCATGAATTTGAATTATGTTTTCTTGTGGAAAACTAGCAACCATTGTTTCAACACTTGTTACACTACTTGAAGGAAAAGAGTTTTTAAGGATATGGTCCATACCTAGTGAACTAGTGTCAAAACTAGTAGTGAAAGAGCTAGATAACCCAAGATCCATGATGATTGTGCTATCGCGGGATGACTTGAGTCTCAAACTTCTTCTACTATAGTATTAGCAATAGGATAAAAAGTTGTAAAGCTCATGCAAGGGACAATAAATGAATGGAAGATAAATGCAATGAACACAAGATAAATTCTATTCTATAATTTCAATTCAAATGAAATTAAGCTAGATGCAATGAAATGAATGTAACATAAACTCTTCTAACTGAAACAAATGACTAACAGAAACAAACATAAACACAAAAATAGAGATTGTAATGCTGTAAATTTCAATTCAAGATTCGACATGGGACTAAATTTCCCAAAGGGGAATATGACTACTAATCAAGGATTTTTAGGGATTCAAATGCTGATAAATAGTCAACATAGAATACCCAAAAATTTGAAAAAACTACCTGTACTGGGACTAAATCGCCCAGGGGGTGTATGTGTCCTAGATTAGTGTTTTTCCACAAATTTCAGAAAATTTTGATTGAATCTAATGTTTTCTGGTTTGTATGATGTCTAGGATAAGTGAAATTATAGTTTTCAAATGAAATTTAGTGATGTAAAATTCAAAAATACAACATATATGCACTTTCACTAATGCAATATTTAGAAATCCTAGATGCAAATTAACTAATGCAAGACCTAATGTAGAGTTAATGTAAGATAGATCAAGGATTATGATGCACTGCAATTAGAAAAGAAGGTGTTCTAAAGGGAAGGTTTATCAAAATGAAGCCTCAAAAATAGTAGTTGCAATGTTTTAGGACACACAACCACTGATTTCCTACAAGTTTCACTCAAGGAAATCGTAGAGATCTCAATCCAAGGATGAAATAAGGGAAATAGATCTACTAAAGGTTGTCATAGGGTATGATTATAAACTAAAGAGGATTTCACCATCAAGATAGGGCTTGGAAAGATAAATGAAATGCAATATCTGATGCTTAAACCTAATGCAATGCAAACTTTCAATAAATGACCTAGAAAAGCATGTGAAACAAAACAAAAAGTTGAGAGATGAAAGGTGTGCACCTGGAAACCTATAGAGGATTGGATGAAGCTCTGAAATGCTAAAAACATTGATTTTAATGTTGAGTGGGACTCATATGCTAGACTAGGAAATTTAGTCCTAGATTAGTGTTTCTGAGAAAGAACAAGTTTATGGCACTGTAGATTTTGAATCTACAAAAATCATGAAAGTGACCTATACTGGGACTCATACACCAGAACTAGCGTATCATTCTAGTTAAGGTTTTTTGGAAATTAAAGGTCTAAATCTGCTCCTCAATGCCTGCTCTATCCTTTCCAACTGATTTCCAGATTCAAAACCCTGATTTGCAACCTGTAGAAGTCTTCCAATGATCTCCAATGCAAGGTGACAACTTTGACAACTTTGAACACTTTGAAAACTTTCTCCAAAATTTCTCTTCAATATGTCTTCAAGCTAGATTTATAAATAACATACCAAAGAGAGGGGAAATTTTTGTTTTGTTAGTGGAAATGGGTTTTCCTTGGTCAAACCTCATTTTAGTAATCAAACCTTGTAATGAAATGAAATATGAAAATAGAATGATGAATGAACAACATGCAATGTTACAACTCACCAAACCCTAGTAATAAGGTGTTGCAAGCATGTGTGAAGTGGCTCCAATGGATGTAGATCTTGAATATTGTTTGAATAGGATAGATCTTGAATTGAATGCTAGCTTGAGTCATGAAACCCTACCTCACAATTGTTAGCTCCAAAACAAACATCATGCTTGATGCTTGAATAATGCTCTAAAACACTGGATAATATTCCCTTGAAGACTCTTGAATTCTCTTGTAAACACTTGAATGTTGTTGTGAACTCAATTTTGTTATAAGAATGCTCATTCAACTTGCTAGATCACTTGATTGCTACACCAATTGTGAAGTTACTATTTACTAAATTTACTACATAGGGTAAATATGAATGTAATTTGAATTATAGAGATGAATAAATTATACTTGTACCTTGTTATCAATATGAATTTTATCTCATTTGATGTTACCTCAGTTGATGTTATTCATGGTGAAATACTACATATATGTGAATGAAAGGTTGTTGAATTATTATTATAAACTTGGAAATGCTTATATATACTGCATATGTTGTGAACAATTGACTTCCATGTGCATGTGTTAGTCGATGTAGGTAAGTGTTCATTCCTCTAGGCAGAGGGGAAGTATCACTCAGGAGAAGATCTTGGTTGGGTAACTGGTAAAACTAAACTATTTGAGCATACACACACCACACTAGAATGATTGAGTTGAGTCAGCTTGTGGGTAGTAGGTAAGTCATCCTTAGTCGATATGTCTGCATTTGAGAGTCTTATTTACAACTTCATGCTTTCTTGGGTGATTCTTATCTATTTGAGCTTTTGAGATCTTTCTTTTACTTTTACGATTATATTGACAAGTGGGATGTATACATGGAAGTATGTGTATATATATTCACACACATGTCAATGGGATCTAACGATATGCATATGCACATGTATAGATGTATCACACATAAGAATTTATCAATATGATGGTAATCATGAATGGCTATATGTGAATTAGATGTGAACATATATATATGTATAGTATATACACGTATCCATATGTATATGTATATCGATACATGTGTACATTGGCGAATGGACACACTCATACAAATGCATCGATATATATATACCTACACATATGTGTACATAGAGGTGTATAAATGTTTACATATATATATGCATACATTCAATATAATGTGTTTATTATATACTATCTTTCCTATACTCATATATATATATATGTAAATATATATTAATGGTTATATATTGAATAATTGGAAAAAGGTGGTATGATATCACTTTTCTCCTATTATCATTCAATAATGTCCTAGGATTCCTAAATGGATTGACCATCAACCTCACAAGGTGAGTAAATTCTCAACAAGGAAGACCTAGGAGGAGGTTCTTTGAGATTTTAGGGGTTCACCAACAAGCAAATGCTTGGAAAAGAAAAACAAGCATTCAACTCACAAAATCTAATAATGCAAGCTAAATGAAGGATGCAAATGATGAAATAGTACAATAGGGAGTTAGGATGTGTGTACCTAGGAAGTCTAGAAATGCAATGATGATTTCGGAAATGGAAAGAAGCTATCAAAAAGTGTTATGGAATACTAAGACATGCTTACTATTGTCTTAGTCCTGCTACTGTTTTTTGGGGAAGATGCGAAATCTTCAGATTTCATATTCAAATCTGGAAGAATTTCTAAAAAACACCCTTACTATTGTCTTAGTCCCATTTGGAATTTATGAAATCTTTGAGTGTGGTCCTGAGGCTTGATGTTTTTACTTCCTTCTTCTCTGATCTCAAGTTTTGAAATTTTGGATCTAGCTTGTCAGTGATCCCACAAAGTTGGTTTACAATTGGGAGGAGATTCTATTTTTTGTTGAAATCACATATTTTTAGAAAATATAATGATTTAAGGATTTAAAAGTTCCATTTAAAACATTCCAATTGAAGAGGGTTTGATCAAACTACCTTAGATCAAAACCCCTTAGATAGAACCCCGCTAATTTTAAACCATACCAATAACGAAGTCTCCTTTACACCTATCAAAATGCTGATAAAAAAACACATTTGATTTTCCTTTTGGGGGATCAAATGAATTCATTTAAAATTTATTTTTTTGTAAGTATGTATTCCTTGTTATAAGCTTCCCAAAACATATAATTTTAAATAAATTTAATTTTATTATTATATTTATTTTTTTATTTCTTGTGAATGTAGGTTTTTCTCCAAAAATCAAGCTCTATATTCTACATATGTGAAAAAATATTCGATTATCAAAAAAAAAATTTGAAAAATATGAGTGCACTAGATATTGAATTCCTTGATCCAACAAAAAAAATAAAATTGAATTTTGATACACACAAAAAAAGTTACACGTTATATAGTTGCGCTATGTCTGAATTGTAATTGGTTTGACTTCAAAACTTGATTAAAGAAAAAATATTCAATAAAAAAATATCTAACCAAGTGGAATCACTAGATATCAGAGTTAAAAATCTAAATTCAAAAGAATTATAATTTTATCCTTCACGAAAAAAAAGTTATGTGTTATACGGTGAGTGCCACTTTTAAAAGATGATGTTTTCTGAAAAATACTAGTTTTCGAGGGAGATGGAAAAAGAAGTGCAATCTAATTCCAAAATTTTTGAAAAAAATATATTTAGAATCTATGGAAAAAATTTCATGAAACTCTAGTTTTCATCATCTTCAAATTTCTCACGGTTTAGCCGCTATAGGTTCCCAAAAGTGAAGATTTAGTTAAAAAAATTATTTCAGTGTCCAGTTTGGCCAAAAATTGTAAACCACTATTGTGGGATCACCCTTGTAGGTGAGTTTACATGAAGATGACAACTTTTCAATGCAACTTTGAAATGCAACTTTTCAACTTTACAACTTTGCACTTCAAATGATCTTCAAGTTTTCAACCTAAATCTACAATCACAAACATGCAAGAGGGGAAATTTTTTTTGATTGTTAATGAATGGGGGTTTTCCTTGGTCAAACCACTTGTTGGTAATTAAACCTTGAAATTAAATAGAATAATGAAGGGAAATAATTAATGAACAACATGCAATGCTACAACTCACCAAACCCTTATTATAAAGTTTGCAAACTTGTGTAAAATGGTTGCAATGGATATGGATCTTGAATCAAAGAAATGCTTGATAGATATGGTCTTGAATTACTTTCCTGAATCAAAACCCTACCCTACATCACAAATGTTAGCACAAAAATACACATGATGCAAGAAGATCTTTGATATGATGCTTGAATCTTGATGATGGCTCCAAATGCTTGATAGAATTCTCTTGAATGCTTGGATGCTTAGATTGCTTGTTAGGAGAAAATGAGAGAAGGAATCTTGTATTTATACTTATCTATGCTTAACATCTTGCAATTACATCACACCAAGCCAACATATGAATTCATTAATTAAAGGAGGCTAAATCTCATCAGAATTTGACATTAAATCCCAAAAATACCTCAAGGGGGATGAACACGCCCCAGGTGGTGTCTTAGTCCCAAGGCACATGAAAATTGGGGCATAGACACCAAAATGGGCCCATTTAAGATGCCTCAAAATGAGGGTCCCAAGACCTTTGGGGGACAAAGACGCCCTAGGTGGTGTTATAGTCCCTACCCAAAAATCAAGGACACTTAGAAAAAATCATTAAATTATCATTTATCCATTGGAGAATGTCAAGATTAGCTAGAAAAAGATATAATTCATAGGGCTTGTGGATGAAAAATAGGACCAATTAAGACAAATAGGAATAAATGAAGCAAGGCAGGCTGAAACAAGTGTGAAAATGCAAGGGTATGCAATTTACTACACTACATATATAATATATATATATATATAAATACATGGTAGTATTTAAATATACATAGATGTATATAATATATTATATATATAATAATATATATTTAACATAATATATATGATTATTGGAATTTGACTATCTCTTAGTGAATAGAAGCCGATTTATAAAGGTTGCTATAGTCGATAGAGACTATGTGAATGGAGGTCAATAATAGTCATTATTGACTATGTCAAATGAGGTCGATTTAATAGCTTATGACTATTTGAGGAAACTGATCATTCAGGAAGACACATGATTTATGGCATTGTATTGCTGTCAATTATATGCTTGACTTGGTCGACGCCATTAGTGAGACCAACCTTCACTTTGTTTAATGTATTTAACTGCTCAAGTTGATTCATCCACTAAATGGATTGATGGAAACTTTCTATCATAAAATGAAAGTTGATTGTTTCTTTTGGTAGTTTAATGACACCAAATATGAAGGAAATGGAAATGGAAATGGTGCCACCTTTGAATCTAAGTTGTTGTAGATGTCTTTTCATTGTGACAATTCAAATTAAGCATATGTCGTTTGAATAAGTTTGTTGATTGTTGCACAAAACCAATCGACCTGTAGGTGATTATGCTGAGTATTTGTTGATCAACAAAGCTTGCACCTCTCCGACAGTATTATGGAAAATTCAACAAGTGGGGGACAAATTGCATCTCACTGAATGCCTTCAGGATTTTTATAGAAAGTTGGCTCTTCTTTGGGGGTTTTGAGATAAGGGGAGAAGAAAATGTAAAAATAAAACATAAAAGGCGATGTGCCAAAGCTTTTACAACATTTCAAACTCGAATCATTCCTATGAGTGATATAAATAGACGCAAAACACCACTACCCTTCATTGTTGGTGTATCATATAATAAAGGACCCTTTTCTTGACATGAGATTAATTGGACTTAATGAAGCCTTGATTTAAGTGTTGTGACACATTTTATGCATCCACACTAAGTCTTGGACCTTTGCAAATTAAATAAAATGCTTTTAACGATGTCTTGTGAAGGTGTTGTGAAGTGTTGTAAGACATTTCTACATTCTTCTAGACTCTATTAATTACAATTCACCTAAAAATCACATTTTTACACATCATCAAGTCCTATTTTGAAGTTTTGTAACAAGATTTCACACTTTTCTAGGCACAACTTCACTATTTGTCCTTTTCTTATGACTTATATGACCCCTATATGCCCTCATATGCTTTTATTAAGTGTATTTTTGAATGTAAGCCTAATAAAAAACATTAAATACAACTTAATTCCTGACACACATTTTCAAGTCCTAGGTGGGAGCCATTCGCCATGGGTGGCGAATGAGTCTCCCTTGGCTCCAAATTCAAAATATTTTAAATTTCCTTTTGGGTTTTTATTCAAAATCAATTGATGTTGGCCTATGATGAGGTATGAATGGGTAAATAAGGAACAAGAGTGTATAAATAGGTGTTTTTCTCCTCATTTCATATCTCTTATCTCTCACACATCAATTCCTCATTAATCATCCACCAATCTTCCATTTCAAGTTAAGCAAGTTAGGGCTTTCACATTGCAAGTCAATAATTTAGCTTCCTAAGACATTCAAGGGAAGATTCTATATGTTTTGTTGCAAAATTTCAAGATCTATCATCATGGAAAGGTAATCAACTCCATTATTGCATGTTTCATTCTATTCTTTCATCATTTTGGTTTAATTACCTAAATGGGGTTTGACCAAGGCAAACCCCCATGTCCTAACATTCAACATTTATTCTTCTCTTCTCATGTGTTTGTAGATTTAGGTCCTTTGGAAGCTTGGAAATCATTGAAGATCAAGTTGAAAAGTTTTTAAAGTCCTCTCTTCATTCAACAAGTCAAAGAATCAACAAAATCTCATTTTTAGGCCCATAAATCAAAGTTTAGGAAGTAGACACCTATAGAACATCAAAGTGCAGATCGGAAGATCCAAAATCCACTCTTGAATATTCATAAATTCAAAAGTGGACTCATTCACCATGGGTGGAAAATGAGTCCCATTACTAGGTTAGTTCCATGTTTTCTGCATTTTCTGACACCCTTTTGACAGAAACAGGTTTCAACTCAGTTTACCAAAATTGGGACTGATTCACGTAGAATGGCAAATGAGTCCCTCTAGGCCTAAAAAACATCATCAAAAACATTTAAAAAGAAATTTTCTAGTCTACTTCAAGTCTTTAGGTGCACACTTTCTATCTGATTCATTCCTATTGCAATTTTCCATTCATTTGTAGGTGATTTTGCATTACACAATGTGTTTTCAAACAAGATGTTTTACTTTAATTTCTATTAATTAGTCAATCAATCTTACTAGTTTCTTGCATTCAATCATTACATCTAGGAATTTTAAATCCTCTTTCCATCCATTTCATGTTAATCTTTGAATATGAACATAAACATTTTTTACTCCTCTTTCTCCTTTTAGGTGAAAAACCCTAGAAGTGTTAGAAAGCAAGTGGATCCCAAAAATCTATGTTCCAATTGGAAAGAGAATGACTAGCAAAGGCTAACTTCAAACATAATGTGGACTTTCAAATCTTTCCACAGGCAGTGTTCATTAAGGTCCGATCAAACATAAAGACTTCTTACAATTATCAGAACCATATCTCATAAATCACATGAACTCTATCTCCTAATATAGCATAGTACAATAAAATAACAACTTTCAGAAAAATGGAGAAGTCCAATGACATAGTTCAGTTTTCTTAAGTTACTATTCTGCAATATAAGAATACAATATAGAAATCCACTACTTAAACTATCTAAATTCAACTTGCAAGACACAATGTTTCATTCAAAATGATATTATAAAGAAAGAAAACTTGACAAAGGCAATACATGCACAGTCTCAAAAAATTCTCCTTAATAGTTCATTCTTTTAATTATCAATTGCACTTTGAAATAGAGGTCGGATGCCAATTTGACAATAGTTTAAACCTTAAAAGATATAACATGCTAGAATAAAGTAGTTTTGTAACTTGTTTCTAAAAATAATTCTAAAAATCCTAAGAAAACTAAAGAAACTTCTAATTTCTCAAGAAACTGTTACTTGAAATCCAACCCTTTACTATGTTGTTGCCTTTATTTTATAGCCACTAGAAGAATAAAGCACCACCTCAGTACAAAAGTAATTACTGCCAGATGTCATATCTTGATAGCTCACAATCTTATCGTGGGTCCCTAGTTAGGTTGCAAAAGTCTTTGCTCATTAATCGTTAGCTACTGCATTTATGTCTTCTAGATATTTTAGCAAAGATAAGGGCTTGTAGATGATCAAATCTTAGAAATAATAGCATGAAAAGAGGTCATGTTTGACTAGTCACATCATCCTGAGGCACTGACCCAAAAATAAAACCAAATAAAGAGAAAGGAGGAAAGCTAATCAACTTCGACAAACTCCCAAAACACATCACCCCATAGAAGAAGAAAATTGCTCACTATGAAGAGGTGATGTGTCATCTAGGTGGAAACCTCTGAGTTTATGAATATATCTCCTAATAGAATACCTGACAAGTTAACATGTGTCCCAAAATTTCTCTCGAAAGGAAGATGAAAGATGAAAGCCACATAGCCACCATGTGGCGAATTGTGCATCTTTCCAATAATTCTCCTTAAGCTAAGCTTGGGGATATCTGAAACTAAAAAACCTCTATACAAGCCAAAAATGAAAATGACCAGGGAAAAAATGCTTCATAGTTATGGTGACTCAAAGGGGTCTTCACTTTGCGATGACACAAACCTAGGCCTCTAGTTGTTTTTGGAGTTTTTCGAGTGCGACACACTGAGCCTCCTAGTTTGCATCAGTTGGTAGGAAAAGGGTTTGAATCTGTCTATATAATTGCTTGAGATTAAAAATCTCTTTAAAAGAGATGCACCCCCATTTGGAAGAAAACACACCGAAGTGATACTAGAATTGAAAAAGAGGATAGATCTGGCGCTTGACATCATCAACCAAAGGCATGGAACTTGAACTTGGAATGTTTGTTGAGGCTTGGATCTTGCGTCGGATTGCATCATTGACCTGCTTCATTGTCAGCGCATCTTCATCTGGTGAAAGAAGAGGAGGCTAAAACTAACCAAGATGTTGCAGTCTTTCTTGATCTCAACAACTTGCTTATTCATCACTATCTAACAATCTTTACATTCTGCTAGAACCTTATGACAACTGATAATCTCATTGGCCTTGATGGAGGTGATCTGTTGATCAAGAATTCTTGCTTCCTCTAGGGTCTGGTTAGTGGTGATGCATAATTTAGAGATAAAACTTTTAGAATTTTCCACTTGGGATGAACACTTTTTCATGAAATGATCGGCGATTGGCCCAACCTTGGCATTTAGTTCTTGAACATCCCTTAAAAATTGTAAGACAGATCCCAAAAAAACAATGCTAACTGAGATCTACTCCAAATGCATAGCTATCAGCCTCTTTATCATAGGGAGGGCCCACCCAGACCATTGCAAAGTAGCTAACTCCTAGTTGAAATGAGACTCCCTTGTCTTTATACTTTCTTCCATTTGGCCCTTTCCCTGAAGAGTGTTTGCTAATTCAGAACTCAACCTCTCAACTTCTTGTCTAGACTCCTTTTCTTCCACCTGGATTCTTTGAAGATCATCAGAGTTTCTTGCTCAGACATTATTTAACTCTCCTTTTAAATCTTCAATTTCAGCACGAAGCTAAACTCGGTCATTCCGAACATTTGCTAGTAACTTAGGCGCATTCTCTTGCTGGCCTTGAATTTTCCTTACGCGAGTCACTTCAACTTCTCTAGATCAAACCTCATTTTGCAATCTACTTACTATCTCTTTCACATTTTCTAAATCCACATCGTGCTTCTTTAATCTCCTATCTAGCCTATCATAGTCAACATATACTACTTTATGTGTAACTTTGGCTAGGACCATCTTATCACGTGGGCGAGTTTCACTCAAATCTAGGCCCACAACATGGATGTTGTAATCTTCCATCTACATTTTCCCTTTGGGTTTTGAAACTAGTGGCCTCATGGTGGTAATAAGTAGAGAGTTTCTCTCTTCATTGAAATAGGCCTTGATTTTCTTTGTAGCAAGCTTCTTGGTATTCTTTGACAATATTTTTTGCTTTCTAGCCTTTCGGGCTTGTTTGGTAGTACTAAAATGACCCTGCAGGGTCTACATGACATTCACACTCTATGTTGTAATGGAAGCACTAGGGGGAAGCCCAAAAAGAGTGATGGTACGAGACACTTCAAATGTGTGAGCATGGGGGGACACAAAAGGTAGTGTAATCATGGAAAAGGGTAGGACGCCAAATTGAGCAAGGGAAAAACTGGAAGGGGTAAAAACTAAAGCAGGTTGATGGAGGGGCGCCTTCCCTTTATTAGATGGCATGGGAGTAAAGGGAAAATCAATGGTTTTGGCCAATCCAATAGGGGCCTTTGATAGGGTGATTACTGACACAAAAATAGCTTCAACGGATGACCCCCCCTTGGTGCATGAGACGATATCAGTGGATCCACTTAAAATGGTGGGGGGTACATTCAAAATTATCAATCCAGGGGTCAAGGGTAGAGGATTACTTTCTATGAGAGGAGGTAAGGAGTTGACAAGAGATGTGGAAATAGGGAGAAGAGGGGGAGAAAAAATTACCTGGGCCATGGTCGATGAAGCATTTTGCAGGATGGACTCCAGTTGTTCCTCTTGTCGAATAAGCACATCAGGAAAACCCAAGTCTTTGATCCTTCTTCATTTCAAGTGACTGGAACTAGTACATTCTGATCCTCTGGTTGCAAATTCTTCTGACACCTAACCTTCAATACCTGCAGTGGATGACCTTGGAGACCGTTAGGTCCTTTTTCCTTTATTTTGGGAATCGAAAGTAGAGGGAGCTTGTAAACTTGCTTGCCTTGAATTTCTCCAACTGTTAGACTCCCATTTTCTAGAAACCTGAGGTGGAATGCTTTCTTCATCAATTTCATGACTTCTCTCAGGATTTCTATTATCAAAATCAACCTCCTTATCATATAATTCCTCAAATTCCTCATTGAGTAGAAAGTTGTCGAAAAGGGCACCTCAACAACTCATCTCCTGTCAAAATTTCTAGAAGTCAGACTTCTTTCTTTCTGACCAACCCTTTTTCCTCAATTTTGTATTAAGAGATTTGTTTATTGGGAGATTCTTTTGGTATCCCACTTGTGACTCATAGAAACTTAACCACCTTGGCCTCTTCTCCAAAATGTGAGCTAGGTCAATGTATTTCTCTGGGCTTTCTTGAGTCGGGTTCCTCCTTTGTAAATATTCCCTGACCTCATGTCTTAAAGTAAAAATCCCATTCAGGTTATAATCCCACTTGTCACAAATGAGGACCAGGCCCAATGTCGCCAGTAAATTTGTGATCTCATCCTCCACCAAGTTCCACTTAGCCAATATAACCTAACTCTTAGCAATTATGAGAGGAAGATCGTAAACCTTTGTTTAATTCCTTCTAGCACCATAAACCCTGTCAACAACAAATACTTGGTGGCACGCCCACAGTGCAAAAACCCTATCAGTTACAAATCTCGGGAGTCAGAAAACCTCCCCGAGAAAACCATGGAACCTAACAAATGTGAAATATTCACCTAGGAAATAATCTAGTGGGACGAGTGGATTCTCCATCCATCCTATAACCTCCTGAGAGAAACGGCCGATGGGGTGGGGCAACAAATCCTAGAGCACTTGCCTAGGGAAATAATCCACAAATCAATAATAATCTCCTATCTTTGAAAACATAGGGGTCCATACATAAACTAGTTGGAGACAACCTCTTTCATCTAACCTAGATATTGGTACATTCCTTCCCAACCACTCAAAATTTTGATGTAAAAGAAAATGAACTAGAATAGAAGATGTGCCATCAAAAATTGGACCCTCTTGAGAAAAGAGACATTTTCATGTATACTTAGACCCACTTTTGAGTCCCTTCATATCATTTTCCCTTTAAAATAGCATTTATAGGCCCCTCACACCTATTAATTTTGATCTAGAGGCTTGTTTCACATGATAAATCACATAAAACCTGACAAACAACACTTAATGACATCATACCCTAACAACCCACCTTCAAACAATAGTAGTGGGACCCATTCACCACCCTTGGTGAATGATTCCCCTTTGGTGGGACTCATTCTCCAAGGGTGGGGAATGAGTCCCCTTTGAGGTAAAATTCAAGATTAAGTGGGAATTTAATCAACTTTGTTCTTATTTCTGGTGAAAGTCGGCCTCTTAGGTCTAATTAATGGGAAAATAAGGTGTTTTTGCCTATAAATACACATTTTAAGTCATTTTACACAACTTTTTGATTATATTTTTTCTTCACATTGTCATTATCTAAGAGTGAAAAGCATACAACAACAAATTTCATCATTAAAAGTTGAAGTTTTAGGACAACAAACTAGGGTTTTTGCAGGTCTTGGAGCTCACTTACATTGTTGAGATCCAACATTGCAAAGGGTTGATGATGGATGCCTATGGTGAATCATGAAGAAATCTAGGGTGAAGAGGGGCAACTAGCTACCAAATCATGCCTAAGGACTTGGTTTCCTATTGATTCCATCTTCAATTGTTACTTTATCTTCAAATCAAGGTTTTCATTGTGATTATTTAGCATTTGCATGTTATTTATTATCCTTTTTTTATGTGTTGTAAGGTTTCTAGGGTAGAGATCTTGCATCCTTTCAATCATTCTTGCATAACCTATTCTAGATCAATAGAATAGGGTTTTTGTCATGATTCAACCTTTCCTAGTCTTTAACACATCTAAGGCTAGGGTTTATGCATATTTTTCTCTATTTAAGGTTTGATTACCAATCTAGGGGTTTGATCAAGGAAAAACCCCATTAGACCAACAATTTTAAGTTGTTTTGCAGGGATTTTCTGAGATCTGGAATCAAGACTCCATTAGAATTTTTTGTGCATGTGTCAAGGTGCAGATTTGAACTTGGAATTTGTAGGAATTTGAAGGATGAATGATGAACCATGCTTGGTGAATGAGTCCCAGTTGAGATGTAGAATTGAGTTTGAAGCTATTTCAAGTCCCTGATAGTCATAAATCAAGTTTTATTTAGAAAAGACCTGACTTGGGATTGATTCACCACCCTTGGCAAATGAGTCTCAGTTAGCTAATGTCCAGATTTCATCAAGTTTTTAGTTTATCATTCAGTCCTCTATAAATTTCAAGGTGCACACTTTCTAAAAAACAACCCTCTGTTTAGTCTAAGATTGCATTTTTGTTCATTATTTCTATCTATTTCCATATCACATTGTGTTTTCAAACATGGCATAAATCCTAGTTTCACATTTGTTTTCAGTCATTTAGATTAATCTATTACATTTAGTTTAGTTCATTTACATCATATCTCATTGCATATGTCCTAATTTGAATGTACATACACATTTTTGGATCTAATCTCTCTCCTTTTGGGTGAAAAACCCTATAAGTGCAAGAGAAGCATTAGGGTCCTAAAATCTATGTCATAGAAGAATACCTGAACTTGGACTCGGTATGGTAATTCTTCAACTATTATTTGATATTGCCAACTATTATCTTAGCAAAATCATAACGCTTGAGAATTTTTTCCCTTTTTAGTGCAAGGCGTAGGGAAAACTAGAAAGGATTGACTTCCTCATCATTGTCGAGGCCAAAAACCTAGGCCAACATTGAGAACAAAGACTGTGTATCTTTCTTAAATTTCTTGCATGAAAGGGGCCAATGAATCTATCCTCTTTGTGGGTTCTCCTTTGTTTCATCTTCATAGAAACTCGTTCGCCCAAACATGTCTTCTCCTAGGGCATCCATCTGCTCTTCATCAAAAGCCTCGGTGCCCCAATTTGTAGGGAAACATAGCATGTCCTGTATAGCCTTGGAAAAAATGGTAATCTTGATCCCACAACTCCCAATGGATTCTTTTTTTTCATTGAAACTATTTGCACATGCATCAACCAGATTTGGGCATGGATGTACAATATGCAACATAAACTATGGCAGACCACTATTCAAAATCAAAACACAAAATCCTCTGATGGTGCATATTCCAACATCCTCTGAAACACACCTTCCCTAAGATTTTTAGGGTTGATGGATAGCCGAGGGTCAAAAACATTATCAGTGATGTCTTGCACTACCTCTCTTTGAATGTGCTTAGTATTTTATATCTTTTTGCAACGCTCGAATGGTCATTCCTCTGGTGTTGGAGCATTAGCAAATGAACAGTGCCAAAAAACATCGACATAAACAAGCTATCTATTTTGAACTACAAATTTCCTACTGGAGGTGGATGTTTGCACCATGATTGTACGAGAAGGTTGCAAAGAGATTTTCTTGGCCACTTTCCTTTTACTTCTTTAGAGAAAAACTATCTTTTGAGTGCAATTAATTCTCTTACCCATGCATGTAGTTAAGACTACATAGTTACTGCTGGTTCATTAAATGCTAACACCAGGGAAATACATGTGAACATCAGATCTGTATCCCTCGGGAATGCCGAAAACACCATGGGGATGGAATTAGTACATTCTCCTCACCGCCTCTTTTACAAATAAAGCTACTACATTGAAAACCATTCTTTTCGTCATTCGAAACATGTTGAGGTGATGTAAGGTACCCCTGAAAAGACATAACCATCAATTTTTTAGAGTTTTAACATGCTAATATGTGTCTTTTCTCATTAATAGGTTGGTTGGTGTTGATGAAGACAAAGGAAACATGTCAACAATTGGTGTATGAGGGAATTTACACCCAACACCCAAATTTATTGCTCAAAGCATTCCGTCTAATTTTTAATATGTTTTATCTCCCTTGCTCCATTCGATCTGCAAAATTCCCATTGTCTTCCTACCAAAAATAGATATTTTGTTGGCTGGGTTTACCATTTCACCTTTTCTATATATATTTATGCCACCTTTTACAACATTCATTCGAACACATAGTCTTCTAAGTTAGCTAGCCTTCTAGTTATTTTTATTTCGCCATACTTCACTGCCTATCAGAATGCCTGCTAACCTTGGTACCCCAATTTGGCTCCTTCCATGGAGACTGCAGAACTGCTTCATGAGGGAGATCACTAGTGACCGAATCAAGCATCTGGTGAAGAAATGTGACTCCCTTATTATGGTATCTTTCAAGTGGGTAGTCGGTGTAGACTTCATTATTGACGAGAACCAACTTCAAAGCAACTACAACATGCTTTCCCAGTTTCTGGCCTTATTGTTGGACCTAAATGTGCCTAAGCCCATGATAATTAAGCTATGCTAGAAGATTTTTGACACTTCACTTATGGAAGGGTTGGGCAAGATAGTGCGAGTGGCCATCCCCAGTGTTGGTATTCCAAGTACCATGGACCTTCACAGGCATGTGGATTATGGGATAGACGTACCCTAGCTACCCTTCATCGATTTATGTGCCATGGAAATTGAGATACATCATTTCTCTTCTAAGCCGGTGGCCACTTTTATTTTGCGAGAGTAAAGCATGGAGTAGGTTCCAGGTATCTCCTAGAAGAAGCACTTCAGCTTTCTGTTGCAAATTTGTAGAGTAGGTCGTAGGTCTACATTGTGTGGCTTGTGTGTGTCATGTGTTAACCCTCTTTTTGCATCCTGATTAACAAGAAGAAGAAAAGAAGAAGAAAAGAAAGAAGAAGAAGAAGAAAAAAAAAATAATAATGAGCCCCTTTCTTCAACTATGACAACTAGAGGCTTAATTTTACTGTCTTTTGTTCGTTTCCTCCATTTTTCCTCTTTTTACCCATTACTCCTTTTGGGTTTCACTCGAGAGAGCTTCATGTTCCATTCTGAGCCTCGAGTCATACATTATATGTAAATTCCTAATGAATATAATATAATACGACATTTTATTTCTTTAGTGTTCTTTTGGCTGTTTATTCTCAAAAATTTGAAATATCTACATTTTTTTTTACATATGGTACATAACTATTAATTTTTTTTAAAGAACTATGTATTTTAATGGAAAATATTCAGATAAATATCATTCATTAGTATATCTGAAGTGTTTCCTTTCATATCTTTGAATTTGTACACATTCTTTTCTTTGTATGTGATAATTCAGAAAAACCTTTTCCATAGTGCTCCAATTTTTTTATGTTTCCCTAGTTTTTCATTATGCCTCCCATACTTTTGCACTGAACTCCCTCTTTTGAATTTTGGGTTATAAAACCTCTTGTAAAATCCTTGCTTAGTCATTTGCTAGAAATTGATCATGGTTCCATGAGCTTTTCCTATGTCCTTCAGCTTGAGGGGGTTTTCAAGTCGTACCTCCATTTTATTTTCCCTTTTAATCTTCAGAGCTTTCCTAACTTGTGAAGCATGAATTCTTATGGAAATGGGTACGAGTACCTCCCTTTTGTACACCAATTTGTAAGGGGAAATCCTTAAAATTTGATTGGAAATAATTCGGTCCATCCACAAAGCAACTCGTAGATCTTTATGCCAATCTCTTTGGTGTTTTGATCCAATACACTTATCTATCCTGATTAGGCTTCTGTTGGTCAATCTTGTTATCTTGTTCTCTTGTGGGTGGTAACTTGATGAGATTTTCAAGAAAACCCTACTTCTAATAGAAAAAACTATTGTTTCTGACTTCTCAATGACTAAGGCATTGCCAAACATAACAATTTTGAGTTGTCCAAACCCAGCTACTAGATCTCTAATGAAATTGGTAATCTTGCCTTCAGTGACACATCTCCGCAAAATGGCTTTGAAACCTTTCAGGATCCTTGAATGGAATACAATAGGATGATTTTTATTGTACCTCTCTCTTTTCCTAGCAAGCATAGGAGCTGCCTTATGATGGCCACTTTTCTCATGAAGTAAAAAAATTTCAAAAACATATGGGCTAACCAACACTGAGGTTTTAGAGAGGGTTTCCTTTAGTTCATCGGAAGCTGTTGTGTCCTTGGAAGTCCATTCAAGAGGTAGGTTCTTTCTAAACATCAAGGTGACCAGTTACACAATGCTCATGACCTCTGATATGAATCTAGTAACAAAATTAATTTTCCTCTAAAGGAAACGTAGCTCTTTTGTTGCTCGAACCCTTTTGGGCTTTATGGTTGTTCCCTCTTTTGAATTCTAGAAGCTAAAAAGATTACTTTGAGGCACTCTAAAGACACATTTTTTTTGGATTTAAAGAAAATCCAAACTTTTGGTATTTCTAGAAAACCTTTTCTTGGTGATTAAAACAATTATTTATTGATTTAGAAAATATTTTTAGGTTGCCCAAACTTATGAGGATAGTCTGACTGATCAATCCTTCTAAGGTAATTCTTACTGCCCGCTGAAAAGATACATTAGTTTTAGAGAATTCCAATGGTATTTTTGAATATGCAAACATTCACCACTTAGTGGTAAATGTCATCTTGCATTGGTCAGACTCATTCTCATGGACCCGATCATATCTTGAGGGATTATCTAATAGGGAGAAAATCCCTGATCTGGTCACCATTTGTACAATCCACCCTATCAACAACAAGGCATCTATGGTCCTGGATTCAGTCCATCTAGCAAGATCCTATGCAACCATGGTTTCATCTTTCAGGTTGACTAACCTTTGTCTCTATTGGAGGGATTCATACCCATTTTCCAAATCAACAGTACACTAGAATATGCCTGGGTTATATCCTTTGAGACTATATTTGAAGCAAAGATCTTTTAGCCTTTTCTTTTTCTTGGAATGATTTCCCTTTCCATCTTTCAGTTTCCAGTCACTTCTAACGTCAAGTTCTTTACCACCACCCAAATCTTCAGAGAATCTTTGTTTTCCATTCTTTGTGCCTCTTGGAAAGTCCACCTTTGGTGATGGATAGTCGGAGGCTGCTTGAATGTCATCACCCAAAATTTTCCAATTTTCTTTCTTGTCAAGAAATGAGGGTTAGAAAATAATTTGCACGATGCTATGCTTTATCAGATTAGAAATTAGTTCAAATCATGGATCATCAGGAACCATTGGACCTGTTGATGGTGTTTTCTGCACAACAACTTAGATAGAATGTGAAATCCTATCTCTCTTGAAAGGTAAATCTCTATCAGCAAGCCTCAAGAGATAACCCCAAGGTCTCTAGTGTTAGGTCTTGACAATGCATAAACAACTCGGTGATAAATGTGAAAATGTTGGTAATCACAATGGGACCTTACTACAAGCAAAATACTGAATCAATTTGATCAGATCTAACAATCTGATGATACTTTAATCCTAGGTCTAACCCAATAATCAAAGAAAATAAAAAAGGACAAGGGTTTTGAAGAGATTTCTAAACTTAATACTAAATATAAGATTAACAATGAAAGTAACCAACACTCGAAATGGACCAATCCCTCAAAACTGATCTCTACTCGACCCAGATAAATCTGCAATCTTATAAAAAATAGTGCAATCTTCTAAGGTGTTAAGATTTTCAAATCATGAAAATTCATTCAAACAACCCTATTACAGTTGAAATGAACAAATCCTCACAATCAAACTAAGCACACTGAAATATGAAGTCCAGGCTAACTTTGCAAAGCAACTAACAATCAGTTGGTTGCGAAAAGTATGGATTGAAGGATTGCTGCAACATTCAAGTATTGAATCACAAACATTATTGAATCAAATATAACCTAAATATTAACCTTCTCAAAGAAATTTTAAAGATGGAATAACAAGAACCATCCAAGACAAGAGAAAACAAATATGGCATCAAATCACAATGTCATTTCTCGTATTCAAATTATCCACTGTAGCAACAATTCCAGCTTTTGTTACAATATTTGCTTGAGAGCCACTATTCGCTAACCCTAGCTCTACTTGATTAACTATTCTGCTCTACTTCTATCTTCTAACTCTTTTCAACTAAATTTCTAACTATCTAACCCCTTACAAATGAGGCGAAATGCCAAATATATAGAATTCCCCTAGAAAACCCGTCGGCCCAACAAGAGTTTCACAGCATTAATGGCACAACAACCCGGCCAAGAGAAATTTGAAATAGGTCAAAGGGATGCATTAAATGCATGTTCCATCCAAGTCGGCCCAGGATCTGCAATGCAGCTCAGACCAATGCATAGGAGGATAATAGGGAAGCACAAATCGTGCCCTAGCCCATCATCAACTCCCTTCCCTACCATCCTTATTCTGACCCAACATTTCATGAACCTTCAGAAGCGTCCCATCCAAGTCAGCTACTGGTGGCAAAGGCAGAACCCTAAGTCGATTCTCAATGGATGCAATCTCTTCTCTTGACCGCTTGACTGACCTATCCCAATCTACCTTATATGTCACATGCTTGTCAATAATTGTGAGGTAGGTGGCCACATCATCCAGTTGGTGTTTAGAAACAAAACCATCATCAAGTGGTGTATACACATCATGCCACCACTCTCTCAACTATTCCAGGCTCAAGTACTTGGGTGTGATCTTCCTTCTTCCCGTCATAATTTCAAAGAAGGTGATGGAACCATTGTAAACCCTAGTTAGGGTGTCATCAATCTACTTCCTTTGTTTGTAAATCTTTTTTAACACTTTTTTCCTGATTTGTAATGCCTCAAACCATTCCCATGGTTTGACAACCCTGGAGGAAGGAAGAATTCCATCACTCACTAATTTATCTATGGTGTATTCCATGATGGTTCTAGTTTTCTGTAGAAGGAGGTCTGTGTCTTCCTTATCTTTTGCCAACACCTACTTCAACCACTCAGTTGCCCTAATAGCATTCTTCCCTATTGACAAGACTTCCTTAATAGCTTTATCACCCTTAATTTGTACCCCTTTCAACCAACTCGTAGTGGCAAGGGTGGAAGCTTTCATCTTTTCTAGCTCGGTGATGGTCTCTTGAGGTAGAGGATTTGTAGCAGAGGAAGAAGGGTTAATGGATTGTAGGGGCCTCATTAATTCTTCCAAGCATCTCCTGAGATTTTCATTCTCTTTCTTCAACTCCTACTTGGTATTCATTTCCTCCCTCAATCTACTCACAATAACTGCACTAGAATCCTGGTAATACTCAATATCCTATTCAACGGATGTAGGCCCAAGATTAAAAGTCTACACATTATAATCATTTCTAGCCACATCGTCTCTATTTTTATCTGGAGTAGGGGTGGCAATGTGAACAACCCGATCATGAGCTTCAACTCTTTCAATCCTTGAGATCACCCTAGCCTTTTTCTTACCTTTATCTTTTCCAATTTTGGCTAGTAGTGCATCCCAATTCGGTGGACTATCTTCCATAAAAATTTGTCTTCTCTTTATCTCTCTGTCAAGCCAATTAGGGACAGTGGACTCCAATTGCACTCTGCTCTGCCCCATTTCTTCTTGTTGATCTCCTGCTATCTCCTCATTCAAATTCTTCTTATCAGGAGTTTCATTTGTCTTGCTTTCTTTCTTCTTAGCATGCTCTTCTTCTTGTTTAGGTGAGGGAACCTTCACTGTTTCCTCTTCTTGTGGAGGGACTTCTTCAATTCTAACAGGGGAATCCACATATGCAACCATAGGGGACTACATTATCTTTTCAACCTCGGCCTCTGCACTGTAAAGTTCTCCTTCATGGAACTCTTCACCTTTAGTATCTGGATGATCCTCAACATTTTCCTCCTCACCTGGTTCACTTTAAGTTTCATGAGCGGTAGGAACATCATCATGTTGCACGTCATGAGAAACCACCGAAGGAAGGTCAGCCTTAGGAACACTGTCCCTGGGAGGAGTCTTAGACCTCCTTATATATACTTTGGACTTCTCCCCTGAACTTTCAATGTTTACCACTAGTGGGGTAACTTCTTCCTCCCCAGCCTTGGAGCTTGCTCTCTCTTATAATTTGGCAATTCTCTTCCTTTTGGGTACAAGATCATTAGTCTCAGGACTCTGCTCAGAATTCTTAGTCCTTGTCCTCTTCTTAGCCTTTGGCTTTCTCTTTTTTTTTGCTTCCTGGGCTCCTTTTCCTGGAACACCTTTAGACTTAACTTTGATGGGAGAATCTAGCTTGCCTTTACCTTTAGGATCTTCCTACTCTGTGGACTCCTCAGAAGTTGAATGGGGATCCAAATCTCCCATTAGCGCATAGGTGCACTGTACACCATTATTTTCCAGCTCCCACAGCTTATGCTTTAGCCACATCCTAGTGAATTTGAGAACTGGATCCACTAGTTGTTTCAATTCCATCTTTTCCTCCTCTAACCAATCCAAATCACCAATTGTTCTATCTTTTATGGCCTCATAAGCATGATCTTGAATCAAGTTCCCATCATCTTCCAATTGATTGGGAACTGCCTTTACGTTATACAATCGAACTGACTCAACTGGAAGCTGGGATAATTTCTTCTTCTTGACCTCAAATTCATCACTGCAGTTGGCCTAGTAGTCCTTGAAGTTCACCTTATGACTATATTCTCTATTGGCCTTCTTTTGGACCTATCCTATAATATCAAATTTGGATCTCTTGGAGTGGAAAGACAAGCCAAGAGCACTCAATTCTTCTTCTGAAGCCTGGGTGGAACCAATGGAAGGACAAACCTCTCCAGTGCCAATCCTTAGTGGGAAATCTCGACCAAAACCAGTCTTATGCTTGTCCTTGAAAATGGCATCGAAGTCACAAATCTGCTTGGTGACTTCCAACAATATAATGTGATCAGTGGGGTACCTTGGAAGTCTGTATGGGGCCCTTTGGTAGCCATCAATCCAGATGTAGGAGAAGGTTGGGAACTAAATAAACCACGCTCCATATTTCTTCATAAGTTCTTTAGCCTGGTTTGAAATCCTTACATGCTCTGCCTCCTGAAGCATTCTAGTGATATACATGGTAAATACATCATTTGTCCACCTATAGTTTGAACCTCCCAAGTGCAACTGAGGGAAAACTTCATAAACAATATCCTGTCTGAAAATTCCCTTTGTATCCAATCCTCTATTGGGATAGAATCTTGCAAGTGCATAGACCAAATATGAGGTCATTATGAAGGTCTTTGTTTGTAACACATTGGACAATTGTTTATGACTTACTTAGCTGATGATCCCTGCCCAATGGTAATTAATATTTTGTTGCTCCATCCTCACAATGACATGGCATATCCAATTCTTAAATGTACCCGCACTCTTCAATCCAACCACCCTGCTAAGAAAGGTGATGGCATCATAGTATTCCTTCTTGAATTTTGCTCAGAACAGCTACTTAGGCAGCTTGGAGTAGTGAGACTTGGGCTTCTCCAGCCAAGAGTTGATAAACTATTGTGATTTCATAGTCTGCTCATCGTAGAACTCCTGAGCTGCCTCAATGGTGAATCCTACCACATGAGACCTGCCTAACATATCAAATGTTTGGGCAATGGAGACAGGGTTGAGATTAGCAACAACTCTCCCTTGAGGACCAATTATCCTCTGTGTGTCCTGATCATAGTACCTAGTGCACTCAAGGACCAGCTCATAGCATTGCACCGTAGAAGGGAAACCAACAACATGTGACAATTTTGATTCCATCATCCTTCTAGTCACCAAAGGAGGATCCTTAGCTGCCATCCTTGCTTTAAATTCCTCATAGTGCTAGAGGCCAACATTTGTATTAGTGACTTCTAACCAGACATAAGTGATCTTACTCTTAGGGACCTTCCTCTTAATGTCCAGCTTAATCCTCTCTGCATCAGACAATGAAGACCCAACTGCTGCCTTGCTTGATTCTGCTTGCACTCAACATGAAAATCATAGTAAAAACCACAGGAAAGAGACATGTTAATTCATCAATACACCGTTAGAATGAATCTCATACAATCAAGGTGTTATTAAATTCCATATAAAATGACCACAACAAATTTCGGGTTTCAAGACCATCCGCAGAATCTGAGCCAGCGAGGAATTTTGGGAAATTCTAGACCGATCGGATTCCAACAGAATTACCAGGAAACACCTAATTAAACATTAAACCTGAGCATGATCAATCAGTAAGCCACATGGGAAATCCAAATATAGCATGAAATAATCATCAAATGCATCATAAATGTAAACAAATCCAATTATCTCATGTTCTGTTACATTCCATCAGATTTAGGAAAATCTGTGAGGGATAGATTCCCGCGAAGAACGAGCCAGAGAGGAAACTTCAGAGAATTAGGGAGACACTGGGTTTCGGAGAAATCCAGAGTTGGCAGAAATCTGTGGATAAGGAAAAACTCTAAACCAATCAGTGCAAAGGCAAGTACTTCGGCCAAACAACTTCTATTCAGGATGAGGTCATGCCGAGTGGGGCACATCTTGCCTACTGGCGATGAGGAAATTCATGTCGATGAGAGACTTTTTCCTCGGGGTAAAGTCACAGCGAATCCCCCTTGTCTCACCGACCATTAGAGTTTAAACAATTACTTTGGCCAGACTAAAGTTTATCTAAATGATTTCTCAACGAACTTACAGATTCTTGCCAAACGTCGATTTAACAAACATCTCGATGTGACCATTGGGTAGTCGGTGTAAGGTCTCAGCAAATTTCCTTGGTCTCACCAACTAGCGATATAACATAAGAGACCTTCAATGTGAGAAAGACACTATCACAATGAACATACGGACTTAGGAGGGCTTTTGGTGAAACATCTTGCTAACTAGGGGAAGTCCTGGCAAAGCAAATGGATGCCTTGGTGTTAGGTTTTGAGTTTGGCTAGAGGTCCCAGCGACTACGTAATGTTTCGCCGATGTGAAGTCCCATCAGTGTAACCTCTTGCCGACACCATGTGGTCTCCCTGAAGGGGATCCGAGCTCACTAAGAAAAGAAGGCCTTGCCATGAAGTCTTGGCAACCGCCAGGAGTCTTGTTGAAAGCGAAGGTCTCGGCAAGAGCTCTGAGCTCGGTGAAAGGTCCTGGCGACTTAGTAGGGTCTTAGCAAGGCAAAAGGAACATCAGTATAACTAATGAATTCCACTATGACCTCTTGCTGACTAGGGCTTGTCTCACTGATGGTGCACATGAAAATGCATGTTGATGAGAGAATTTGTTATGAGGTGAGGTCTTGGTGAACCCTCTTTGTCTCATCGACAACGAAAGAGATTTTATCGGTGTGAGGAACAATACTGTCACAGCGATAAAATATAAACTTAGGAAGGCCTCCCAATGAAACATAGGGTGATCAGTATGACATCTCCCCAACCTTGAAGGGTCACAGCGAAGAAAATTTGGAAGGGGTAGATAGTCACGATTTTACTCAGACGCCAAATCAATCACGAATTTCACAAGTTCAACTCAGGACAAGTCAGGGATGGACCTTTCATAGATTTTCTTTGTGTTTCAGGCCCGTTTTAAGACAAAATAACCTGACATGGCCCTGTCCTAGGTTTCAAACCCCACCATCCGCCATTAGCGCACAGGCCAGCTCTGAATTCAGTTGTTTCAACTGCTAAGTCATTACTAGGGTTTACTAAATACTCTCACGCAAGATTCATCAAAATGCAGATAGACAAGTGAGTTCAAGACTTACCCAAGAGATGACAAATGACGTAAAACTAAACAACCCTAGCATGAAATGATCAATCTCATAACCTCAAAGTGCCATACATAATTCTCAATCAAAGGCAGGGCAATCAAACGCATACCATTATGAAACAAAAATTGATCTCATAAGCAGTAAATGCGAAGCCCAATGATGTCCACAAAGAAAAAATGCAGGAACATACGCAGGAACGCACAAGAAATTGCTACCAAATCAATCAAATAGTGCAAACGCCTCAAAATGAAGCTAACAGCCCAAAGAACAAACTCTAAGGATGCAGTTCTCAACTCAAACAATGGAAAATGGTGAGCATAATGACACAAAAGATCTCATAAATCTAGTAAAATCCAATCTTCAAAGCGCGTACGAAGCCATTAATGCAATCTATAAGACAATCAAGAAACCCGGGAAGCTTACAACAGGGCAGAATTTGGGAAAATCCGGCCCATGCAAAAATTCATGAATCTTGAAAATCCCCGAACAACAGTGCATAGCCAAAGTCCAAGTGGGATCCGAAAAAATCTGACCAGGGTGGAAAATCCTGAATCCGGGTAAAAACCCGAAATCCATCAAGAACCTAGGATTTTCAAAGAATAACCTGGGGAAACACTTAGGCAATAAAATAAACATTTAAGCACATGCCTAAAGTAAGACAAAACCTCAAAATGAAAGGGCCAAGAAACTAAAACCGAAGTGAAAGAGGGTCCCTTCCTCCAGTGGGGCATGTGTGCGAAAACTGCACAACAGGACCAACAATACCCTTTTGTGACTAGGGAATTATTAGTATGTTGAAGGCTTCAAAATTCTCAATGAGATCCCATACTCTATGTCTATATGACTTTATTTGGATTTTCTTTAAGGTTGCTTGGCTACAGATTTGGCTCACCACCAGCTTTGAATCTCCAAAAACTTGTACTCTCTTTACACCAAATTTTTTTAGTGAGGATCAAACCATGGACCAAAGCCTCATATTCAACATCACCACTTGAACATGAAAACAAGAAATGATAAGCTCTAAGAGTTTTAGATCCCATCAGGGATATTAATTAGACACTTGCTTTAGAGCCAACTTTACACTTGGCACCGTCAAAATATAGGGTCCATAGACGGTTATTAGACATGTCATCGGATCCCTTCTGATCCTTGGTCATTTTCTGAAAAAAATGATCACCATAAAAAATTACATAGGTGCCCAGCCCTGTTGCATGAAAGATACCAAATGGATAAGAGCTAGTGAATTGGTTGAGCAACACCTCTTCTTCTGGAGTTTATCTGATTGTATCTCCCTTTTCTTCTGACATTTCTACATAGTATCTCTCATGTTGGGGAAAAGAAGTATATATATTCCTGAAACACAAGTTTGCATCATCCATAATATGTTTGGGATGCAAGGATTTAGATAGGATCTTCATCTTCACCCTGTACTTTGTTCTCAATATCAGGTGGGACCAATCAAGTTACAGGTATCCACCAATCTTGGTGGTGAAATCTCTTGATAGACACATTCTGAAGACTGGTGGAATGTCTATCACTACTACTTTTTGCATAACTATTTGGCCTGGGTAGGAAAAAAGAGTCAGGGACAAGTCTTTTATTAGTTTGATGGTTAGAACCTTCTTCCCATCCAGTTGCATGATCCCCTTTTCAAGAGGCTCATACTTTAGCTTCAAAGCATCCACCAGCCCTTGAATCAATCATATTGTTATGCAACAGTTTATCTCCCACTATGAGTGTTAAAAAGAAAGGCATGGGATTTTTTTTTCTTACCTCTTTCTCCTTGGTGTTGCCTACATCATTTGCATAAGTTGTAGCTTCCAGGGCATGAGGGGGCAGCAAGGATCTATTATCTTTGTTTTGATTTCCTAGATGAACTACATCTTCACATGAAATTTTCTCTTCTTCTTTTAACACTTCTTGAAGCAAAATTTTTTGTTTGAGAATTGATGTGATGTCCCACAATGATACATGGGTTGGCACCTTCTTCAATTGCTCCACTACGTTAAGTGTCCCAACTGTTTGGACCTTGGGATTAAATTGTGGCACTTCTCTCAATTTTGGAGGAAATCATTCCAACATGACCTAGCTCAGTGTTTTGATCATCTCAGCCTCCTCCAATGGTGTGTTATGCGACTATGGAGAAGGCTAGATAGTGGGAAATGAGGCTGATTTTGTCTATAGAAAGGATTGACATGGAAAAGGATTTGGAAAATCTTGTTGTACATATTCTCCTATGAGCCTTCTTTTTGATCTTGTGTTGTAGTCTAAGTGCACTTGTGGAACACCAGTCGTTGGAGTTTCATTTGCAAATAGATCTTCTTCCTCTTCTAGCCATGAGAATAGAGCTCGGTTGGGTGCTATGTCTAGCTCTTGCTCAGGGACATCCCTTGAGTTTGTGCTATGAAATGTGCATTTTCCATTTCAGATGACTTGTAATCATCTGCATTTTGGGGAATTCCCTTGCTCCTTTGTTCCGCTATCCTCTGCTGCATATTCTCTCTTGGGAAATTTTAGGGCATATGACTATCACTGCATGGAAAGCACCAAACATTTTCATCTTCTGCAAAATTATTTTGGCCCAAGACTAAATCTTTATTCGAACTATCATTGACTTTCTACAAGGGCATGGTGACCAAAACTATCTAGCTTGTGTATGTTGTCTATTGGCTTCCTCCTTTGGAGAATTCTTGATGTGGATTATGTTCATAAGACAGTTTCCCTCTGCCATAGGTCTACATGGTCTACTTCGGGGGTGTTGCTTGCTGTCGTTTGATAATGGTCAACTCATTAGCAAAAGTCTGCATGAGATCCTTCATGTCACTAATATATGTTGCCATTGAGGAAAAAATTGACAGACTTGCTTGATTGGTGGGATGTACATTCATAGGCTATGGAGTGACCAACATCAATTGTGTCGTGGGGGCACTTGAAGATGTCTCTCCCTTTGGACCATTGGGAATTTCTACAAAGGTTGGCATTGAGGGCAATAACAGAGGTTTCCTAGCATCAATTAGACTATTTTTTGCACACACTACCACCTTGTATGCATCGGGAAAGATATCCCCTCCCATATAGGTTATCATGACTACAATGTCGAGGTTAAAATCCTTCAAATAGAACATGAATGCCATGGTGGTCAAGGGTTGAGCAGTGATGGGGATCCTTTGCTAGGTATTATGGAATTTGGTGTTAAAGTCGCTCATTTCTTTGTTCAGAGCCCTCTTAATGGTAATCAATTGTTGTAGTAGTGAGGAATGGTCTCCCTTTTTTGAGAAAAATTTGAATAGGAATTCTCCAAGTTGGTCCCGAGAGAGGATAGATCCCGCAACCAAGGATCGATACAAATCTTGGGCTTTCCCTTTGAATGAGGCAGCCAATAATCTTAACGTGACATTTTCCTCTGATATGTTAATCACCCTACATACCTCCACTATATCTTGAAGGTGTTCAGAAGGGGTTTTGAAATCTTCTCCAGAGAATCTTGGGTTGGCCTTGAGGGTGGTAGCAGGTATAGTGGGTCATACATCTATGGGTGTGGGTGGTTGCAGCGGACTACCACTATCCCATGTCATGAAGTTCCTAGGGGGAGGGGGAAGTATGTGAGCCATAGAGAAAAGGATTTTGTGGATCAGATACACAGGTATCCTAATTTGGAAATTTATTCCTCTAGGTGGAGTGGATAAATCTATAGATACTGGGCTCTTACTTCTTTCTCTATTACTCCATACATAACCTATAAGTCTTCTCCTCCTAGGGATCGAGGCAGGTAACTGAGAGTACTAGAAGTGACCTCTCAAAGATGCTCTTGTTTAGAATCTGGGCATGAAACTTCTAGTTTCCTTTCTTAGCCTGATTCAAGAAATATTTATTACTTCTAATCAGGTGTTCAAAAAAATTATTGTCCCACCGAATGTGCCAGAAAAACAATTGTTGATCATCAAAGCTTGCGCCTCTCCAAAAGTCTTATGGGAAATTTAGCGAGTGGGGGAAAAATTGTGTCTCGCTGAATAACTTTGGGATTTTTATAAAAATTTGGCTCTTCTTTGGGGGTTTTGAGATAATGGGAGAAGAAAATGTAAACCTAAAAAATAAAAGGCGATGTGCCAAAGCTTTTACAACATTTCAAACCCGAATCATTCCTATGAGTGGTATAAATAGACACAAAATGCCACTACCCTTCATTGTTGGAAAGAGAACGAGTAGCAAAGGCTAACATCAAGCACACTACAGACTTTCAAATCTTTCTATAGGCAGTGTTCATTAAGGTCCAATCAAACATAAAGACTTCTTACAATTATCAGAACCATAACTCAGAAAAAATATGAACTCTATCTCCTAATGCAAGATAGTACAATAAAATAACAACTTTTAGAAAAAAAAAAAAGAAGTCTAATGACATAGTCCAATTTTCTTAAGTTACTATTCTGTAATACAAGCATACAACATAGAAATCCACTACTTAAACTATCTAGATTCAACTTGCAAGAGACAAATTTTCATTCAAAACGATATTATAAAGAAAGAAAATTTGAAAAAGGCCATACATGCACAGTCTCAAAAAATTCTCCTCAATAGTTCATGCTTTTAATTATCAAATGAACTTTGAAACAGAGGCTGGATGCCAATTTGACAATAGTTTAAACATTAATAGATATAACATGCCATAATAAAGTAGTTCTGCAACTTGTTTATGAAAATGATTCTAAAAATCCTAAGAAAACTAAATAAACTTCTTTCTCAATAAACTGCTACTTGGAATCCAACCCTTTACTGTGTTGTTGCCTTGATTGCCAGAAGAAGAAAGCACCACCTCAATACATAAGTAATTAAGTTTCCAGATGTCATATATTGATAGCTCACAATCTGATCGTGGATCCCTGGTTAGGGCACAAAAGTCTTTGCTCATTAATCCTTAGCTGCTACATTTATGTCTTCTAGATATTTTAGCAAAGATAAGGGCTTGTAGATGATCAAATCTTAGAAATAACAACCTGAAAAGAGGTCCTGTTTGACCTGTCTCATCATCCTGAGGCACCGACCAAAAAATAAAATAAAATAAAGAGAAAGGAGAAAAGCTGATTAGCTCCGACAAACTCCCAAAACACATCACTCTGTAGAAGAAGCAAACTGCCCGCGGCGGAGAGGTGACATGTCAACTAGGCCGAAACCTCTGAGCTTATGAATATAGCTCCTAAGAGAATACTCAACAAGTTAACACATGTCCCAAAATTTCTCTCGAAAGGAAGATGAGAGATGAAAGCCGTGCAACCACCGCGTGGAAAATTGTGCATCTTTCTGATAATTCTCCTTAAGCTAAGCTTGGGGACATCTGGAACTGAAAAACCTCTATACAAGTCAAAAATGAAAATGACCAGGGCAAAAATGCTTCATAGTACTAGCCTAATAAATTGCCACCTTTCTGATATGTTTCATGTGTTGCTTTGAATGAAGCTTGATGTCCATTAACATGCCTAAACTGTAGGCTTTGAGGTTCCTTGGTTGCTCTATAAATAGCTGAACCATTTCATTTGGAAGGGATGCATTCCTCCATAAGATAATACATCTTTTGCAATTCATAATTTTTTATTTTTCTAGCCATACTTTTCTTTACATTGAGAGAGAGAAAGGAAGTAAGTTCATATAGTTTGTGAGGAGGTTATGTTTTGAGAGAAGGCTATAGTTTGAAAGAAGTAAGTTATCAGCAAGTGAGATAGAGTTATTTGTGATGTTCTTGAGAAGCTAATTATCAAGCTAATTGTTGTTGGAGAGGGCTGCATTGTTTTCTTTAGTTTAGATAAGTGATAACATGCACGAGGATCTCTTCTTTGTTATTTTACTTTGAATGATGTGTCTTGCATGCATGGTTGAGATGTCTTTCCCAGTATATGCATTAGAGAATTTAGAATATTTTAAAAAGGAAGTTCAAGCTTTTATGCTATTTTCATAATGTGTTTTTAAGTACTCCATAGTAGGAAATGGGTGTTTTTCATAGGTATTATATACTAGGTATAATTGAACATGAAAAGAACATATGGCATATTTAGCTAAGTTATTGATTTAACTAGGAAAGCTTGTGTTTACTCCTAGGAGAGATAATCCATTATGGGAGGGAGTTTTAATTACTTACATGTAAGTAGGGTAATCCAAGTACATAGGTTATCTTTGGAATGATGGACTATCAATTGAAGGAAATACCTAGCTTGTGTACTTACTAGTTAAGTAGGTTTATTCCAAGTAGATTAATATGGTTGTAGGTTATTTGGGATGATGAACTATCAATTGAAGGAAATACCTATGCATAGCTTAAGATAGCCTTAAGTCAAATCGACACTGAGTAGTGTATGTGATAGATGCCCCTTAGTAGAACATATTGAATGAAACACTTTGGCCAAGGTAGTGTGATGACCTTTGGCTCCAGTGTCAATTCACCATGATTCAGTATTACATGCTAGACAAAAATTTTGGGATTACAAGTTCTAGTTATGTAGGACACAACACTATGCTCAGGTGGTTTTCATTGTCGATTATTGTACCAATCTCTTCGTCCAAGGGAAGGGCCATCTATGGAATGATAGATGTGTGGGGGACTGCATTATGAGTATATGGTTGGAAAAAAAGTGCCTAAGTAATGCTTCTCCTCCACAACAAGCAACAAAAGAACCAAGATTTGAAAGGAAGGATCCTAGACAGTCTTACAACTATTTGTTCTAAAGCTCATTGAGTTATGTATGTAATTGTATGCTTTCTTACATTGATGTATTTTAAGAAATGAAAATAAATTCATGTCGTAATATGTTATGCATCTTGAATGGAAATCATCAATGAAGAAATGATTTTTTTTAAGGCAATGGCTTGTTAATTAGTTTATTTACTCGTAAGGTGTAAAATTAGAAATTTTTACTTCATTAAAGGGTTATTATGTTACACAAATAAGGCATAAAGAAGACCAATTAATTAATGAAATCCATAGATTAGTGTGAAAGTGCTAGAAATCACTTTAGAACACCCTAAATAAGACACAATCTGGTTCATTTAGTTCACAAGGGCCCAAAAAAGTGTGAAAATGTAACAAACGACATTTTTTGACACTACATTTAGCCCCTACTTTAGTGAGAAGAGGAACTTGCTTCAAACTCACACTAAAGTAGATGAGATACACATCAAGAGGGGTCCAAATGTACTAATTCTAATAAGATAGGATGACAATGATTAAGAGGGTTACGGAAGCCCCCAGGATTAAGATCCTATGAAAAACCAACATAGGCACAAAAGAACACACATGAAAATGATATAATGAGCAATAACAAGATAGAAGCATACACTGCAAAAGACATAGAGAAAAAAATAAATAAAACAAAAAGGGGTGGATCAAGCTTCAACTATTTATCCCACGTGTTGTGGATCAAATCTAAGTTGTTTGTCCAAAAATGGACACTCCCTTTGAGGCAACGTAACTTTAGGCTATCCACTGGGTGAGTACCCAAAGAAGTGAGACACATACACATACGACCTATATGCACTCACACACACAAGCAAGTGGCTATGGGAAAGCCATGCCTAAGTTTGATTTCCCGTTCATCCAAACCAAAGCTATACCTCCTAATAACTTTGATAAGGTGACACACTAATGAAATTCGAGCTAGCCGACATATGACTTACAGTAAAACCTTCTTTAATTCTTTAGAAGAAACAAAAGGTGTAAGGATATTTCTTGGGGATGATAGTTCACATGCAATTGAAGGAATAGGTTCAATTTCAATGAAAGGACATGATGGTAAGAAGTTGTAAGTAACAAATATGAATCTTGTACCTAAGTTAACAAAAAATATTCTCTCAGTGAGTCAAATAACTCAACATGGTTATAAGGTAGATTTTTATTCAGATAAGTGTCTAATCAAGAACATTAATGATAGATTCAAAATTGTGGCTACATTAGTTGATAGTGATGGCATCTACAAGGTTTTAGTACTTGTTGATAAGAAATAATACATTACTACAAGTTACTCACAAGTGAGTTATGGCATCAAATATTTGGTCACTTAAACTATCAAATTTTGGCCATGCTTTCATTTAGATGAATATGGTTGATGGACTACCTTGGATAAGGGTAAGCACAAATGTGTGTACATGACATAGTTGGAAAAAACATAGAGACAAGTATGAAAGGTCTACATGGCAGGCAAGTAAATCTCTTGAAATTTTCCATAACTTGATTTATGTGGGATTATGAATCCCCCATCAAAGGGAGGAGCTAGGTATATCTTAACATTCATTGATTATTTTTCAAGGAAAGTTTGGGTCTACTTCCTTAAGCTAAAAGATGAAGTGTTTAGAAAATTTGAAATGTTCAAATTATATATGGAAAATAAAAGTGGGAATTGTTAGTGTTAAGTTTCAACATAGGATAATTAGGGATAATTAGTTTTTTCCTGTATTGAGTAGTTTCTCACTTGTCTTATTTTTCATGCCTTTAAAAGGCTTGTACATTATGTAGCATATCATCTCATTCTGAATATCATTTTTAGTATTTGGCATAATATTGTTTTACTTCTCTTGTGTATTTTTGAGGGTGTTTGTTGTTGTAGGTTGAGGATCTTGGGAAGGAGTTGTCATCTCCTAGATGGTATCAGATCTCCTCCTCTTGCTCACCTTCTTGGAGAGTTTTTGCTAAGGAGATCCACACATAGTTTTTCCTGCTAAAGTTTTTTTTGGCATTTTAAATTTATTAAATTTCAAAGTTGCCATTAATTCTATTTTTTCTGTTGTGGAGGTTCATGAATCATTGTGATTACTGGTGCAATTTTGTGCTTGGTGGTTCGTATAAAAACACTTTTGTTGTGCATTTTTTACTGTTGTGGAGGCCATTGCAGGCCATTTTTTTCCCATCATAGGTTGGTTGTGCGTAAAGGAGAGGCATTGTTTTTTTCCTTAGTTTTAATCGAGAGGAACATTTTGGGTCAAACACGTTTGGTTTGGGGCCCAATTCTGATCATAGACCCGTGTGATACATCATTCTGACCACACCATTTTTTCTTCAACATTTTCAATTCTTCCTTCATTTTCCATAATGATTTTGCTTGTATTCTCCTTTGTTTGGATTTATTCTTGGTTGTAGGTGGTGATTTTTGTTGCAGAGGTCATGATTTTTTGGAGGGTTTAGTTTCCTCTTTGTAGCTCAATTTCCTTTCTACATGTCGCATATCCCAGATCTGGAGCTTGCGAATTTCTTTTGTAGGCCCTTGGTGGGTAGTAGTTTCTTTTTGAAGGCACAATTTTCCTTTGGGAGGACGTGATTTACATTTGAGAGGAACCTTCATTGGTAGACTGATTCCCTTTATTCTAGCTTGGAGAGTTTGCATTTAGATTTTTTGATTGGAAGGATGTCACGGGAAGGGGATTTTTTGGTCATTTGTATGTGCCTCAAAGAGAATTATTTTTTAGTTTTTTGTTGTCCCTTCCATGTGCAGATTTTATTGCCTCTTTTCATCTACATATTACACCCATTTAGCCTCTTTCATGTATAGCATGCCAAGACCATACTTCACTCATGATTTGTAGATCAACCCTCCACAAGCCGCATAATTTCTCCTTTTGAGGCATGATTTCCCTATATTGGTGCACTGATTAGCCATTGTAGATGAATCTAGGAGCCGCAAACTTCATTTGAGTAGTCAGGAAATTCATTTGAGAAGTGGTGAATTTAATTTGTGCATTCATTGGAGTCATGATTATGGAAGAAAATTTGGGAAAAAACTATTATTTTCTTAAGTTTTCCCCTAAAAAATTATGGTTTCAAAGTTGTGTTGAAGTAGAGGTGGGCTCGTCTAGAAAGAACATTGGTGGAACATTTATCCCACATTTTTTGTGAAGGTGTCTTTTTGGCCTTTATATGCTCTAGCGCTTGCACTAGAAATGTGAAGTTCTTGTGTGCTTCATGTGGCGGCTTGTGTGCTTGGTGAGTTGATTTGGATATTTGGCTTGGTGATTTAGCATGAGAACCCGACACAAAACTCCCAATAATGTGTTTAATTTTTTGCTCAATTTTTTTTGGATTCTCAACCTTTTTTTTCATTATTGCTTCCTGAAGTATTTTGGGAAGGCTTCATTTGTAGTATTTGGGATTTTCTAATTTTTGTTGAAGGTTAATGTATTTTTATTCTTGGATATTTGTCATAGTTCATTATGGGGTTTTCATTTCATCATGTTGTGATTATGTTGAAAAGGGAAAACTATAAAAAAATGGAGAGATGATATCATAAAACATCTCAGATTGGATTCATTTGTTGCCACATTTGTATAATCTTGTTCCCCCTCTTGGTACTGATAGTAAGAAATTTGCATGGAATTGCAAAAGGAATCATGTCTTAGGAGTCATTGCAATGCATATTGATGTTTCCACTTTGAAAGATATTGATCATTGTGATTTACCTCATACTATTTAGACTAAAATTTGGGAGATATATGGAGATCATGATACTCAGCCATTCCCAGATGATTCTATTTCAAATTATCTTATGCCTCTTCATTTTCTAGATAGGATACGTTATGATACATATACTATGTAGGAGTTTGAATATTTGGAATACTTTGAATCTTCAGATGAGGATGATGAGGATTCTTCAGATGTTCCTTCTTCTCCATCATAGACAGTTGATGTACCTTCACCTTCAGTGATTCTCTGTGCCGATTCATTGATTGAGACTTCCATCATTTCTATTCATCATGACCATTCATCTTATGGTGATGATTATGAGCCTCATACCCCTCTTGCTAGTATTGCTAGCAATTCCTCAGGAGAGATTGGTCATTTGAACTTTGGATTTCTTCATAATTATGTTAATTCATCTCTTGTTGCTTCAAAGGTTGGTTCTTCAGCACATCAAGATGTTTTTGATCCTTCAGATCATTCTTTGTGGGATAGTCACTTGATAGGTCTTGCAGAGTTGTTTTGTGAGTCTCACATTTCTAATTTGGATGATTAATTTGAGGGTATGTCCCTTCTTTTTGATGACAGTATCTGCACTACTATCACACCATAGACTGTGTCTTTGGATATTATTGCTTCAAAAATTCCACATAGTCATGATTTGTTACCTTCTTCATTGATTGGGCATGTACCTTATTTTATTGTGACATCTTCATCTTCAGTAGAAAATGAGACACATGATCATATTTTAGAGACATCATCATACATCTTCATGAGCTTCTTTCTTTCAATTCCTATAAGGATGAACCATCGATTTTGTGGTTGGATTCTATAGACTACTCTTGCACTCTTAGGATCTTCCACCTAAAAGGAGAGAGATAGAATAAACTACAAAACTGAAGTGGTTCACTCAAACAGAGGATTGTATGATGTTATTGAGACTAAATAAAATGTTGTAAATGCAACTAGATGATGAAATTGATTAACTATTGATGAAAAACTAATGTAAAATGCAATGTTTGAAAACATGGTTTGATATGCAAGAATGAACTAAAACATGAACAAATGCAAAGCATAAATGAAAGAGATTGGATAGAGTGTGCCTAGAGGCAGATTGCAAACTTGAGAAGATTTTGGAATAATGGAAAAATAACTGTTGATGACTAGTTGGACTCATTCGCCACTGATGATGGAAAATGAGTCCTCCTACTAGTAAAATCTCTTAAAGCATGTTTCTGACTGTTGGGAACTGGAATCTAACAAAATCACACTTTTCATCCTTCAGGTGGGACTCATTTTTCACTAATGGAAAATCAATCCTCTTCAAAAAATTTGTGAAATCAAGGGTCAATTTTGTAGCTCTAGATCTGCACTTGTCTTCTTATCGAGTTGACAAAGTCAAATTTGCAGAAAATAGACTGTACGTTGTCTTCGAGCTTGAAATAGGGTTTTGTTGATTTGAAACACTTTGTTGACTTCTTGACCACCTTTCAACACCTAATTACTTGACAAATCTACATACTCAAGTCTGCAAACACACATGCAAAAGGGGAAAAATGGTTAACGGTTAGGTTATAGGGATTTGCCTTTGTAAAATGCCACTTTGGTAATCAAACCCTTAATGAAGAAATGAAATGGAATAAGCAAGGAAATGATAAATAACAATATGCAAATGTCCTAAACTCACAACAACCTTGTTGAAGAAATCTAAAGATATGTCAATGGCTACTCCAAGAATGCTTGATTGATGCTTGATTGAATGATGCAAAGTGCTAAAATGCTAATTGATGTTGAATGAGTGAATGTTTGAATCCTTGAATCAAAAATTGGGTGTAAAAGGAATGGAAAAACCCTTATTTATATACACTTGTGCCCTAATTACCTAATGATACCTCATCACAGGCCGACATAAGGTATTTTTAAATAAAAACCCAAAAGAAAATTTGAATTATTTTAAATTTTGATCTAAGAGGGACTCATTCACAACCCATGGTTAATGGGTCCCACCTTGGGCTTGTAAGTGGGTGTTGGGAATTAAGTTGTATTTAATGTTGTTAGTCAGGTTTACATTGAAAAATACACTTAATTAAGTCTTGTGAGTGGATAAAGGGGTCAAATAAAGCATAAGAAAGGTGTAAATAGTGAAAGTAAGCCTAGAAAAGCATGAAATATTGTTACAAGACTTTACAACACTTTAGAATAGGAGTTAATAAGTGATGAAAAGGTGTTTTTTAGGTGAATTATAATGAAAAGAGTCTAGAAAAGTGTAGAAATGTTTTACAACACTTCACAACACCTTCAGAAGATGCCATAATTTTAATATTTAGGACCTAATGTGAATGCATAAGTCACATTGCAACATTAAATCAAAGAAAAATAGACCAAGAATCATAGGAAAAAGACATAAGAGACCATGAAAATTTCAATGATCCATTTTTCTATGTTACATTTAGCCCCCACTTTAGTGAGAGGATGAACTTGCTTCAAACTCACACTAAAGTAGCCATGCATATGAAGAGGGATCCAAATGCACTTATGCTAGAAAGATGGAATGACAATGATCAAGAGGGATGATCAAGCCCCCAGGATGAAGATCCCATGGAAAACTAAATATAAGAACAAAGGAACACACATGTGAAAGTGAAAGAGAGAAGAAAGAATTAGATCAATCTTTGATCATTTTTCCAACTTTTTGTGGATCTGATCTAGGATGTTTGTGAGAAAAAGATAACATATACTCACTCTGCATTGACAAAACTTATGGCAGTCCACTGGGTGAGAAGACCCAAAATATGAGAAATAGACACTAGTTGGTATGCACTCACAAACACATAGGTGGCTATGGGGAAAGTTGTGTTGTTGAATGGGCTTCCCAGTCAACCATATCAAAGTTATACCTCCTGATAATTTTAACAAGGCACCACAAAGGAAAATGTTGGTTTGTGCTTCATGAGACAAGCAAAGCTCCATATGCTTAGAACTCATGAACAAAGAGGATGGTACAAAAGGCATGCGAGTTGTGTTATGCAAGGTGGTAAAATGTAAAATGTAAAAGATGTTCAAAAGATTCTTGTCAAGTTCATGCAAGGTCTATAACTTAGGGAACATTATATCTAATGTATCCAAGAGAGGACCAATCAAAGAATAAAAAATTCACAACTTAGGGGATGTAGTGCGTCGCATCAGGCCACAAAGAGGAATGTAATATGCTAAGATAGATGGCACTTATGAAGGACGTCACACCCAATGTCATCCACAAAGTGAAAAATGCATCATAGGAAGTGACAAGACTACACTAAGAACCAAGAATGCGAATGAATTATGCTAGTGTATGCCCCCCACTTTAGAGAAATTGCTACATGCTGATCTATGAGAAATTACTTTAAAGTAGCAAAGGAAAGAAAATGCAAAAAAAAAATAGGACATGAGAGATAATTGGGAAAGCCCCTATGCTAGGTCATATGCTTCCAAGTAAGGTTACTTCATGTAAAAAAAGAAGAAAACTAAAGAAAGGGAGGTTTCCCCCCAGAAGGAACGCAACAAACACATAAGGGATTTATAGATTTGGGGTTAGTATGTTTTTTGCTGCTATGTTTTGATTAAAGATATTGGAACTGCCATCATTCCCCAAAGGACATAGAATTGGAAGAATGACACAAAGAGTGAAAACCAATGAGAAACAAAGTCTATTTTGGTTCAACATGGAAGAGAAATTGTGGTCTCAATGCTTTGCATCATCCCCAAAAGGAAAACATAAAAGAAAAAGATAAAGTAAAAAGGAAAAGGGACCGATTGGGTCAACATGGAAGAGACATAGGGCATCTCAATGATTTATGTCATTACCACAGAGAAAAGAAAATAAAAAAAGAAAAGGACCTTTTGGGTCAACATGGAAGAGACATAGGGTGTCTCAATGCTTTGCATCATCCCCAAAAGGAGAACACAAAACAAGAAAGAAAATGACCTTTTTGGTCAACATGGAAGATACATAGGGTATCTCTACACTTTGTTTCATCCCCAAAAGGAGAAAACAAAAAGAAAAAAAGAAAAGGACCTTTTGGGTCAACATGGAAGAGACATATGACATCTCTATGCTTTATTCATCCCCAAAAGAAAAACACAAAAAAAAAAAAAAGATAAAGTATGACATAGAGAAGAATAAAGGTACAAATAGAGGAAGTGTACAAAAAGAGAGAACATCAAATGCACATCATAGGGGAACACGATATGCACATAAAAGCACACCAAAGAAAAAGGAAAATGCAAAAAAGCTAGCAAGGAAAATGCAAATCAACCATCTAACAAGTCAACTTCCTCCCAATCATGTTTAGTATATATTACGAGGGTGATTGAATGTCCAAAAGAAGAATTGCAAGTGCCAAACTAGGAGATGTGCTAGGTTCTTCACTTGTTGTAGAAGATTTATCATTTAAGCTCATGGTAGATGAAAATAAAGAGTTTAGATTGTTATGAACTTCTTCATCTATTTTTGTTATCTCCTCATCATCGTCATCATCAAGATTGATTACGACAGGAGGACAAAAGGTAATTTCCAAGGAAGGATGTATCAGGAGCTATGGTTGTTGAATTGGATCATTGTGTTGTGAGGGTTGGACTGTACTATCTTCTGGTGGATTAGGAGGAAGAGGGTGATCATCTATAGCTCCTGTCAAGGGAGGAAGTTGATTTTCTATGTTGTTTGCATTTTGTATTTGACGAGCAAGAAGACAAGGATGATGCCTACGCTCCCTAGCATTATAATTTCTTTTAAATTTTTTTTTGAAGTTGTTGAGATGTAAGAGTGGGTTGATCCACCATAGGGTCCTTTTCTTCTTCATGGGGGAAAATGAAAGGAACCAAAGAAGATGGGTCAATCACTTTCTCTTTGGCTTTATAGATTTGTTTAATGTGAGGAGGCATGACGAGATTGGTGTAATTTTCTCTTGGATGCTTATACAAGGAAGGGGATGTTTCTATGGTTGGTTGCTCATGAGCTTGTATTGGTCATTCAATTTCAGACTCAGGTTGAAGCATTGTCTCATCTAGGATAGGAGAAGTGGAAGTGGACGGGGACCTATTATGAAGAGACAATTCAGTTATTTGTTTGGCTTTGAACTTTTGGTAGGAAATGAAAAATAAGTCTTTTTGAGGGGTGATGGATTCCATGGGTACAAGCCAAAAGGCTTCGAAGGAAAAATTACCTTTAGAGGACAAGGGATTAAAGCCACTATGGTGTATAGTAAATATCTCATTGTCATGTCACAAAAATTCAAACATTTGTGAACAACTAAAGGAACCGCTTTCATCAAGCAAAGCCAAGGATAGCCTAGCTGTAGAGAAATTGATCCAATTGTGGAATAATAGAAAATGTTACATCCAAAGTCTTGGGTCCTACTTGTAATGGAAGTATGATCGATCCAATTGTAGGGCACACAAAACCAGTATGTGTTTTAATCCATGTGGTCTGTTTATTATAATCATTTTGATAAAGTTAAAGTAAGACTAAAATTTCTTCTGTGATCACATTCTTGCCATAGGAAGGATCTATTAATATCCCTGAACCATTGATTTTTGGTTCCTATGTGCTTATCTAGCTCTTCTAGGGTTTTTCACCTAAAAGGAGAGAGATAGGTCCCAAAATTGCCAAGGGTTCATTCAAATTGTTTTATTGTGAGACGTTGTCTAAGCTAAATGAAGTAAAATAAATGAAATTGAGTGATCTAAATGGATGAATTTGAATGCAAAACTAAGATTTAAACTCTGTTTGAAAACACACTATGATATGCAAATGATGAACTAAATGAAGAAATTATGCAGAACAGAAAGAAACAGGATGAAATAGAGTGCACGTGGGCAAGATTTGATGATTCTGGAATGTTGGGAATGTTGACTAGAATTATTGAATTTTCACAGTGGGACTCATTCCCCTAGGGTGGTGAATTAGTCCTACTAGTGAAAAAGTGTCAGAATCTGGTTTCTGATAGTCAGGATCTAGAATCTATCCGAAATCTGACAAAACTCAGATTTTTAGTCCTAAGGTGGGACTCATTTTACACTAGTGGTGAATCAATCCTCTTCCAAAATTTTGAAAAAACTAGGAGACAACTCTACAACACCAGATCTTGAAATCAATGATTGTCGGGTTGTCTAAGTCAATTTTGGAGGAAACAGACAAAAAACCTTCTCCAAGCTTGAAATATAAGTTGACTTGAAGCACCTAGTTGACTTGTAAACCAATCTTCAACACCAAAAAGCTTGTTAAATGTGCATACCTAGGTCTAAAAACACATGCAATAGGGAAAAATGGTTGAGGGTTAGCAAATAGGGGTTTTCCTTGGTCAAACCCCACTTTTGGTAATCAAACCCTTAATGAAATAATGAAATGAAAGAGAATGATAAACTAATAACATGCAAATGCTATCAACTTACCAAACCCTTGCTAATGCAAGTCTGGAGTAATGTCAATGGATGCTCCAAAGTACTTGAATAGTGCTTGATAAGATGTTGTAAGATGCTTGAATGCTTAGATTGCTTGAATATGATGTGTGAATGTTGGAGAGGATGTAAAATGAGGTGAAAATTGTATATTTATACAATCTTGTGCCTTAGTTACACATTCATACCTCATCACAAGCTGACATCGAGTTTTTTTAAATAAAAATCCAAAAGAAAATTTAAAATATTTTGAATTTGGGGCCAAGGGGAACTCATTCACCACCCATGGCGAATGGGTCCCACTTAGGGCTTGAAAAAAAGTGTCAGGAATTAAGTTGTATTTAATGTTGTTTATCAGGATTACATTAAAAAATACACTTAATTAAAGCATATAAGGGCATAAAGGGGTCAAATAAGTCATAAGAAAAGGATAAATAGTGAAGTTGTTCCTAGAAAAGCGTGCAATCTTGTTACAATACTTTACAACACTTCAAAATAGGACTTGATGATGTGTAAGAAGGTGATTTTTAGGTGAATTATAATGAATAGAGGCTAGAAGAATGTAGAAATGTCTTGCAACACTTCACAACACCTTCACAAGATGTCATTATTTGAATTTTAGTACCTAAATATGCATGCTCAAGCCATGTTGCAACATAAAATCAAATCCAAATAGATCAAACACCATGAAACAAGACCTAAAAGGCCATGAAAATGACAAGGGGCCATTTTTCTATGGCACATTTAGCCCCCACTTTAGTGAGAGAATGAACTTGCTTGAAACTCACACTAAAGTAGACATGAACATCAAGAGGAGGGTTCAAATGCACTTATGTTAGCAAGATGGAATGACAAAAATCAAGAGAGATGATCAATCCCCTAGGATTAAGATCTAATGAAAAACTAAACATAAGAATAAAGGAACACACAAGTGTTGAGAATTGGATGAAGCTTCGATCATCAATCCAACTAGTTGTGGATAAGATCTAGGCCAAAAGAGAATGTATACTCACTCTAGTGCAACAAAACACATGATGATCCACCAGGTTATAAGGCCCAAATGTACTCACTCTAGGGCCATGGAACTTATGGCTTTCTGCGGGGTGAGAAAGACAAATAAGGTAAGATACATATGCTAGTTGGTATGCAATCATAAACACAAAGGTGGCTATAGGGAAAAGTCATACCGCTAGGTGGGCTTCCCGCTCAACCATGTTAAAGTTATACCTCCTAATAACTTTAACAAGGAACCACAAAGAAAAAGAGTGTCATGAACAAAAAGAAAAAGGGGTACCATAGTCATGCAAGTTGCATTATGCAAGGTGGAAAAATGAAAAAAAAATGTAAAATGCAAAAATGTAAAAATGTAAAAAATGTTCAACGAAGTCTTGTTAAGTTTATGGAAGGTCAGTCACTTAGGGAACATTGTGCGTAATATCTCCAAGAGAGGACCAATAAAATAATAGAATATTCACAACTTAGGGGATGCAGTGTGTCACATTAGGTGACCAAGAGGAATGTAATATGCTAAGGGTATGTGTAGGATCATCATGGAAAAAACAGACCCTTAAGTGGCAAAAAATTTAGAAAAATCAGAGTTAGGCAACTTGATGTAAAAATTTGAATAAGTTATCTATATTATTTCAAAAATATGTAAGAATAGAATTTGTAGCAAATTGAATGTAGTTTCTAAACTACTAGGTTTATTTAAAAATAAAATTTATTTGGTGAAAATTTGAAATTTTAATGCAGTAGTACTTAAATTTTAGGGAAAAAATAAGAAGTATGTGTCTGTCTGACCACCCTAACCACAATAAAATGATCATAATTTTTAATAATATTTTAGATATAAGTAGAAGACTCATGTCCAGATGTGATGCATATTTTTTTGTAATTTTTTTCCTAGTAAATAATTAATTATGAATTTTTTATTGTAACTTTTAAAAAATATAAAAACTCATATGTCTGACCACCTTAACTTTGTCAAAACTTCATGCAATTCAATTTTTCCTTTTTTAATCCTATAGTATGGGAAGCATAGAATGTGAAGCATGTTTTGGATTCAAAAATGTGATACCGTTTGAAAGCTATAGATTATTTTCAATCAGCCTATCAATCAGGACTTTAGTTGTAATTCAAATAGAAAATGAATAATAATTATTTATTAAATTGAAAGTAAAAAAAAATTATATTGGTAGAAAGCTAAGAATCTCCTTTAAAAACCCTTTTCATTTCATCAATTTTGGGTTAAAAAAAGTCGTCAGCCACATACCCTGCACATACCCATCATATCACCACTTTTTGTCCCATCATGATCTTGCACATACCCCTAAGATAGATCACACTTATGAAGGACATCATACCCAATTTCATCCACAAATTAATGAATGCATCACATAAACTATAAGGCTACACTAGGAACCAAGAATCCAAATGAATTATGGTAATGCATGCCCTCCACTTTAAAGGAATTGCTACACATCATTCTGTGAGAAATTACTTTAAAGTAAAGAAGGAAAGAAAAAGCAAAAGGAAAACAAGAAATGAGATCCGACTTGGAAAGCCCTATGCCAAGTCATATGTTTTGAAGTTAGGTTGCATCATGTGAAGTAAAATGAAAAACAAAGAAAGGGAGTTTCCCCCCAGAAAAGAAAGCACACAAAACACATAAGGGATCTATGGATTTGGGGTTAGTATGTACTTTGTTGCAATGTTTTTATGAAAGAGATCAGAACTATCATCATTCCCTAAAGCACAGAGAACTAGAAGAATAACACAAAGAGTGAAAAGAAAAGGAAAGGCTTTTAGGTCAACATGAAGGAGAGATTTTGGTCTCAATGCCTTGCACCATCTCAAAAAGGAAAACACAACACAAAAAGAGAAAAAGACAAGGACCTTTTGGGTCAACATGGAAGAGACATAGGGGAGTCTCTACGCTTTGCGTCATCCCTAGAAAGGAAAACATAAAACAAAAAGAGAAAAAGACAAGGACCTTTTGGGTGAAGATGGAAGAGACATAGGGCATCTCTATGCTTTGTGTTATCCGCAAAAAGGAAAACACAAAAAAATAGAAAAATACAAGGACCTTTTGGGTCAACATGGAAGAAACATAGGGTGTCTCTACGCTTTGTGTCATCCCCAAAAGGAAAACACAAAACAAAAAGAGAAAAATACAAGGCCATTTTGGGTCAACATGGAAGAGACATAGGGTGTCTCTACACTTTGTGTCATCCCCAAAAAGGAAAACAAAAAACAAAAAAATAAAAAGACAAGACACAATGATTAGAAGAATAGAGGTACAAATAGAAGAAGTGTACACTAAGAGAAATAGATCAAACACACGCTACAGGGGAACACAATGTGTATATGAAAGGAAAAAAAAAGGAGAAATAAAAATAGAAAAGCATAAAGGCTAGTTAGGCGAATGCAAGTCAACCATCTAACAAGTCATCCGCCTCCCAATCATGTTTAGTGTAATGGGTGCTGTCACAATAGTGGTTTACAATTCCTGAGAGGAACGAATTTTAGCTGAAATCACATATTTTTAGAAAATATAATGATTTAAGCCTTTAAAAGTTCCATTTTAAGGATTCCAATTGAAGAGGGTTTGATCAAATCACCTTAGATCAAACCCCCTTGGATAGAACCTCGCTAGTTTTAAACCATACCTATAAATGTGTCTCCTTTACACCTATCAAAATGCTGATAAAAAATAACTTTTGATTTAGCTTTTGGGGGATCAAATGAATTCATTTAAAATCTATTTCAAATGATTATGGTATTCCTCAGAACAAGCTATCCAATGAATATAATTTTAATATGTTTTGGTTTTGTTATGTATTTGTTTTTTAATTTTATTAAACATAGATTTTTCATCGAAAATTAATTTCTTTTTCTTCACATGTGGAAAAATAGAAGATTATCAAAAAAAAAATTTGAAAAATATGAGTGCACCAGATATTGAAGTCCTTGATCCAACAAAAAAAATTAAATTAAATTTTGACATATACAAACAAAGTTACGCGTTATACAGTCGCGCTGTGTCTAAATTGTAATTCATTTGACTTTGAAACTTGATTAAGGAAAACATATTCAATAGAAAACTATCTAACTAAGTGGAAGCACTAGATATCAGAGTTACAAATCTAAATTTGAAAGAATTAGAATTTTATCCTTCATGGAAAAAAAGTTATGCGTTATACGATGTGCGTCACTTTTTTAAAATGTTGTTTTCTGAAAAAATCAATTTTCGTGCGAGATGGAAAAAGAAGTGCAATTTGATTCCAAAAATTTTGAAAAAAATATTTTTAGAATCTACAGATAAAATTTGATGAGACTCTAGTTTGCACCATCTTCAAATTCCTCACGGCTTAGCTGCTATAGGTGCCTGAATGTGAAGATTTAGTTAAAAATAATAATTTCAGTGTCCAGTTTGGCCAAAAATTGTAAACCACTATTATGGGATCACCCTAATGCGAGGGCAGTTGACTATCCAAAGGAATAATTGCAAGCACCAAACTAGGAGTGGTACTAGGTTCTTCACTTGATGGAGAGGATTTATCGTTTAAGCTCATTGTAGATAAAAATAAAGAGTTTAGATTATTGTGTATTTATTCATCTATTTTGGCAATCTCTACATCATCATCATCATCAAGATTGATGACAACAAGAGGATGAAGGGTGATTTCTAGGGATGGATGTATCAAAATTTGTGTTTGTTGGATTGGTATAGGTTGTTGTGAAGGTTTTGCTGGACTATCATGTGGTGGGTCAAGAGAAGGAGGGTGGTCATCTATTGCTTCTATCAAAGGAAGAGGTGGATTGTCTTTAATTTTTTCTATGATAGACTAATGAGTGAGGAGAGTACCACGACGCTTGCATTCCCTAACACTGTGGTTTCATTTAATTTGGTTTTGGAGTTGTTGAGGTGTAAGAGCAGATCGAGTCAACATAGGTTCTTCTACTTCCAAAGAAGGAAGAACAAAAGAAATCAAAGAAGATGGGTCAACCACTTTCTCTTTTGCTTTATACATTTTTTTAATGCGAGGAGGTATGACAGGATTTGTTTTGTTTTCCCTTGGTCATTTAAATGAAGACAGGGAAGTGTCTAAGGGTGGTTGTTCAGGAGGTTTTATGGTTTTCTCAATGTCTGACTTAGGTTCAAGCACGGTTTCATCTATGATAGGAGGTGCGGAAGTGGATAGGGACATGCCACGAAGAGACAATTCAGTTATTTTCTGGGCTTTGAACTTTGGGTAGGCTATGAAAAAGAAGTCCTTTGGAGGGGTGATAGGTTCCATGGGTTTAGGCCAAAAGGATTATAAGGAAAAACTTCCTTTAGAGGATAGGGGATTAAATCCACTATGGTGTACAGTAAATATTTCATTGCCATGTGGAAACTTAAAACACTTGTGAACAACTGATGGGACTGCTTTCATATAGCGAAGCCAAGGGTGGCCTAGCCGCAAACGAAATTGGTCAAATTGTGGAATAATTGAAAATATTACCTCTAGAGTTTTAGGTCCTATTTGTAAAGGGAGTACGATTGATATGATTGTAGGGCACGCAAAAGTAGTGTGTATTTTAATCCATGCAGTTGGTTTATTATAATCATCTTGATATAGCTCATGCAATACTAGAAACTCCTATGTGATCATGTTCTTGTCACAAGCGGGATCTATTAATATCCCATTAGTGGGCTTATCATAGATTCTACCAGCTATTTAGAGAGGACCATCAAGAAGTTTTTGTATTATGTCTTTAGTAGAAAATTTATAAATTTTGGTTAGGGAGTGCCATAGACTGATTTCCTTGATCATTAACACCCATAATGGTTAAATGGCCTGAATCAATGAGGTCTTGAACTAAATTTTTTAGATGCTTTTAGTGTTCAATGTCATGCCCATTTTGGCAAAAATTACAATAAGCATTAGATTTGAAAGTGGGTAGTAATGGCTGGTGTTGATGTGTTTTTTATGTGCTTCTCAACATAGGTAATGCATAGGTGCATCACCTCTCTTGAAAGAAAGTCTTCCACAATCAAATTATAGAACACTTTCCCAAGGTCTCTAATGTTAGGTCTTGACAGTTCTTGGAATATCTCAGTTGATTCATGTGATTTTTTGGAATCACAAGGAATATTTTCAGATGAGTTACAAAGTGTGGGAAGTTGGGTTTGCAAATGGAGTTCTTAAAGTGTAGAAGTTGTTGCTCAGCTGCTGCAGGTTCAAATAACAATCTAGAACTCCTATTTCAGCTTTAGATTTGGTTTTACAATGTGCAATGAACCTTAGCTTAGGTTACTTATTAAAAAAAAGAGGAAAAAGAGCAGGGAAGAGAGGAAGTTCCTAGACCTGAAACTATGAATGAATAGTAATCATGGAGGCTGCTACAGTAGAAAAATTTCCTAAACTAGGTTTTTCTTGGCCAAGAGGAACCTACAGTTACATAAAACTAGTGCAATATTGTAAGGACTGCAGATTTTTAGATTGCACGTACACATATCATGAACATGCAATTGAACTTAAGTTGCAGCAATGAAGCAAGGAAAATCGGACTAGCTTTACAAAGTGATTTATCATCAACAAGCCACAAAAAGCATGATGGAAATTCATAAAATAGTATAACAACATACACCATCATCACTTCCACTCAAGAAACTAACTAAACTAATAAGGAAGTGGAACCATGCATGCATAATGAACAAACCCAAGAGAAACACCCATAAATCATGCAATGTAGCTCTCTATTGCTGCAAAATTCCTTTACACCAGTTCTCCAACCATTTAAAAATGAAGGGGAGACCCCTATTTATAGTTTTCAAAAACCCAAATGAATGGCCAAGATCGATTTACATTGTGCAGCTCAAATTTTATTACATTAGGGTTTCACCTACCCCCATTTTCCAACAATATAAAATATATTTTTTCCTCATTCTTATTTTTTTTGGTAGTGTCCAAGTGTTGTAGCACTTTTTGTCTTCTAGTTGATTGCCTTTTACTGTAGCTGAAACTGTTTGAAGGCTGCCTTCTATTTGATGTGCTCGCAACATTCCTTCAGCTAATCAAGTGCATCTCGTTTGCAAATTTATATGATTGTCAAATAGATTAATTTCGCTTGATTTGATGAGACAACCCCTGATGGATCATGATCATTTGATAAGAGATAGAATAGTCCCACCCTGCCTCTGGTTTTGGTGGATAGCCATTTGTGTTCTTGGCATTGACTTCCCTCGGGTAATCTATTGCATGCATCATTCATGAGCTAGGGTCCCTTCCTTGGTTTGGCCCTATAAATGGTTTTCTGACTATTACATCTCTTCCATAGGCTTGGTAGACATCGTGCAAGTTCGTCATTTAAACTATATTCCTTGTGGTCTTAGCTTCCTTTTCTTCTGTAGGTCACATCCGTGGTTCCATGGACACACCGTTAGATGTGCAATGACAAAGGTGAATGTTTCAAGAGAAATCTCCCTCTATGGTAAGCTCTTTGGATGATCTTCATTTGTAAAAAAATCCCTGCACAAAAATACTAGATTTAATTAAGATCCTAATGATATAAGTCTTCGTGGGTGATCGTTTGGTGTTTGTGTGACCATATAACACTTATTCCAAATAGTTGCTTGATTATGATTTAAATAGCCTTATCCCCCCTTATCCTTTAAGCTTCCAACAATAAGCAATAACAATACATGAGAAGGTAAATTAGATGGCTTGGTCACATCTGGATAATAGGACCACTACAAGTCACAACATCTTAGGTCTAAAATCATTCCCTTTTAATTCCTCTTGGTTCTCATAATTTGTTGTACACGTATTAATAGCATGGAATAATTTCCCTCGAGCCTCAGACTCTATTTTGATGGAACAATGGTTTCCCTTTTAATTCCAAGCCATTTTAAATAGTCTCCCCGACCAGCTTTCCACATCGAGTGATATTGTTCATTTTCCAAATGCTCTAATGCTGCTTGCAGGAAGACTAATCATGAGCATTGTCTACAGGATGAAGGTGTGGGTAGAAACAACCGGGAAGACAGCATAAGAATGTCGTTGTGACCACGACAGAGTCAAGAATTCCTCGAAGATGCAGGGTCCGCGTATGAAGAGGTTGCGGACTAGGACGTGCAGGGCGGTATATGGGTATGTGCAGGATCATGATGGGCCAAAAAGTGGTGATATGTAAGTGATATAATGACCCATGTGGATGACGACCTTTTTTAAACCCAAAATTGATGAAACAAAAAGGGTTTTTAAAGGAGATTATAAGATTTCCACCAATATAAATTATGCTTTACTTTGAATTTAATAAATAATTATTATTCATTTTCTATTTGAATTATGACTAAAGTCTTGATTGGTAAGCTGATTGAAAAACATCTATAGCTTTCAAACGGTATCACATTTTTTGAATCCAAAACATGTGTCACATTCTATGCTTCACATACTATAGGATTTAAAAAAAATTCATGAAGTTTTGACCAAATTAAGGTGGTCAGACATACGAGTTTTAATATTTTTTAAAAGTTGTAATAAAAATTTTATAATTAATCATTTACTTGGAAAAAAATTACAAAAAAATATGTATCACATCAAGACATGAGTCCTCTACTTATATCTAAAATCTTATAAAAAATATTATCATTTTATTGTGGTTAGGGTGGTTAGACAGACACCCACTTCTTATTTTTTCCTTGAAATTTAAGTACTACTGCATTGAAATTTCAAATTTTCACCAAATAGATTTTTTTTTAAAAAAAACCTAGGAGTTAAGAAACTACATTTAATTTGCTACATATTTTTGAAATAATATAGATAACTTAATCAAATTTTTATGTCAAGTTTCCTAACTCTAATTTTTCTAAATTTTTTACCACTTAAGGGCCTGCTTTTTCCAAGATGATCCTACACATACCCATACACAGGAGGATGTGATAGAAGAGTTGTAGAGACAACGATAGAGAGACAGGTGATCTTCGCAATGTCATCCCTTGCACAGTTCATGATGGGGGATTTGCGCCCCTTTAAAGTAATAATCAAACATATCCCACCCCTCGCTCTATGGACTTCATTCTACAATTAAATGATAAGATCTCCTCCCAGGCCAAAGCTCGCCCTGATTTCCTCATTGCTCAAATTTTCATGTGAACATCGAACAATGTATACATCCTCATTCGCTCATGATGATTCCTCCTGCTTGCTTTTTTTTAGTGAACTAATGATGTCACTGTCCCTACATTCCTTTATTATTGTAACTCAAATGTATTGTGATTCATCACCACGTTCACGTCGTTTATAAAAAGATACAACATGATCTCATTGGCCACATATTTCTTAGACGTTTCCATCATTTAGTTGAGTTTCTCCCATCGCACTTGGCATCCCGACTTAGTATTTTCTTTAAACCTGCCACGAGATGGAATGAAAAGAGGGAAAGCTTGTATGGATATTACCTAGACTCACTGTATCTGATGGATCGTACATAACCTGCCTTCATATTCATTGCATACGAGGATATTGAGTGAGACTCGACTTGTCCCCAGGTGATCAATGATGCCCTTGTCATTTGGCCCAACGCTCTTGAGACTACCCGATGATGAGAGCCTTTTAGCTCATGAAGGCATGAATTGCAGGGAATGTCTCCTGAGGTACCACTAGGAAAAAGGTCATCGGCAGGTGAATGAAGGCAAGGGGCTACTTGTGGCAGAGAGTGAGGCGACACCACTAGTGTTAGATTCCTCATGGTAGATTTCTGGTGGGCAATTGAGTGTGGGGTGGCATAGCCATCAAAGGTGCATGAGACAACTGCAAATGGTGTGACCCCGCAGTGAAGAGGGTTGTTGGGATATTGGGCCAAAATGGGCAGAACACTGGGGCAAATTGGTAGTAGGAAAATGGTGGAGATGGAGATGTCATCTGCAATCGGGACATCCGCTGTGGGTCAAAAGGTGTGGGGGGCAACGAGTTGAATGCCATTTTAAATAGCACAATTGGTGAGATAGAAACTTGGGTAAAGAGTTCCACCACCTCAGAAAAGAGAGTGACGGTGATAATACTACTTCCCCACACATAAATATCTTCTGAACGATGCCTCTTGATTTCCAAATATGTCCATGGGATGCGATCAATCTTTTTTCCCTATTACCCAATGATTCATTTTCCATAACAATAGAACAATTCCCATGGGAGAAATGCCCAAATTAAGAATCCCATGCCACGACCATGAGTATTTCAAATCATTCATCAGAATCAACTTGCATAATAACCTATGACGTTTCATAATTTAGTATATTCTGATTGGAGCAATGAGATCGGTCCCGCCAGTCAACCACCGATCAAAGACCACCTAATTGTTTTAGAATGCATTATGGCTCCTCCTTGTGCTTGTATTGGATCACTTCGATTTGACCAACACTTAGTTTCTACCACATACTTGATATTTCTACCATCAATGTATACTTAGGATAGTGGTAGGGACGACATTAAGGAACACTACATGTGTGATGGCAAGAGATGCTATGAGCAGAAGGGTGCGGGGAGACGTTGGGGCTGCACTTGAAGGAAGTGGTCCAAACAACGAAAGCATAGGTGGACCCCACATTCCAACATTCCTCAGAGACAAACCTTGTGGGTGGGTGAAAATGGGGTAACCCAACTAGGTTCCTGTGCCAAGTCTTCACATGATTAATTTCATAATTTATTGGCCCTCGTGTATTTACAACCCCGTCTCACATCATTCATATGGGTTCTTCTTCTGTATTCTTGCAAACTTGGTGAATTTGAAGAAAATGATTTGTGATACATGTACTCTTACAATTCCCCCTTCTATATTTCATTTATTTTATCAACATCCTCAATTTGTTGATTTGAATTTAATAATTATTTCGGCCTCATTAGTTTTGAAGGGATGGCCATAGAAGTTGTAGGCCCCATAGGGAAGGAAGCCATTGACCAGGTGGATGCTGGTGGAGCTTGAAGGAAGCCATCTGAATGACATTATGAATGTCGGGCACCAAGTGAAAGAACTCTGTTGAAGGGAAAACGGGCAAGAGGCCATGGGAGGATGGTGTGAGGAGGCCACCAGAGAATGGTGTAAGGAGGCCACAGGAGAAAACAATGAAGGATGGGCAGAAACCCGCATTGCAAGATCTGCATAGATGGTTGTCGTTGGCACTAACCTTGGAACATTTTTCTCTTGTAAAATGAATAGACTATGGTGCCATCATTCCCCACAACCATAGATGACTTATGATCCCATTATGCCTCGAACAGGGTGTCTTGAGGATGCGATTAACAAAATCACTCAAAAGTGACCAAGTTCATGTATGCGAGCGAGACGAGTGGGTGCGTCGAGGGTGAAATTTCATTGTTTGCAGTGGAGGGATTATGGATAGTAGAGGCCATGGTGGAGCCCACAAGAAGATGAGGGAGGGTGTCAGGTAGGGGAGTAAATTTTCTCTTGGGTTACCCATAATGATAAGGCATCGCTACCTTAATAGTTGCCACTTGATTTTGAATTTGTTGGGCTGGTTGCGGTTGAGGTTGAGGAGGTGGATTAAATTGTAAGAAGCCTCTATTTGGTTTGCAAAAGTTTTGATTGTTGTGTTTAGGTTTTTTGGCTCGGTAAGAAGTGGATTTTGAATCACGACTTGAAACTGAGTTATGGTATTCACACAAGGTTGTGCATAAATGCAAAAACAAAGGGAATTTCATCATAGTTACCTTATCCTGAAGATTTGTGTGCAAGTTTTTGATAAACATATTTTGCAGATGTGCATCAGGAATCTTAACATCTATTTGAGCATACAAGTATTGGTATCATGAGATAAAATCCATGAATTTTTCATCTGTGTTTTGTCTACATTGCATGAGGTCAGCCATTGTCTTCTTAGGTATCATGTGAACTTGAAAGTTACTTATGAAAGCATCTACAAGTTCATTGAAGGAGTGGATGGAATGATTGGGCAGGTTGGAAAACCACTCTAATTCAGTATCTTTTAGAGTCCTTGGAAAAAGTCTAGCTAAGAGTTTCTTATCAAGGACAAAATCACTACATAAAGCTACATAAGAATTAACATGGTTGATAGGATCTCCTTTACCTATGTATTTCTCAAACTAAGGCATTTCTATCCCTTTTGGCATCGAGCTACATAAGATTTCTAAGGATAAAGGGTTGCTAAGGACATGATATGTGGGTGGAGCAGTTTGACCTTGACTAATGGTGGAAAGTTGATGTTGTATGGAAGAAACAGTGGTAAGGAGTTGTGTAAGAACATGGTTGAGGTATGCAGGTTGAGATGGGAGAGAAAATGGTGATGGAGTGTAAGTGATGTTAGGAGAAGTGAAAGGAATAGTAAGGGGTGTAAAGGTAGTGGAGGGGACTTGCGATGCCATAAGAGAAGTAGGAATGCTAGGTGGAATTGCAAAGGAAGGAGCCACATAACTAACCTATTGCATAGTTGTAGTGAATTGCGGATTGGTATAAGTTGGTATGGATGTTATGGTTGAAGGGGGAGGAACTTGAGGTCCTCCTTGGCTTAAAAAAAAGTTTGTGGATTGGGTAAATAATAAGAGGCATGCTTATTGTAAATCTTAGAAATTTTCTTCATCACTTGCAAGCCATCATCACTTTCAATCAAACAATGAAGATTGTCAATGGCAGGTATGGAAATTGTGGAAATTTTTTCAAGTGTCAAGTCTTGTTGTAAATGTGTAAATTCTTCATGAATACTAATGACCTTGTCTTGAGGAAGAGAGTTGTGTTGTGTGTCAACATTCATTGGATGGAAAGGTGAAGGAATGGAAGTGGTATGATCAATTCCTAATGCACCATTGTCCATACTAAGAGTAGGAGCTCTTGAGATTCCAAGGTCCACAATGAAAGTTCTATTGTGGGAAGCCATGTGTCTAGAACTTCTTCTCACTAAAGTATTATCAACAATGAACCAAACACTCATACAAGTACCACAAAGGAGGGGTTGAAGTCAAATGCAAAGTAATCTAGGATGTCTAAATGTAAATAACAAAAATGTTGCTAACTGTAATAGAGAACTAACTATAGAAAACAAAAATGCAAGAAAATGCTAGAAAAATGCTAGAAATGTTGTTTAAAAAGTGCAGAGGGACTGATTCTCCTAGGGTGGCAAATGAGTCCCAGTATGCAATTTTTTTGTGTTTTTCATAAATTTTAAAATGATTTTAATGTTCTACAAAATGTAACTAAGGATGCAGAATGTAGATTTTCTATTTTTTCAATGAGATGCAATGCAAAAATGAAATCTAAATGAAATTATCACTAATGCAATATGAAAAGTCCTAGAATGCAAAAACAATGTCCTAACTGAATGTTGATGCAAATGTAAACTAAGATGTAATATGTGAATGAAATTAGAAATTCAAAGTGTTCAAAATGTAGGTTCACCAAAATGAACCGTTGATTTTGGTTCCTATGTGCTTCTCTAGCTCTTCTAGTGTTTTTCACCTAAAATGATAGAGATAGGTCCCAAAAATGCCAAGGGTTCATTCAAATTATGCTATGTGAGATTTTGTTTAAGCTAAAAGAAGTAAAATAAATGCAATTGAGTGATTTAAATGAATGAATTTGAATGAAAAACTAAGATTTAAACTATGTTTGAAAACACATTATGATATGCAAACAGTGAACTAAATGAAAAAAATATGCAGAACAAAAAGAAACAAGATGAAATAGAGTGCACATGGGCAAGATTTGATGATTCTGGAATGTTGGGAATGCTGACTATAATTACTAAATTTTCATAGTGGGACTCATTCACCTAGGGTGGTGACTTAGTCCTCCTACTGGTGAAAAAGTGTCAGAAACTGGTTTCTAACAGTCGGGATCCAGAATTTGACAAAACTCAGATTTTTAGTCCTAAGGTGGGACTCATTCGCCACTGGTGGTGAATTAGTCCTATCCCAAAATTCTAAAAACTTAGGAAACAACTTTGCAACACCAGATCTAGAAATCACTGATTGTCGGGTTGCCGAAGTCAATTTTGCGAGAAATGAACAAAAAACCTTTGGGTATGTGCAGGATCATGATGGGCCAAAAGTGGCGATATGATGGGTATGTGGCTGACAACTTTTTTTTTACCCAAAATTGATGAAACAAAAAGGGTTTTAAAGGGGATTCTCAACTTTCCACCAATATAAATTATGCTTTACTTTGAATTTAATAAAATTATAATTATTATTCATTTTCTATTTGAATTATGACTAAAGTCCTGATTGATAGGCCAATTGAAAAACATCTATAGCTAGGTATGTGTAGGATCATCATGGAAAAAATAGGCCCTTAAGTGGCAAAACATTCAGAAAAATCAGAGTTAGGCAACTTGACATAAAAATTTAAATAAGTTATCTATACTATTTCAAAAATATGTAAGAATAGAATCTGTAGAAAATTGAATTTAGTTTCTAAACTACTAGGTTTGTTTAAAAAAATCTATTTGGTGAAAATTTGAAATTTCAATGTAGTGGTACTTAAATTTCGGAAAAAATAAGAAGTAGGTGTTTTCTAACCACCCTAACCACAATAAAAAGATAAAAAAAAATTATAATATTTTAGATATAAGTAGAGGACTCATGCCCCGATGTGATGCATATTTTTTGTAATTTTTTTCCAAGTAAATAATTAATTATGAATTTTTTATTACAACTTTTTAAAAAATATAAAAACTCGTATGTCTGACCACCTTAACTTGGTCAAAACTTCATGATGTTTTTTTTTTTTGAATCCTATAGTATGTGAAGCATAGAATGCAATGCATGTTTTGGATTCAAAAATGTGATACCATTTGAAAGCTATAGATGTTTTTCAATTAGCCTATCAATTAGGACTTTGGTCGTAATTTGAATAGAAAATGAATAATAATTACTTATTAAATTCAAAGTAAAGCATAATTTATATTGGTGGAAACTTGAGAATCTCCTTAAAACCCCTTTTTGTTTTTATCAATTTTGGGTAAAAAAATAGTCGTCAGCCACATACCCATCATATTGCCACTTTTTGGCCCATCATGATCATGCACATACCCAACTTTCAAATGGTATCATATTTTTTGAATCTGAAACCTGCGTCACATTCTATGTTTCACATACTATTGGATTAAAAAAATAAAAATTGAATTTCATGAAGTTTTGACCAAGTTAAGGTGGTCAGACATACAAATTTCTATATTTTTGAAAAGGTGTAATAAAAAAATCATAATTAATTATTTATTTGGAAAAAAATTAGAAAAAAATATGCATCACATTGGGACATGAGTCCTCTACTTATATCTAAAATATTTTTAAAAAATATTATCATTTTATTATGGTTAGGGTGGTCGGACAGACACCTACTTCTTATTTTTTTCCCTGAAATTTAAGTGCTACTGCATTGAAATTTCAAGTTTTCACCAAATAGATTTTTAAAAAAATAAAAAACCTAGTAGTTCAGAAACTACATTAAATTTTCTATAGATTCTATTCTTACATATTTTTGAAATAATATAGATAACTCATTCAAATTTTTACGTCAAGTTTCCTAACTCTAATTTTGCTGAATTTTTCTCCACTTAAGGGCCTATTTTTTCCATGATGATCCTGCACATACCCCTTCTCCAAGATTGAAACATGAATAAGTTGACTTGAAGCACCTATTTGACTTGTAAACCAATCTTAAACCAAGTCTTTTACAACAAGTTGTCAATCTTCAACATGCAATAGGGAAAAATAGTTGAGGGTTAGCAAACAGGGGTTTTCCTTGGTCAAACCCCACTTTTGGTAATCAAACCCTTAATGAAATAATGAAATGAAATAGAATGAAAAACTAATAACATGCAAATCCTATCAACTTACCAAACCCTTGATAATGCAAGTCTGAAGTAATGTCAATGGATGCTCCAAATTGCTTGATAAGATGTTGTAAGATGCTTGAATGCTTAGATTGCTTGAATATGATGTGTGAATGTTGGAGAGGATGTAAAATGAGGTGAAAATTGTCTATTTATACAGTCTTGTGCCTTAGTTACCCATTCATACCTCATCATAGGCCAACATCAAGTGTTTCTAAATAAAAACCTGAAAGAAAATTTAAAATATTTTGAATTTGGGGCCAAGGGGGACTCATTTGCCACCCATGGTGAATGGGTCCCACCTATGACTTGAAAACAAGTGTCGGGAATTAAATTGTATTTAATGTTGTTTATCGGGCTTACATTAAAAAATATTCTTAATTAAAGCATATGAGGGTATAAAGGGGTCAAATAAGTCATAAGAAAAGGATAAATAGTGAAGTTGTGCCTAGAAAAGTGTGAAATCTTGTTACAAGACTTTACAACACTTCAAAATAGGACTTGATGATGTGTAAAAAGGTGATTTTTAGGTGAATTGTAATGAATATATTCTAGAAGAATGTAGAAATGTCTTACAGCACTTCACAACACCTTCACAAGACGTCATTATTTGAATTTTAGTTCCTAAATATGCATGTTCAAGCCATGTTACAACATAAAATCAAAGCCAAATAGATCAAACACCATGAAACAAGACCTAAAGGCTGTGAAAATGACAAGGGGCCATTTTTCTATGCCACAATCCCATTGGTAGGCTTATCATAGATGCGACCGACTATGTAAACAAGACCATTAGGAAGCTTTTTAAGTATATCATGAGAAGAAAAAGTATTATCAAGACATTTGTTGGTTGGGCCCTTATGAGGGATAATGTCTATGGTACCCACAAGGTCATCCATAGGATTAACTTGGGTAAAATTTGGAGTAATATCAAGTTATTCATTATTTGTATCAATGTTCATCACATGAGTGTTTGAAGGATCACTAGCCTTGAAAAATGAAACAGTGTGTTTAGGAATGGGGTTGGTAAATGACGAGGGAGAAAACCTGAGACACAGAAATAATGCACACAACTAGAAAATTTTATTATTATTCAATAATGAAAATCTTACATGTAGAGGATCCCAAATCCTCGCGCTCTATGATACATGCAAGCTACAAAAGTTTCAGAAAAAAAATTCAGAAATTATAGAAAATCCCCCCTTTTCGCAACATGCGAAATCTTTCCCCAAAAAGAGTTTTGGCAGTTTTGCGCCAAAAATTACAATTTGAAATTCAAACATTGAGTCCTAATTCGGAAATTGGCAATTTTCCAAAAATCGGCCAACTTCCGGAAGCCATAACTTTTGATCCAGGACTCCATTTTTCAAACCGTGTGCACCATCAGAAAGGTCTCGGAGTGAAGAACGCACTAAAAACCTGCTCCACCAATTCCAATGATTTTTGGGCCCATATGGGACCGTTTAGTGCCTCAAACTGGACTTTGAGGGTTTTTTAGGTCAAAAAGCAAAAACTATAACTTGAATAACTTTCAAACTGTGAATGATCTTAACCTGATTATTTCGCCAAAGTGCTTATTTTTCCATCATGAACCTTCCCATAAATTTTTTTCTTCCCACGCCTTCAAATTCACACTTGCTAAAAATAGCTGTTGAGTAGAAAAAGCAGAAAAGTAGTTCTGAAAGTTGGGAACTATTATTCGATGAAAAGGGTATCTAGAAACGCAAAAACATCTACAAAAATAAACAAAAGGAACATAAATGGAAAGCATATTTTTGGGTGATGCAAGATTTCCCTCACACCACTGGATGCTCCTGCATTAGTAAAGATTTGTAATTTTTGGTTAGGGGGTGCAACAGACTTATTGCCTTGATCATTGACACCCACATAGGACAAATGGCCCGAATCAATGAGGTCTTGAACTGTGTATTTGAGATGCTTGCATTGTTCGATGTCATGTCCATTTTGGTGATGAAAATGACAATAAGCATTTGGTTTGATGGTGGGTGGTAAAGGCTTGGTGGTATCAAGGAGTTTAACTATAGGCAAAGTTATCATCTTTTGTTGCAACAATTGACTCATTGTCTTATGGAGAGTATTAGGTAAGGGTGTAAATTGTCTCTTCGGGTCCCCATAGGTAAAGGGTATGATTGCTTTAAGAGCAGCCACTTGACTTGGAATAGGTGGGGTTGGTTATGGAGAAGGCGGATTGAACTGTAAGAAGCCTCAGTTTGGTTTTCTAAATTTTTGCACATTGTTTTGGTTGCTCTGCTTAGACTTCTTAGCTTGATTAGATGTGGAATTTGAATCATGACTAGTAACAGAGTTGTGATAGTCACAAAGGGTTGTGCATAAATGCATGAACGAAGGAAATTTCATCATATTTAACTTATCCTAAAGGTGAGTATGCAATTTTTTGATAAACATCTTTTGCAGATGTGAATCAGGAATCTTGACATCAATTTCTGCATACAATGACTGGTAATGTGAAATGAAATCAGTTACTTTTTCATCTTATTTTTTTACATCACATTAAATCACCAATCTAGTCTTTTTGGGAGTCATATGGACTTGGAAATGACTTATGAATTCATCCACAAGTTCATTAAATGATCGGATTAAATGATTAGGTAGGTTTGAAAACCACTACAATGCAGTGTCCTTCAAGGTCCTAGGAAAATTTTTGGCTAATAGTTTGTCATCAAGGACAAAATCACTGTGCAAGGCTGTATAAGCATTGACATGATTAGTAGGATCTCCTTTACCTTCGTACTTCTCAAACCTAGGAATTTCAATTCCTTGTGGCATTTATTTGCATAATATTTCTATGGATAATGGGCTACTACAGACATGATATGTAGGTGGAGCATTTTGACTTTGGTTAATGGTGGATATTATTCTTGCATGGGTGAAACGGTGTTAAAGAGTTGGGTAATAAGAGGATCAGTGTAAGTGGCATGAGGTGGAAGGGAAAATGGTGATGGAGTGTATGTAGTGTTAGGGGAAGTGAAAGGGAGACTAAGAGGGGTGAAGGTAAAAGAAGGAATATTCGATGCACAAAAGAACTAGGAATGCTAGTTGGAATAGCGAAAGGAGTCGCATGACTAACTTGTTGCATGGTTGTTGTAACTTGAGGAGTGGTATAGGTTGGTATGGATGCTATGGTGTAAGGAGGAGGAATGTGAGATCCTCCTTGGCTCACAACAATGTTTGTTGATGGGGAAGCAGAAGGAGCATGTTTGTTGTATATCTCAACAATTATTTTCATAACTTGTAAGCCATCATCACTTTCAATCAAACAATGAAGGTTTTCTATGGTAGGGATGGCGGTGGTGGAAATGTTTTCAAGGAATAAATCTTATTGTAAATGTGCAAAATCTTCAAGGATACTAATCACTTTATCATGTAGAATGGCACTAGTTTGTGTGTCAACATGCATTGGTTGGGAAGGTAAAGGAATATGAGTGGTAGTATCCATTCCTAATGCACCATCAAGTCCATACTAGGAGTAGGAGCTCTTGAGATCCCAAGGTCCACAATGAAAGTGCTATTGCGGGAAGCCATGAGTCTAGAACTTTGTCTCACCAAAGTATTACCAATGGGGCACCAAACACTCATACAAGTACCAAAAAAGATGGGGTGAATGTAAATACAATGCAATCTAGGAGTATGAAATGTAAATAACATAAATTCTGCAAATTGAAACAAAGAACATAAATGTAGTAAATGCCCAGAAAATGCTTGAAAGCGTTGTTTAAAATGTGTAGATGGACTGATTCGCCCAGGGTGGCGAATGAGTCCAGATATGATATTTTTTTGTATTTTTCAAAAAAATAAAAATGATTTTAATGGTTTTCAAATGCAAAATGAGGATACAAATGTAGATTTTCAGTTTTTGATTTGCAAAAATGAAATCTAAATGTATCTTTCACTAATGCAAATTGAGAAACCCTAGGGTGCAAAAACAAAACCAAAATTAAGTGATTGTTGATGCAAATGAAACCTAAGATGCAAGATGCAATTGAAATCAAAAAGATAAAGTGTTCAATATGTAGGTTCACCAAAATGAACCATCAATTTTGTGGTTGGATTCTATAGACTACTCTTGCACTCTTAGGATCTTCCACCTAAAAGGAGAGATATAGAATAACCTACAAAACTGAACTGGTTCACTCAAATAGAGGATTGCATGATGTTATTAAGACTAAATACAATGTTGTAAATGCAACTAGATGATGAAATTGATTAACTATTGATGCAAAACTAATGTAAAATGCAATGATTGAAAACATAGTGTGATATGCAAGAATGAACTAAAACATGAACAAATGCATAACAAAAATGAAAGAGACTGAATATAGTGCACCTGGAGCAAAATTGCAGACTTGAGAAGATTATGGAATGTAAGAAAAATTTTCATTGATGACTAGTGGGAATCATTGGCCATTGATGGAGAATCAGTCCTCCTACTAGTAAAATCTACTAAAACAGGTTTTGACTGTCAGGAATTGGAATCTGACAAAATCACACTTTTCAGCCTTTAGGTGGGACTCATTCATCACCGATGGAGAATCAGTCCTCCTCCAAAATTCTATAAAATCAAGAGTCAATTTTGTAGCTCCAGACCTACACTTGTCTTCTTGTCTGGTTGATGGAGTCAAATCTACATAAAACAGACTGTAGGTTGTCTCCAAACTTGAAATAGGGTTTTGTTGACTTGAAACACTTTGTTGACCACCTTTCAACACCTAATTGCTTGACAAATATGCATACAAAAGTCTACAAACACACATGCAAAAGGGGAAAATTGGTTAAGGGTTAGGTTATAGGGATTTTCCTTGGTCAAATTCCACTTTGGTAATCAAACGCTTAATGAGGAAATGAAATGGAATAAGCAAGGAAATGATGAATAACAACATGCAAATATCCTAAACTCACCACAACCTTGTTGAATAAATATGAAGATACGTCAATGACTACTCTAAGAATGCTTGATTGATGCTTGATTGAATGATGAAAAGTGCTCAAATGCTAATTGATGTTGAATGTGGCAATGCTTGAATTAAAACTTAGGTATAAAATGAATGTAAAAACACTTATTTATACACAAGTTGCCCTAATTACCCAATGATACCTCATCACAGGCCAACATAAGGTATTTTTAAATAAAAACCCAAAAGAAAATTTAAATTATTTTGAATTTTGAGCCAAGAGGGACTCATTTTCCACCCATGGTGAATGGGTCCCACCTTGGGCTTGTAAGTGAGTGTCGGGAATTAAGTTGTATTTAATATTGTTTATCAGGTTTACATTAAAAAATACACTTAATTAAGTCTTATGAGTGCACAAAGGGGTCAAATAAAGCATAAGCAAGGTGTAAATAGTGAAAGTAAGCCTAGAAAAGTGTGAAATCTTGTTACAAGACTTTACAACACTTTAGAATAGGACTTAATAAGCGATGAAAAGGTTATTTTTAGGTGAATTATAATGAAAAGAGTCTAGAAAAGTGTAGAAATGTGTTACAACACTTTACAACACCTTCAGAAGATGCCATAATTTGAATTTTTAGGACATAATGTGAATGCATAAGTCACATTGCAACATTAAATCAAAGAAAAATAGACCGAGCATCATAGGAAAAAGACCTAAAAGAGAATGAAAATTTCAATGATCCATTTTTCTATGGTACACTAGAATGGGAAGCATTCCTAAATTTGTACTTCATTTTGTTTCTACCAAAAGGAAGACAAGTTGTTTGTTGACATTGGATCATGTTTTTTCTTTAGGCACTTACCATTTTTGCAAGTGATTACACATTGTTGGGGGGGTACATAGTATCTATTTCCCTCTTATGGGGGGACTATTGATTGTAATATATGTGACAGATGGTGTACTTGGGGGGTATCATGGATTCCTCCATCCTTCCTCACATGATTTTCTTTTGTTTGCATTTCCTCTCTTTTGTAGAGGAGTTTTCTCCCATAGGGTTTTTCTCCTTTTCTCTAGTTGTGAGAAATTTATTTTTCTTACATTCACAGTTTGGCATGGGTACCTAACATGGCCTTATAGCCAAGACCCATCTTGCATTTCATTTTTGCATAATCATCTCCCTAAGTTTTCTCTTAAGGGGTGTGTCTTATTTTTCATGCCTTTAAAAGGCCTATACATTATGTAGTCATCTCATTTTGAATATTATTTTTGGTTTTTGGAAAAATAATGTTTTGCTTCTCTCATGTATCTATAAGGGTGTTTATTATTGCAAGTTGAGGATCTTGGGAAGGATTTTCCATCTCCTACAAGAATAAGATCAAGAGAATAAGAAAATATAATGATGGAGAGTATGCCAACAAGTTCAAATCCTGTTGTGAATATCATGGGATCAAGAGAGAAATGACTAATAGATATACTCCTCAACAAAATGGTTTTGTTGAAAGGAAGAATAGGACCTTACTAGAATTGACATGGTGCATTCTACAATCTAAAGGTCTTACTTTGCTTCTTTGGGTTGAGGTTGTCAATGCTGCATCTCATGTCTTGAATAGATCTCCTACAACGTGTTTGAAGAAATCACTCCTGAGGAAGCTTGGAGTGGAAATAAACCAGATGTTAAGTATTTTAGAGTATTTGGAGAGAAGAATTTTCCCACATACCAGATGATATTAGAGATAATAAATTTGATAAGAGTGTTTAGTGCATCTTTGTCTCTTATGACATGATCAAAGAAAAGGATATAGGTTGTATGATACTGGTGTGGAGGATGTGTTCACAAGTAGGGATGCCAAGTTTTATGAAGGGTTTGAGGATATGTTGCAATCATCTCCTATTCCTCAAGTGGACATAGATAATGGTGAATCCTCTAAGTCCTTTGAAACCAATAAAATTTCTAAGTAATCTTCTAGTACAACTGAAGAATGTAGCCCTCCTCCAAAGACCAAGAGTCTTTGAAAGACATTTATCAAAAGACTCAAAAAATTAATTATTCTCTAATTACCACCATAATGAAGACCAATGATCCTCAAACATATGATGAGGCTAAGGGAAAACATGAATGGGAACAAGCTATGAAAAATGAATATGAATCTTTGATCAAGAATAAGATATGACAATTGGTGGACTTTCCCAAGGGAAATAATATGGTAAAAAACAAGTGGGTGTATAAGACTAAGTTCAAGTTAGATGGGAGAATTGAAAAACAAAAGGAAATACCAGTGGCCAAATGGTATTCACAGAAAGAGGGAATTGACTACACAAATTTTTTTTCTCCAATAACAAAGATTAGTACTGTCAAGATATTATAGCATTAAAAACACATTTCAAGTGGCCTTTACACCAAATGGATGTTAAGAATGCATTTTTAAATAGTGAAATTGATGAAGAAATGTATATGAATCAACCACATGGATTTGAAATTTCATGACATAAAAACTTAGATTGTAAGTTAAGAAAGTCTCTTTATGGCTTGATACAAGATCCAAGGGCTTGTTATGCTAAGATTGATGAATATTTCAAAACTCAAGGCTTTCATAATAGTCCTCATGATCCAAACTTGTATGTAATAAATTTGATGATGGTGGCATAATCATTATTGTACTCTATGTTAATGATCTTACTATCACAAGACATAGCATAAACCAAATTAGTGACATAAAGATAAAATTACAAGATACATTTGAGATGATAGATCTTGGTTTTCTACACTACTTTCTTGGGATTCAAGTATGGAAGAAATATGATGGAATTCAACTCTCTCAAACCAAGTATGCTTTAGACTTGCTGCGAAAGTTTACGATGGAAGATTGAAATGGAGTACCTAGTCCACTTGCTCCAAGATTGAACTTGGCTAAGGATATGGATGGTGAGGATGTTGATCCTACGTTATACAAGCAACTGGTTGGTAGCCTTGTGTATTTGACTCACACTTGACTAGATATTTCTTTTGTAGTAGGTGTGGTTTCAAGGTTTTTGAGTTCTCCTAATGTTCCACATTGGATGGTATAAAAAATAATATTGAGATATGTACAAGGGACTTTGATTATGGTATTCATTACTCTTCTCATGGATATATGCAACTCATTGTGTATTCTAATGCAGATTGGGTAGGTTGTGTAGATGATCAAAAATCAACTACAGGTTATGTTCTTTCTTTAGGTTTTGGTCCCATTTCATGGTGTAGTAAGAAATAATCTACTTTTGATTTATCAACTGTAGAGGCTGAATATACTGCATCAAATGAGGTAGCTAAAGGAATACCTTGGTTATGATCTATTCTTTTAGTACTCAAAACAACATAAAAAAGAGCCTTCTTTACTTCATTGTGACATTCAAAGTGCCATTATATTGTCCAAAAATATAGTATCTCATCCAACAACAAGTGATTCATCTTCAGTATTGCATATCAAAGGATCAGATAGCTGATCTATTTACCAAGGTTGTATGTGAAACTAGGTTTGCATATCTTAAAGTCTTTTAGGCTTTCAAGAAGTCACATGAATATTTGATGGTTTTCATTTAGGGGGGATTATTGTGAGTGTCTACATCATATTAATGAATAAGTGATTGTTAATGGGTACCTAACAAGGCATTAGGCCAGGACCCATCTTTTCTAGATTATGGGGGATTATTTAATTCCATTAGTATAATTAATTTCTAGGGGGATGTTAGAGTAAATTAATTATGCTATGTTAGAACAGACCATCGATGGGGCCTACAGTTGTTCGATCCACCTTCTTCTCTGTCCAAGATGTACCTTATTTTTTCTTTCCATAATAAATACATATGAGCTAACTAATTGAATCAGTAGCGGTAGAATTTATTGCATATTTTTCTATAAATTTAATTCATGAGTCTATAATCTTAGCACTCCATTTTATAGTCTACTCTCTATTTGTGTTATGTTTTCAATTTGTACTAGAAAAATGTGAGTTAAACAAAGTAAAAACTTCTTAGTAAGGATCTAATGTATTTTATATATGTGCCATTTTCTCACAAAGTGGATTGAATGTAATCACTTAAATAACATCTACTTAAGATGAGATACCTAAGAGATTGACTATTCACAAGTAACAAACAAACTAGCATATGAAGATGTATGCTTTGTTCATGAACATATTCTTTCCTTTCCTGAAAGAGAGTCATACTCTTTAAATTTTTATAAACTTATTTTATATTTTATTTGAAAGAACAAAGATAAATGAAAATATTAGAATTTTGTTGTGAGGAACCTAACTAGTCTCAAAGAATATGGGCAAAGTAAATTTCACATTCTAATTCACATTTTAAATATAGAGGACGAAGGCCCCAAGGACATCCCTATTGCAAGATCTCTTTCTCTTTTGCATTGAGATCTCTAGGGTTATCCTTGAGTGGAATATCTTGAAAGTGGGTGTGCTCTATGTTCTAAACCATACAATATCACTCAACATACCCATTTTTAAGAGGTTCTAGATATTATGATTAACTAGTAAAAAATATGTTTATATGATATCTTTTCAAATTAATGATAATGCAACTAGTTATTGGTTTTGTTATTCTAGTATATTATGTCATTTTATCTATTATAAATATTATTATGCAAAAATTATTACTAATTTTTATTGTATATTTTTTTGGTGATGTATAATACATGTTATAGAAAGAATTTAAAATATTCTCACTATTTTTTATGATGAAATAAAATTTGTAATAGTGAATATTAGGTTTTTATCAAATATGAAAAAATATTTATTTTCTATTAGCTATCTTATAGAAAATTATAATACTAATATTTTTTAATGTAAAGATGGCTATATTGACTTACATCAAGGATGAATTAATAGTTTTTCTAGACAATGCTTATGGTAAAAGTCATTAGTTGTGAAGATTTTAAAATGGAATTGGGGTTCTTCTTGAGGAAGCCTAACTTTATAGCCATGAACAAATAACTTGGAAAATAATTTATACCAAAGATCATAAGACAAAATTAATCGAAAAAAACATACATACTTTATTGATTATTTGGTTATAATTATTTTATAGGGAAAATTGAAATATGTCCCTATTAAAAATAACTACATGAGTTTATTGAAACCTACACTAATGGTGAACTCATATATAGCTATTTTCCTTGCTCTTTATGCTATCATCTCATCATTCTCATGATGGTCAAACTCTATTGACATTTTATTTCACCTTTATAGGAACCATCTACAACAAATTCTTGGCCTATGAGTTTTACCTCCACATTGGTTTCCCTCACTTCCAAGAATCTTGATTCCCTAGTTGGTAGTTGACTTAACATCACTTCACTAATTCTTTAGCTAGTACTGTCTTATTAACCAAAAATTTTCTTACTAGCCTCCCTTGGCATTCATACACTCCTAGATTTTCTCTTTACTTTAGTAGCCTTCTATCCTTTTCTTCCTAGATTCCCTTCCTCTCAATATATTAGTATCTTATTCCCAACCTATTCTTCCATTCACTTCAATTTTATTTTATAATGATATTCCATGATTTTAAAATCCCAAATTTATTCTACATGATACTATAGTGTAGAAAAAAGTAACCCTTTTTTCATACTTAATCTGGGAATAAGTGATATAAAATTAACCTAATTATGCCTTGATTTAGGGTTGTAATGTGTTTTACACATTCACACTAAATATAGGGCCCTTGTTAACTAGAATGTACTTAACAGTGCCTTGGGGTGTTGTAAAGTGTTGTATTACACTTTCACACTTATCTAGGTTTCACTAATTAATTGTGGTTAATTGAGCTTAATTTTCCTCTTTAATTCAAATAGAAGCCCTCTTAATTACACTTTCTTAAGGATCTATCTCAACACCCAATAATGATATTGCATGGAATTTAATTTAGCAAATTTAAGGTCCTAGAAAATGTTGCTAGGACCCATTCTCCTTTAGTGGTGAATGGGTCCTCTCTACATAGGACACCCCTTTCTTGGCATTTTTGAAATGGGTTTTTGATGTTATTTCATCCCCCCGAAGCATGGTCCTAGAAAGTTGTGATAGGACCCATTCCCCTTTAGTGACGAATGTGTCCTCTTGACATAGGACATCCCTTTTTGAATTTAATTGTGGCAATATTCTAATTATTTTCAATCCTAGATCTGATTTCAACTTGAATTATTTGAATTTGAGGGTTAATTCTTAGATTTTGTATAAATATGGGGTTAATTCACATTGTTCCTCCTAGAAATTTTATTTGACTTCATGAGATCAAGAGAAAGAGCATTATAGAGTTCACAAGAGAATTTCAAAGGAATTCAAAGGTGGATTGGGTAAGTGCACCAAGATGGTCGCACTTTTGTGGCCACAAAAGTGAAAAATGAGAAAAAACGCGTTCTCGTTATAACGCAAACGCGTTTTGGCTTTTTAAAAGCAAAAAAAAAGTGAACATTCTTCATTTCTGTTTTTACTGATTTCCATTTCTGCCCGCGGCCAAAAACCCTGCACTACGCGCTCGCGTTGTTGAGGAGGTGACTTCTTCACATTTGATCAACTTGAGTTCAATTTTCTTCACAAATATGGCACCCCGACGACGAAGAGATGCAAGAGGTAAGTTTTGTTTGGTATTTGTAATGAATTTTTTTGTTTTAAATTGATTTTGTTTGTTTTAGTTTAGAAATGAATGATTTTTTTTTAATTTGTAGGAAATCCTCAACAAGAGGAGGAAAATCCTCAAAATCAACCTCAACAAAAAATCAACTGCCCCACCATTCTCTCAATACCCTCCTGGCACTCAAGAAAATTTGAGGAGTGAAATTGAAAACAATAAAAAAGAAGTTGAGGATCTTATTAGTAGGTTGAGTGATCAAAATTATTCAACCACAGAAAGGATACATCTAGCAGATTCGTTGAAGGATTTGTTAAAAAATGTGGATGCAATTACCCAACAAATATCTGGATGGCAAAATAGGAGGCAAACATCAAGGGCATATTATGCAGATAAATTATCATATAAACAAGTTAAAGATTTAAATATTACTAAAGGCGATTTGTGCTCTCTATTCACTGACCCTAGAACAAATCAAAATCTCACCCTCAATGCAAAGAGGTTTCCTATCCATTGGTGCCACCACGTAGAGATTAGGAACCATTTTTATGACAGATGGTATATGGTCTTTGATTACCCACCGTGCAATAATGAAGTCCCCAATATTTCTTAGGAAATTATACGTGAGTTTGTATTGAACCAAATCCCAAATTATTTTGATATGAAGGAGTTTCAGGGGAGAGGTGGGGTCACGACAGATAGGCCCTGTGCAGCACCGGATCCTACACATAGGGGAGACCACCTTCACTCAGGCCGCTTCATGAGTAGATTGTGATGCCGTAGTTGCAAAGGAGAGTGCTGATGTAGAGACTTTGCAGGTGATCACATCCTTGACTAGGAGTGTCATCCACCACACTAGCCCCATTGTACAACGCAATCTAGGGGAGTCTTCAGGTGGTGGCCTTCGAGGCCATGTGTGTCGATCTTACGGAGCCACTTGTTCGTATGACCCTACCGGCCCTCAGGAGGGTGCTACACAAGATCCATATACTTCTACGCAGCCTGATCCGTATGCATCTACGGGGATGGAGAGGGCGGTTGACATTCTACATGATGCATATGGTATTGATAGTCAGGTAAAATTGAACATGTTCATTGAATTTAGTTTATTAAATTTTAATTGTCAAATGCAAGATTAACTAATTTAGTTTTATTATTTTAATAAAATTGTAGGGTCACAGTGTTGACCCTGGGTACACCAATCAATCTACTTATTTATGTAGTACACCTATCAGTGGGGTATGTAAAGTTAGTAAACAACTATAAATTGATTACATATGTTAATAGCATTTTTTTACGAATGGTATTTTAATATGTGATTTTGGATGTTGAATCGTGGTGTTGTTTGGAGGTTTCAAGGAAACACTGAGTGCAAGTAGATTTGATCAAACTTTCAATCGAGGTAATATAGAATAAATAGAACTTAAAGTTAATGAATTCTAAGTTTAATCTAAATTTGTGTATATATAGTCATAAAAGTATATGGGTTCACTAGGTTATTATTTGAAATCTTTTAAGAATGGTCCTACCATGATTGTGTCTTAGAATTCCTACACTAGAAAGCTATATATAATAAAAATTTAACATGGAACTGACAAAGGTAGAGCTACATTCTACTCCATCCTATATAATTTTTTGTGATGTCAACGTAACCAAGAATAAGACGATGGATGTCCTACATGATGTCAATGTAACCAAAAATAAAATTTCTATCCCCACCTCTATCTATCAGCCAAGACTCCTTCAATATCTCCTAGACGCTGAGATGCTAAGACTAGGTCAAAATACCCTTATATTCTCTTCATTTGCTGTATTGGCTCATCAAGTTTCCCATATGTTCTCTAACTAATCATGATTGCATGGAAAGAAGTTATAAGTACTCATTAAACTCTCAACTATTGGAGCCTCCTCAAACTTTCCCATAGGACATGGAAAATGCTTAGAAATGATTAAATTCCCTAATAGGGTGTAGGAGATCTTTTAGGAAAACATTTGACACTAATTTGATCCATTGAATTCTTCTTCATTCTTATATATTCCTCAAATATACCTTGTAATACCCCTATCATACCTAAATCTACTACATTCATGTTCTTGTTAGCTAGCATGTAGGTGATATAGTATGGTCCATGACCCTCATATGTCTATTTTATACAGTCCTTCTTTTATCTCACT